>JAWPHD010000206.1:0-512500 GCA_037043455.1 Cyrtodaria siliqua | reverse complement strand
CTACCACAGTAGTTACCATTGTATCTACCAACGTATGTACAACCCTATCTACCACCGTATCTACCGCTGTATCTACCAATGTATCTACCACCGATTATACAACTGAATATACCACCGTATCTACCGCTGTATCTACCGCTGTATCTACCACTGTATCTACCACCGATTATACCACTGTATCTACCACTGTATCTACCATTGTATCTACCATTGTATATACCACTGTATCTACCACCGATTATACCAATGTATCTACCGCTGTATCTACCACCGATTATACCACTGTATCTACCGCTGTATCTACCACTGTATCTACCACTGTATCTACCACCGATTATACCACTGTATCTACCACTGTATCTACCATTGTATCTATCATTGTATATACCACTGTATATACCACTGTATCTACTATCGATTATATCAATGTATCTACCAACGTATCAACCACCGTATCTACCATCTTAATTTAAATTAAGCTCAACAACATACGTCCGCTTCAACTTATTCCGAGAATTCATCAGTACAGTTATGTACCAAGTCTCTATCAAAATGCATATACATACCTACTCCCAGTCTCTCCCATCTGGAGTATATTCCACGTCATCTTTTAAAAAGCTTCCCAAATGAATGTTTCTTATGTTCCAGCTGCAGTACAACACGAGACAGGAAAACCATACAACTGTTTCATGCAAGGTGAACGTGGGTGTGATAATGTAATATTGGTATGGGCGGTGGGCATTGACGGAACGTGTGTTCACCCAAACACGGGATTCAGAATCGGATCTAGCAATAAAGGCTTCAAAGTTGGATATATCGAGGTAAAACTTAAAAATAAACAGTTTCAGTTTGTTTACGGTAGATGCTGTATACCAAAATCCCTTTTTCTATCCAACCATGGGAAAAAGGAACGTATATATTTACGGAATATTCAAAATTCCCAGAATCACACATACTAAGTTGTTACTTCTCATATTTATCATGTTAGCTCTCTCACTTTTCCAGTTGCATTGGAACAATCCAGTTCTAGCGGAAGGTATGACAGACAGTTCTGGGATCAATTTCTATCTGACGCCAAACAGACGTCCGTATGACGCAGGAATGCTCAGTTACGGCCAAACGCTACTTCAAATCCCGCCCGCCGAGAGCCGCTATTCTGTCAGTGGTACATGCAGCTCGGAATGCACGACGCAGTTTATGAACGGATCTGTGAACATCGTAGGAGTTCTAAATCACATGCATTATTTAGGCAAGTTCAGCAAACGTACCTTTACCTTTATTTCGAATTATGATCTATACTCGGTAAAAAAAAGTTTTGGACCAGGGTATATAAAGTCATATAAAAATAAAACTAGTGGACAGAATTAAAGTATCTTTTTTTAGTAACCAAGGTCTACCCTACCCAGTTCATTTGGTACCAGAAACATTAAATTTTAAACAAGATTTGATTTTTAAAAAATATCGCGAACACACAAAGGGACTGTACAAAATGTTGCAAAGTCCATACAAAGTAACAGTTACGGACACATTCGAGTAACCAATAAAAAGATTATTAGTTTTTCGCAAACTTTCATTGTTAACGATAATTATTGTTGATTGTTGATCTATTGTGAATTATCAACTGAGATAATAAGGGTTGTGGTCGAATGTCATGGTTCAGCGATCATTGCACGGGTTCGAACACTGCCACGGTCCAAAACTTTTTTTTACAGAGTATATAAGGAACTTCAATTCATCCAAACTAACATTTCTTATACTGTCGCTTCTTTTCATGATTTACATCTCTCTATTGAAAATTGCGAAATAATTAGTAAAGTCTATGAAAAGAGAGATGATTTTAATTTTGATTATTGTTAATTATCCCAATTTAGATGTGGATGTTCCCTAAGCTACTTCATATGGGTCTATGTTTCTCAACTTGTTCGTTTCTCTAGAGCTTGTAGTCGGGTAAAAGATTTGAATATTCGTAATATTTTAATAACTAAAAAGCTACTCCAGCAGGTCTACCGTTACCATAAACTTCGAAAAAACTTTTATTATCGTAACCTTTTAAAATATAAAAGTAATTTAAGAATTCTTCTGCGACAATCACAACCTCACTTCTATGGTGATGTGATTTACAAACTTAGATCCTTTCATACACTTTTTATTAAACTTGTTAAACAGCTTAACAAAAGAGTTTATGAAACTATCATTTTGCATCTTTCTAGGCTTTTGTTTTTTTATATTATATAATTATACATGATCATTTATGTGTTTCACTTATATTGCCTATGAATGCTTCCTTGATGTGGTGATTGTTTCTTTGTGAGGTTGTTATACTAGTATATGACTCGATTTTTGTTGTGGTGGAGACAGACCACCCACTTTCCTTGGGTGGAAGCAGTACATGTAACAGTACACCTCCCGCAATCCGTAAGAATCGACACTTTCTCACATACAAGTCGAGCTCCAAGTGGGATTTGAACCCGCAGAGGTGGGAGGCGAAGGTTTACAACACAACGTCGTTAACCATTCGGCCACGGAGACGCTGTATGTGGTGAAAATTATACGGAAATGTCTAGATATTTTTGGCGGAGAATGCCGATCTTTGGCGAAAAATGCCGAATAAGGACCAATTATACGGGTATTATTGAGCTATTCCAGAAAATATCCGCCCAACCGCTATAAAAGGTATTTTAATACCAAATACCACCCACACATGGACAACGCTCTCCCTTGGACAAACATAACTGTGATATCATCCCATTGGGCAACCTGATAATAAAAATTATCTCTAAAATAAACAAAACAAAGCAAAAACACAAGGGTTTTTCTACGGTTTAACTCGCAGCTCCCTGGACAACTAAAATATCAAAATTCCCCCGCCCCCCTCTGGATGATACCCCACTAGATAAGCTAATACATATTGGTCTGAAAACAATAGATCGGGTCACAGGTGGCAGAGAGGAGAGAGAGGGGCTGGAGGTTTTTAAAATAACAAGTTTGTAAAAAAAAGTATGAGGAAGAATTATCATAGTTTGAGAGTCGTTTTTCATAAAATAGTCTGTCTATATCCTTTCAAAATCCTGTCTTCGCGATCGATGCTTTTATGGAATACGTCCCTTGTTTATCAGTACTCTGAGAGAGGAGAAGAGAGAAAAGGGGAAGGAGAAGAGAGATAGGGAGAAGGGAGAAATGGGGGAGGGAGGAGGAGAAGACCACCCCACGTAGTGTGGAGAACTAACAATAATAATGATAATTAATTGAAAAATATATTTAAATAAAAATATATTAACAAACATATTTTAAGTTTTCCTGAGTAATTAAAATATGTTTGTTTTCAACAAATAACACGTGAAGTCCAGACTCAATTGAACCTATACCTTTAGGACGTCAGTTTGGTTAAAAAATGGAGGGACTGTAAACCTTAGGACTACACACAAACAGAAAAAAATAACACATTATTTTTTTATTTTTTTTTATTTATTTTTATTTATTGTTTTCTTCTTCTTTTTATCCCTTTTTTTTAGACCAAGATTTATTAACTCCACGTCAGACAATCCCTTACATATTTTGAAATCAATTTTTTGTTCTAAGAATTTATTGTATTATGTATCTAGCCCATTTTTTTAAAGAAGGCAGAGAATAGCGTCCGTTCCTGGAGCCGCCATTTCTACCGGTGTTTCCTTCAAAATTTATTCCGATAAAAAGTCTACTTAGCGACGACTTGTAGTTTGCACAATTTCCGAAATGCACATAGCAACTTACGAAATGCACATAACAACTTACCAAATGCACATGACAACTTGGAAAATGCGCATAACAACTTAGAATATGCACAAGACAACTTAAAAAATGCACATAACAACTTAGAAAAAGCACATAACAACTTACTAAATGCACATAACAATGTACGAAAAGCACATAACAACTTAGAAAATGCACAAGACAACTTAGAAAATGCACATAACAACTTACGAAATGCACATAACAACTTAGAAAATTCACATAACAACTTAGAAAATGCACAAGATAACTTAGAAAATGCACATAACAACTTTCTAAATGCACATAACAAAGTACGAAACGCACATAACGACTTAGAAAATGCACAAGACAACTTAGAAAATGCACAAGATAACTAACAAAATGCACATAACAACTTAGAAAATGCACAACTTAGAAAATGCACAAGACAACTTAGAAAATGCACAACACAGAACATGCACATAACAACTTACTAAATGCACATAACTTACGACATGCACATAACAACTTACTAAATGCACATAACTTACGACATGCAAATAACAACTTTAGAATTGCACAAGACAACTTAAAAAATGCACATAACAACTAACGAAATGCACATAACAACTTAAGAAATGCACATAACAACTTAGAAAATGAACATGACGACTTACAAAATGCACATAAAAACTTACGAAATGCACATAACAACTTACGAAATGCACATCACAATTTAGAAAACGCAAATAACAATGCACAAGACGACTTACAAAGCGTACTGCACAAAATGCAAAAGGCAAACAGAAGGCATATGATAATGAGGCTTTCCATAGCTGAGCCCGAAACTTAAATTTCGATTCGGTGGTTCCACTGCTCCGGCCGATAAAGGCTCTGGGTATTGTTTAACCACCCATAGGATAAGTTGTCTGTTTTTTAATTTAGTCTTTTGACTGTCGCTTGTAATGCGCAGGCTTCATTACCGCTGCTCCCAACTAAATTCCATTTTGTTTATTTCGCTCTTCGAGGCATAGCATTGTGTTAGCTACTGGGGACTTAGATTTTACATGGCGGTGGACCAGTAAATATAACATGCCCACCGCCATATGCACGCCATCTCCGGGATGGTCAACATTCTGTACTATTGATTTTATGAATATTGAGTTCTGCTCAACCCGGGGCTAGGGAGCATATTTCACTAC
The DNA here is from genome assembly GCA_037043455.1 of Cyrtodaria siliqua. NCBI lineage: Eukaryota > Metazoa > Mollusca > Bivalvia > Adapedonta > Hiatellidae > Cyrtodaria > Cyrtodaria siliqua. Next base: position 507,569 of record JAWPHD010000206.1, on the reverse strand, counting down.
CGCTCATGAACATTCTCAATCAAACAGAGACTGCAATATTTCGTATTTATCGTATTCGGTCGTTTCCAAAGGTCCACTCTCGTACTCCTTTTTCAGTCAGACCAGTTGCGGACAACCTAGTGAAGTTTTTTTTCTTCTGATTTACTCCACCCCTATTAATCCACCCAATTACGTCAAGAACCACTGAAATATCAAAATACCCCCATGGACGCTATCACCACTAGAAATACTTTGTCTGTCCCCTCCCCCGCCTGTCAACCTATAGAAGGGTGTTTTTATAATTTCCTCTCCATCCCTTGACAAATAAAATATCTATTTACAAATCCTGGACGCTACACCCTCAACCCGCTAGACAATCTTTAGCGTGTCCTGTTAAGTTGTCCGGGGTGTGGTGGTTAATGTTAGTCTATTGGGGTAGCGTCCAAGTGGGTGGGTATTTTGATATTTATGTGCTATAAGTTGTCTGGGGTGGTCAAAGTCGGGGGTAGCGTCCATGGGTGAGAGTTAAGTGTATTTTGATATTTCAGTTGTCCGTGGGGTGCATGGTGGGAGTGTAAATCATAAAAAAAAATTTTGGTTTTGTTGTTATCGAGTTGTCCATGGGTGTTTTATCACATTATGATTTAGCCAAAGATCGGCATTCTCCGCCAAAGATCGTTGGACATTGCCGTGCAATTTTCACCACATCAAGCATTGAACATAATGACACATGCTCCTCCGCATATACAGTCGACAGAACCGAACATAATGTAAAATGAACCGAACATAAATCGCTTTGTACCACTGAATATAATGTTGACACCACTGCACATAATTTATTTTCAACTGCGTGTATTGAAACATCAACTGCATATATAATCGCTTTTAAAACCACCAAACATATTGGTCTGAATGTAATGATGAACCATCTGCACGCAAAGTTAAAAACACTGCACATAATTTATGTTCAACTGCGTCTATTTAAACATCAACTGCACATAATCGCTTCTGGAACCACCGAACATAATGATCAGTGATCTGAATATAATGAGGAACCATTTGCATATAGAGACACATGAAATAAATATAATGAAAAGTGCTCCGATATAATGACAAAGACACTGCGTACAATGAGATATCGACTGCAAAACAATGTCAGATGTGCCGTATATAAGGAAATATGCACTGAATATAATAACGAATGAACCGACAATGATGATGATACAACTGCATATACTGTTTTAAAAACTGCACATAAAGGCATTTGAACCGTACATAACTATAAATGCTCATCATAAGGCAGTCATGGCGTTTCACAGCTACAGATATGACTGAAAGATTGTTAAAGATGTTGGCTGGGCAAGTTTTGACATCTTCAAGTCTAAACATTTTATTTTTTAAATCATAGTTTTATTTGACAACAGAATTGTTTCATTTTTTCCATTCTAGTAGATATGGATATAATGTAGGATTTAAGATGGTAACATACCAAATTTTAAGGATTTTTTTTTTAAATATTTTTTCCGTCATTTGTGATCATTTTTTGTTGTTAACAAAATAGGGGGTATGGGTAGCTCTGAGTAGAATTTATCCTTTTGCTATAGAATAAATCAGATTTTTGTTTTTCTGTAGTGGAATACATATATAAAAGTAGATACTGAGCTAATTTTATTTTCGATCTCCATGTCAATATTGTGTGTACAGTATTTTACATTGAAAATGTCAAAATAACTCCAAAATAACTCCAAAATGGGTGTAATTTAAAGATTTTTTAATAAAAAATCATTAGAAGCCTGGTGACCTATATATTGTTTTACTTGTTTTGAAAGAAATGTCATAGGACCTTGACATATACAAGTTCTCTTGTTTGTGTTTGTTGCTTCCAAGGGATCACCTTTTCAGTATTTATCGACATTCACACTAGCGTTTATATAGTGCTGTGTGGCGGCCGTAAAAGTCGCCCTACTACAAATCAGTAGTGTTATTATTTAATGCTCCTTTGGGATCATCAAGCCCATTCGGTGTTGCGTTAAAGTAGAATGTCGCTTAAGCCGGTGCTAGGAGGCGTGAGAGGTATGGCATCTTATAATTATCCCTCATGAACAGTCTCAATAAAACCAAGGCTGCTACTTTCCTCTCTTGTTTGTGTTTGTTGCTTCCAAGGGATCACCTTTTTAGTATGTATTACTCTCGGGTCTACGGCCATTGTGAAGCAGGATAAATCGCATATACGCGAACAAATCTGTTGTTTTGGGGCGTATGTTTCAGCCAATATATGTATTCATATCAAATGACTAAAACCTATTTAGTAAATGGGAGTTTGTTTCGTGCCTATAGGTTCTGGCGCGGTGTCATCGTTAGTACGGAATGGTGAACGAGTCCAATACCTGGGCTACGATGAAGAGTATAGTTATGACAGACCAGTATTTTACAAGTAAGTTTTCTACTTTGCCAGTCCAATATATGGGATACGATGAAACGTATAGTTACGATAGGCCAGTATTTTAAAAGTAAGTGTTCAACTATACGAGTCCAATTACTGGCCTACGATGAAACGTATAGTTATGATAGACCATTTTTACAAGTAGGTGTTTAACTATACGAGAGTTGTGAGTACAAATCATTTTTTATAGCGCGAAATTGATTATTGCGAAAAATCAGTTTTGTAAAGGCGATATATAAGGGCTATGGCAATATTAGTTTAAAAGTTGCACGTACTTTGTACATGAGGCGATTTTATAGTCCTTGAGTATAGTACAAAATAAGTACTAAACTCTATGAGATATATTATTCAGAGGTGTAAAACAAGAGCCAATCACATACTTTATTACATATTAATACAGGTTTCTCGTGTTTTACTTAAAGGCAAAGAACTGTCTGGACCTTTAAATACAAGATTTATTTCCCTTTGGACATATATGTGCTCTTTGAAGCATTGTTCAATTCTCTCGTATAAAGAGGATAAACATGATGTCTACAAAGGCGCCTCATGATATTGCGTCATTTGTAATTTCAACTTTTTGTCCACAACTGAAGATTGATTGCGCCTCATATTGTTTTGTAATTTGTTCAGTTCAGCTTTGAAAACGAGGTCGTTATGACCGCAATGACGCCTCATAGTATTTTGTAATTTGTTCAGTTCAGCTTTGTAAACGAGGTCGTTATGACCGCAATGACGCCTCATAATAATTTGCAATTTGTTTATATCAGCTTTGTAAACGAGGTCGTTATGACCGCAAAGACGCCTCATAGTATTTTGTAATTTGTTCAGTTCAGCTTTGTAAACGAGGTCGTTATGTCCGCAATGACGCCTCATAATAATTTGCAATTTGTTTATATCAGCTTTGAGAACGAGGTCGTTATGACCGCAATGACGCCTCATAGTATTTTGTAATTTGTTCAGTTCAGCTTTGTAAACGAGGTCGTTATGACCGCAATGACGCCTCATAATATTTTGTAATTTGTTTATATCAGCTTTGTAAACGAGGTCGTTATGACCGCAATGACGCCTCATAATATTTTGTAATTTGTTTATATCATCTTAGTTCAGCTTTGTAAACGAGATCGTTATGACAGCAATGGCGCCTCATAATATTTTGTAATTTGTTTATATCAGCTTTGTAAACGAGGTCGTTATGACCGCAATGACGCCTCATAATATTCTGTAATTTGTTCAGTTCAGCTTTGAAAACGAGGTCGTTATGACCGCAATGGCGCCTCATAATATTTTGTAATTTGTTTATTTCAGCTTTGAAACAGAGGTCGTTATGAATCCCGGTGATGAGCTTGATGTCACGTGTCATTTCAAATCCACATCACGTACAAAGACGACGTTTATGGGAGCCGGGACAAGTGACGAAATGTGCTTTACATTTATCATGTATTATCCGAAGGAGAACTTATCTCAAAGAGGTAAGTTGACACTTATCTAAAGAGGTAAGTTGACATGCGTATACTACGTTATGTGGATAGGAAGAATGATGCGACACTTTTTGAATCGGAAGATCAACGACACTGTACTATTGGTAAAGATATATTTTCAGTAAGATGTGATTTAAACGTTAAAAAGTCTTTTGTTTTTCCTAGACGCATGTCCCCACCATCATCACCTCACATTCCGAATAAGTTCTACTTTTATTGTTTAATTGTATTTTTTTTTCTAAAACAATAGATTTGACCATACGCCGCTGGCCATGGAATGGTATGAAAATAACTCATTGAAGGTTCCATGTTCACCGTCATAGGCATACCATCTTGGAGATTGCTCACATTTTCGTACTGCTGACATTTTGAATATTAAGTTCTGATCAACCCGGGACTAGAGAACATTAACGGTAGCAAGCATTTATTCACTACCGTTCATGAACAGTCTCAATCAAAGCAAGACTGCAGTACTTTTTTTGTATTTATCGTATTCGGCGATTTTCAAATTTCTCATTTCATACTCTTTTTAGGTTATGCCAACATGAGTGTCGTATGTCTGTTTATAGTTGAACTAACCATAGCTTAAGTTTACTTACAACAGCGAAAGAATCAGCTATCAGGGTAGTTAATTTTAAATTTAAAACTGTTAGGCCAGTTGATCTTTCTCTAATGCCTATTGCTATGTTTTACTCGCATAAATGACTTATTCTTTCTGCGTTTTCTGTTCCAATATGAAGTGTCGGGCTTAATGCCTTATGTTTGAATAAAATATCTATATATGACCTTATGTTATATATTGTGTACAGGGCGCAAAACATTTTTTGTCTCCATTTTGTTTTAATTTTAAAGCTGAAAACAGGATACGCATATAAACTGGTTCCGTGAGATTCCGATTGTCTGTGCATTGTCACAATGGTAGAAGTAGCCTCCTTGTTTGACGCTCACCATATAAATAGTAGTGTTACGGTCGGTCAGCCTGGTGTCAATACAACTTGGGTAGGGATATCATGTAATGTGTCTACGACGTGGTATTTCAGTGCATATGCTCATCTGCTACAAATATCGCCCGAGGGGATAGTATTATAAAATATAGTGAGGGAAAAATTTTAGCAATTTTTTAGATGAAATTATACTGTATACAAGACATACTGACATTTTTGGGACTTTACGGGCTTGACCCCAACGTTCATTTATTCGTTATGTCATTAAGATGTTCGACTGTTATTGATGTATATGGCAGTAGTTTCTTGATTTTACAACCAAAAATGTATTATTTCCAGGATGCAACAAAAACTTGACAAACTTTTCCCCCTCAATATATATACGAAATAGAACATATCGAGGGGTCAGCGCAAAACTATTGTAACTACATATGAATAAAGAAGGAGATACAATAGTTTTGCACTAACCCTCGATATGGGGTATATATATATATATACTACATGATAATTTTATATGAAATAGAAAGTATGGGGGATAGTATGATCAACATTATACGAAATAGAACATATTATACTATGATGCAACACCTATAGGTTATTAGATTTGTATCGGGATATATGCACGAGCTCTTCCGCGTAAAGTCACGAAATATGTATACGCCGAAGTAATCGTGCATATATCCCAATACAAATCTAATAATAATTTTATTGTATTCGTATTTTAATAAAAAACGAAAATTAGAACATAGAACAAAACATTAAGTTTTAACATATACAAGTTCATCAAAAATAGTTATTTGAAACAAACAAACTTCCTATGACATGATATCTATATTTCCTATGACATGAACTGCGAATTTCACCAATCCCTAAAGAGCATGCACAATAGTACTTCCAGTGCAATGATTTTATAACAGTCAACTGTCATGGGCGAATAGTGTACATTGAAAATAAACGGAGCATGCCCCGTGTGGTTCCGGGTGCCCCGTTTGGTTCCGGGACAAAGAATAGGCCACTGCAGATCCCGTTGGAGGAGTAGGCAGAGGGTAGAACCCCCCCCCCCCCACCCCCCACACTCCCAAATTCATATTCATTTTATCATTTTTTGTTCATCATGCTCATTAAAGGTCTTCATCATGACCCCTGCATTGTTTCAGGTGCCATCTTGCTCACATCATTAGAGCAGTGGCAGAAAAACAATAAACGTGGCTCCAGCGTAAATGGAGTGTCTACAATAGAATTTGCAGCAACTCTGCAGTTCTGCAGGTGAGACGGTTCTAGGCCCATTGTCCATATTTTATCTCTATGTACATGGAGGATGAGCCTGGCATGTTCATTCATTTTAGGCATGTGTTGGTGCGCCTTAAAACCCCAATTCAATTCAATTAAACGGAGCGTATGCAATAAATAGAATATATTGAGGCTAGTATGACACACGGCATAGAAATATAGGGTACAGTATAAACATCAGGAGGATACGGAAGAATGGTCAACACATGTGGGACACCATACAACATGCCCAACGTATTATATGTATGTCATAGGTATTAATGAACCCCCGGGGCAATAACACGGAGGTGACTGATATTGTATACTTTCTCTTCAAATTCATGAAAATCTACCTCTCCTCATTACGCAGTACAAAATGATTTTGATGTATGACCCATTAAATAATTCATTATTCTGATCAACATGTGTTAGTTTGGCACCATTAAAAATATTTCTCACGGTTGTCTTGATACTTATAATAAATATTATAAAATGATAACTTGTTCTTTCAGACTGTTCTGCATATGGTGAAATTACCAGCTGCGAATTGTACCAGCCAGTGATCAGAGGGTGTGATGTTGCCAAATTCACTAATTATACGTAAGTTACCAACATGTCACGGTTTATGGATATCTAACAGGTAGATTGTTGTTGCATTGTCCGACCGGTTAGCTCAGTCGGTAGAGCTTCGGAACTATAGTCCGAAGGTCCCTGGTTCGATCCCCGGTCTGACTGAACATTTGTCTAGCCCTGTGACAAACATCTGATATGAAACAACTTATAACCATTTTGATCATAAATGAATTAATTACTTTCTTAGAACATTTGTAATATATACTTATTATTTTTGGAAATATGTTAATATTCCATCTAAACCTCTGATAGTGGGTTCGATCCTCGCCGCGGCCACGTCATTTATCCTTGAGCAAGATAATTAATCCACATTGCTGGTTCTAAACAGGAAACCATCGATAGTGATTAATCTAAGTTGCAAGAACTTGTTTCACAATCGATGTAAAATAAATATGTTTAAACTATACCTTTGAACAAGATCATGTTTTAAATTGGGTAATTTCATAGCTTTTTTTCATTTTTAAACAAATTAGCTCAAAAGTCTGATGTACCCTCTATCAAGATCAAGTGTAATGATTATTTCCTATGTACATTTCAGAGATCCGGAATATCTTGCCAGGAGCATGGCAGTAAAAGACAACTGCCAGGTAGGCTACTGCAGAAAAGAGTGCTTGCCCATTGTTCGCGAGATATTCAATCATCCTTGCTTAAACGGCGCAATGAAATATAGGTTTCTACAAGCACTGGGTCTTGCCAATCAAGAACAACAACGTGAACTTAGCAGTGAGGATAAAGCATTGTATTACGATGGAGTAATGTATTGGGCACGTTTAACATCCTGTGACACGGAGCTGGCTCTCGAAAAGAGATGTCAAACGCCATCGAGAGATGACAGCTCCATATCAGATTCCGCATCAGTGATATCACTGGCGTTGCCGTTGGTCATTGCGAGTCTGAGTGGGTTATTCTGGATGTAAAAGATATATCTGCAGATACGGATTGCAGAATGTATACAAAAAATAACTTTATTAAGAAATCAATCTGCAACCATTTTAAAATGTTTTTGACCAGGAGTGTCTTTTACTTTGTACGCAAATAGCCGCAAAAACGTGCTCTGAAATTTTTATTAAATAAATCGTTATTTGATTGCAAAATGTCAGTATAAACTACCACTCAAGTAGGTGCCAGAGGGCGTGACAGTTAGTGCACTTTATATTACCTCTCATGAACAGACTCAATAAAACCAAGTCTGCTACTATTCTCTCTTGTTTTCGTTCATTGTTTTAAAAATATTCCGTCTTCAGTATTTATATAACTAAAACTAAAAATATTTGAGTAATACAAAAAAAAGTATTATCACTTACATTGTTTATATGTACATGATGTATCTAACATCCTTTGTAAAACATAACGAGTAAACCAGTACATTTATTTGTCTGAGAGGCTCCTGGCTTATCAAACTATTTTAACTACACTATTATGTTACATGTTGTAACAGAATATATCTAACAAACGTTTTTTTGTGTGTTGAAATATCAATATGTTGTGCGTGTAACATTAAGAACGTGATAATATGTATCTGTATACAAAATAAATCTTCCTACACAAATTGCTTGTCTTAATTTGCCAACCATGTTCAATACCGAGCTGTAAATATTGCTATTGTGTTGCAATCGCTATTTTGTTACATATCGCTAATATGTTACATACCGCTATTTCGTTACATATCGCTATTGTGTTACAATCGCTATTTTGTTTCATATTTGTTATGTACATCTTGGTATTTTGTTATATATTGCTGTTTTGTTATATATAGACGTATCATAAAATATTAAATAAACTAAGGCGACTCGTGGCAATGGTCAGTGCCATTTAACACAAAGAAAGTACCGATTTTCTTGTTTGGAGGTCTGATTGAATTTAAATTAACCTTTTAGATCAATTAAATCACGTGTTATGTTCAATACTTGACAAATACATCATTTATAAATGTCCATTTAATAATCATGACATCAGCAGATAATCTTTACGTCATTAGACACATTTGTAACATTTTCTGTAACTGTTACGACCGTGTTAACGTTGCAACTTTTCTTTTCATTTTCAGAACTGATTTCGCTATATAGAACATGCATACATAGAACATTTTGTACATTGGTTTAAACATATTTCAGAATGTTTACAACATATAGACTACATAGTTAATAGGATTGGAACGAAAGAAAACATCTTATAGAGTTCCACCCCTTAAATATTTTATATTTTATGCTCGTATTTTGCTTCCCGAAAATATGAAAATGTACACCAAATAACACCAACACATTTGGAGACAACAAATATATATTGGCTGCGTTTCCATAAAAAATATGGTTATTTTATTGTATTTGTATGAATGAATGAATGTCTTTATTTATAGAGGGTGACCCAATTAGCCAACGCTAATCTCCCCTGGGGTCCTCTGTAAAGTCATACATATACTATGTAAAACATATATAATATAACAAAACAGTGATATTTCCTTTACATTATTGCGCACGCACGCATACATGCAAATACACACACACGCACACACATTTACAACCATGTACACGTTTATTCTTAATATATATACATAATTATATACATGGTTTGAGGTGGTGGTTTGCAGGATAAAGTACCACACGGTACACAGGATGTCAATAATAAAACTGCCAAACATAACACTACTTTTACAATTATTACATTATTATTGTGTTTTCAGCCATTTAACACAGTTGGATGTAAAGGTTTTTAAAGAAGTACATTCTCTAATATATGAAATAATGCTATTCTGGACAATTGTTCCGGAGTATCATACTCCCTTCAAACAGTTCTTTGTTTGGTCTTGGAGTTATATAATTTAATTTGTATGCAGATCGTAGATTTCTCTGCGAGATAACAGTAGGATGAAACATATCACAAATATATGACGGGATTGTATGTTTTGATACTCTATACATACATTTTGCCTTTTGGAGAAATATCCTTTGCTCGATATTAATTAAGGGAATTTATGATAACCAGTTCTTCATTTAGTGTGGTATATTGGTAACCTAAAATAGTACGACTTGCCCTCCTCTGCAAGCGTAATAACAGCTTTATGTTAGCTTTCTTTGTGCTTCCCCATATTACTTTATAGTAATCTAGATGAGGTTGAACATATGCCTTTAAAATATTATCCGGTAATTTAAAGGAACATATGATTTTATTCTTGACAGTAGCCAGATGTTGGTTGATATTTTCTTACGAATATACATAATGTGATTATCCCACTTCAAGTGTTCATCTATATGCATTCCCAGAATTGTATCACCTGTTGTAAGTTGCAGTTCAATGTTATTATAGTTTAATGATAGTTTGTTATTAACAAGTCTTGCACGCTTCTGATGTGCAGTAACTAAGAGCACTTTAGTTTTGTTCAGTGTTTAAAACCATACCATTATTTAGGCACCAAACATTGAGGGCATTTAAAACGCATGTAGAACGTTTGCTTTTACCGGGTTATGATCAATTTGTTTTAATTTTCGTCTTATTGAACTTAGTAAGATAAATACGGATTATATGGATTTTCCTTTTCGTGAACTGCTGATGATATTCTATGGCCAATTTGTCAGTTTTGTTTAGAAACAGTTGTTATCCCAATTAACAAGCGTCTCTTTCACAGGATCTGTATATTTATCTTTCTTTAATTTAACTGCCAATTAACATTAAGTACCGCTTTTGTAGTAGCGTAGGCGATGTAGTTGATATAGTGTACTTAATTAACTATAATATATAGTACTTTCATCACAATTGCTGTCTAGAAAAACAAATACTAACTTTTGGAGCAAATACCAGGTACATTTGTACCAATATTGGTATTCTGACACCGTATTCATTTGGTGACTTTAATATTATACAAAATTGATTAATAGGTACAGTTAATTCCTTGTACACTATACTGTTTGAATTAAGAGTACATTTTAAATAAGCGACTATATTACCAAAATCTCACAGGAATATGAACATCTTCATATCGCATCTTTATTTTTTGTTTACATAAAACCCTCTTTTTTGTTTACATAACACACTGTTTTTTTTGTTTACATAACACACTGCACGCCAAAGCGAATGTTTGCTTTGAATTCACACATATACTGGTTAATATGTTGTATGCATATTAAACAGTTTGTAAACAATGCAAATATCTGCTAAACACCAAACAAAATAACGGCTTCTTTCCTTGAAAGAATGTTGTCATATTAACTGTATTCGAGGGAGGCTCCTACCTTACACTTAAAGTAGCTATACCGCCTACAACAGCCTAATTTAAGAACAGATTTACACCGTTTCTAAACAGACGTATTTATACAACTTAAATATTTTATACAACTTAAATATTTTGACAATATAAACGGCTTTAACCAGCCGGCCCAAACCCCGAAACGGGAGCGTCGAATTAAGAGTAACCAACTTTAATTTTTCGTATATTCAATCACATCTAATTTAAAAACTTGACTATAACACTATACTTTTAATTGGCACATATGCATTATTATGTGACCTGAACACCTGGATAGAGTTTAGATAAACATTGTTTTAGTGTCATTTTTCAGTTATTTGGCGGGTTAGTTTCTTTAAGGACTTTCATGCTTCCTCTCGACTGTTAGCTATAGAGTAAACAATTACACTGTTAAACAAGCCAGGGACGTTACACGGGTATAATGGCTTTTTATACATGCTATGTATGTATTACATGTATGTTCTTCATAGTATATCATATAGATATACATCTTTGTATGATAAAGTTATGTAGCTGGTTCCAGGCCCGTAGCCAGCCCTGAAATTTAACCGACGTAAATCCCTTATTTTGGTGTCTGGTGGCATTAACCTCTCACTCCGCTCTGGATTTTGTTTTGATTTCCTGCATTGTGTTGCATTTCCCGGACAGATTTTGTCAACGATTGATTATGTATCGATATTTTGGTTGTTTTAATGTAAAGTATGTACAGTCCCAAAATTAAACCAAGGCAACTGCCGCGGTGTGCCTCAGTGTAGCTGCGGGCCTGGGTTCGAACGTTTGAATACAGTGTCTTTCCTAGATATATAAACATACATACAAAACACAAATACATGTTTGACCTTTATATGAGCCAATGTATATCCTACTCTGTCAAACTGATAAGAATTTGTTAAAATGAAAAACGTTAAGGTTTTTATTTCATCATTAATGGTCATTTGAGGATTAAGCCATCTGCAATTAATCTGAAAATAACCATTCAACAAAACTGAACATAAATAAGACAAAAAGTATAAAATGTTGTATGTGGTTAATGGTGACAACAGTATGATATATATCAAGAAAGGGCTATATCGACATTGAAATTATAAGGAAAACAGGTTTATAATAATATTGATGTTTAAATTATCTCCCCTTCCCCAAGCCTTTAAACTGAAGGAACACACGGCACTACTTAGGTCAGTTTTATACATTTTCACAAAATCAAAATTGTCCAAACGGTATTTTGTTCTTTCTAAACACTCCTTTCAATAAGTTGAAACTCGATTGTTTTAATTTTTTTTCTAAAACTTACGACGTTAGGAATTAATGGGAAAAAATCATTCAAACTGCCTAGTACATTTTCATCTGATGAAAAAACACCTCAGTCATTTAAATAATATGTCAAATGTATGCCTGTGTGTAAACCCTTATCCAGATATTGCATTGATACAAACTTTAAATGTAAATACAATTCGGTTGACATCTGAAGCCGTTTAGTACTGTTATTGTGTAAACTCTTATACATGTAGTGACGTAATCAAAGGCAATACCACAATAACGTGCCAGTTTTGGTCTTTGTCTATTTTTTCCGAGATCTGTTTGAAATAAACCTTCAACTATAAATCGAAGAAAATCGGAAATCATTTACAAACATTAGTGTATAAACAGGATGGAAGTTTACCCACGGACAGACGGACACGGACACCGATAAGTTGCCATGACATTAGCTACAGCAAGCTAAAAAACAACAACAAACAAGTTCTGAAACGTTCAAACAGTTTTCGTGTTTATCCGTGTATGCACCAAAAGCTAAAGTGTATTTCAAAAACCAAGTACTGGAACGTATGATAAGCCAAAGTGGTTTTTATTCGCTAACTTTCGGAAAACGAAACTCACATAACTGATTATCGGACATTTGCATATTAACTGATATCGGAATTGAATTCACAAGATCGAAACATCTAATTCCTTATCGAAAATTAGCGAATCAAAATCGCTTTGGCTTGTAGCAAACGTCATATAATAAAATAGTACATATTATGATTTGATGTTTCTGCTTTATGGTAATGGTATCACCCACCCCCAGGCCCAACAAACTGGTATGTATATATATGTTCGCATGTATATACTATATGCAGTTTTTTAAAGGTTTTAAAAATATTTCAGTCACATTATGACGGTATCTACTAGTATCAGTGAACTCTGTGCTCGGCTTTATAGTGCTGTCACATTGGAGTATCACGCCGTAGACACCTGACATTAATACCTCACACAAGCAAAATTTAATTTAAACAACATATTATTCAGTAATGAACGGGATTGGACAACAAGCTAACCCTATGTGAGCCCTCTCCCGATTCAAAGTACACATTTAAAATACACGCCCATTATACATAACATGTGGAGTTGTTATATAATTTTCCTATAATGGTTTGCCAATTAGTTTAGAATCTTTGAAACATTTGTACCGTGATTGTTTAAAATTAACCTTCTTTATCGTAAACAAAAAATAGAAAAGTATAAAAAATAATAAACAGAAAATTATAATGGTAACTCATACGAAATACATACTAAAATATATCGGTTATACCATAATGAACGGTTTTAACATGAGTTTTTGTAACCAATAGTTAGTATTATAATTGAAGATAATTAATCACAATATTAACAACCGGCCGACCAGTCCTAAAACGATATTTGTATGCTGAACGTCAAGCAACGGCGTCTCCGTGGCCGAGTGGTTAACGACGTTGCGTTGTAATCCTGCTCACCCCTCACCGCTGCGGGTTCGTCTAATACGGAACACCGTAATAACTAACGGGACGTTAATGAAGTGTTGAAGACATCGACACGTTCAACAAAGCAAAACATCTCGGTTATTATACAAAAACTGCTTTCAAATGTAATAAATATATTATTAACTTATGTATTCGATTAGAAGGGCGACGTGCTGTAAAACACCATTCATTTATTCATTCGTTCGATTAGAAGGAAATCCTTCATTCTATCGTGTTTTTTTTGTTTCGCTAAATAATCACACGCATACCATCTCGTGAAGTATTTAACCTAGCAGTTGAATACTCTCTATAAATTGACAAGTATGTTATCAGGTATAACGGACAATGAAAATTAGACTGGTTTGCAAGGTAATTCCATTGCTACACATAGTTATCTCGCAAAGTTCCACATCTCGCACTGTCCCGCATCTCGCAATGTTCCGCATCTCGCACAATGTTCCGCAGAAATATCTAGCAGCCGATTATATCCCAGCGCAGTGAGATATAGCCAGACCACATTGTGGGGTTGAGCCTAACACAGAGACCAGCCAGTTACAGGTGTCGGAAGCATGCTGTTGCAGTTAAGACTTTATCGCTTTTGCCGACAAACTTCTTAAATAAATGATATTAAATCAAGTTTGTATCATTGTTTGCATGTTTAAGCCATTTAGATCTGATACAGTTACATTTAAAAACAAAATAAGAAAACACAACACAATCCTATGTTATGGGCTATCGCTTTTCCATATTATTCTTATAAAGGCAATATTACACAGACCCGTACCAAAGTGAAAATCTCGCTAACGTCGTTGTTTTCCTAAAAAAAACAGAACATAGAAATAAGAGGACTCGACTACTAAAGTGTTAAGCGTAGGGTATGCATTGTTAAGTGCCTGTACACCTTATTCTCTATTAGACGCCCTCGGGGGCATTTTTTAAAAAGAGTTGTGTGTGGGGGTTGGGGTGGGTTGAGTGGATTTTATTTCAGGTTAAAAATAAATTTTCTGAATAATTATTTGATAAATACCAAGTTAATTATTATGTCAAAATGTTAATTTGTATTAATGTGTTAACTATGTTTGGCTATCATTCCCTATGTATAATCTCTCCAGATTTCTGTAAGTCATACTGTTTTTTAAATCACACCAAAAGTGAGATTTTGGCGGGGTGGGGCTTTAGTTAGAGGAGGGGAGGGGGAGGGATTTTGATAGGGCTATATGGTATAATGCCTATGTTACCATTGCTACTCCATCATAATTGGAAACTTCCAGAAACGTAATACAGTCTAAACTGTAGTTGACCTTGAATTCTGTGACGTATTGTCCACTATTCAGTGGCCGTCCCTGTATCGCAATACCTTCCACAGTCTTGGGAATTTAAAAACGTGCCTGCAAAACGAATTAAAATTATATGACTTACCATGCTTTTATCACTAATATATAAACAGTACATGTACCTTCATTTTATGACAATGTAATACAAAAGCGTGTATTGCTTCTAGCATTTTCTCATGTTGCATCAACATCCATAGACTGCACAGAAGTGAAACTGTGAAGCTTCTCCCTTGTACAATCACGTGGATTTCTGTTTATACAGTCTAAGCCAATAGACGATTGTAAGAAATGGATTCTCTATGATAAATGGGTGTTTTGAAAAATAGTTTATGATCATAATAACTATTCATATGTTCATTTTGTTATTTGCAAATAACGGCGCTCTTTATTAAAGGAGGCGCCTAAATGTTCAATGACGTACTAATGTACTAGAGGTCTAACACGCCCATTGCTTGTTGCATGGAGTTGTGTGTGAATTAAAATTTAAATGTCATGTTGTCATTCATATCTAGACCCAAATTAAAAATGAATAACTTACATTCTCATCACAAATGATGTTAAAAAAATCACAGAAAAATGGGGGTCATATATCTTCTAAGAAAGAACTTGTCTCATGAATGAATTCTCCCTTTAAAAACATAAACACTGATATGCCATAATATTGTATTCATACACTCATTTCCATATAAGCAAAATAAATTAAAAACTCACAATTTTAACATGACAATGCTTGAAAAATGTAAAAAATATATCAACAATGTCATATAAACCAAAAATAGCACTTTAAATTAGTGAAAATGCCTTTTTTTACAAAAAGAAATGACAATTATTTATTGACGCCATTATGCGACTACCCCAGGCCGACACTTCCTGTGTTGCAATGGGTGTGCTACACCTAGATCAATGTATGGACATTATGGTTTTGACATTATACAAATAACGATTTCTTATTAAAAACTATTGATTGCGTGTCGTAAATATACGTATGTTCTGCGAACTGTAAAAACGGAGTGAACTATTCTGGAATTGTTTAGCGTACTTAGGATTATAAACTAAAGATAATTTGCAGCATGGTCGCTGATATTTCCTTTGTATTTGCACAGGCGTCAATCATTTAATTGAAAATAACACATGTTAAATTACCGGTGTACAATAACGAATTGAAAGTTAGAATGTGACAGACGAAATGGGCATGCTACAAAACGAGTATGGTCTCATCTCATTGATTAGTTTAAATCAGCCAACTCGATGAGACCATACTCTATCTATTACATAAGTACATCAGGTGTCTCTGTACAGGTACATACACAAGGCAAACAGGAAATGTAGTATTCAACGACCACAGTCAACCAAAACCACGCATAGAAACAAACAATTATTACAAAGGTGAATAAAAGGCAAGATAGGACGTCACAAACATAAAAGGGTTGATAATAAGGCTACCCCTTTGGAATGTTCATTGGCAAAAAAGGCTTTGGGGTTTAAACCAGGTCACAGGGCGCACCAAACCTCACTCTTACCCAATAAAACAGGACATTGCGAATAAAGATATCCCGCCAGGTCATATTCTGCAACATTAATAGGCAAAGCATAGTGGCGGCGAACTGTACATGGGGCAACCACTAAACATGCAGTGCATTACAACTTTACAAAGTAGGAATTACTACTTTTATAAATACACTGTTATATGAGGCACCGTGCCATAAATATAGGTTATTAGATTTGTATTGGGATATATGCACGAGTTCTTCCGTGCATTAATGTTGCGCGACTTTATTACATACGCATTTTTAAATTAGAACAATAAATTAGGTTGTAACATTTAATTTTCACCAAAAGCATTTATTTGAAACAAATATATTGTTGTTACATCGTGGGAATTTTCTTAAAGAAATCAACATTGTTTACATCACGTGTCATACTTTCTTCGACATGAACAGAAAATTCCACCAATCACGAACGAGTATACATTACACACACAATGTGACTTTACTACAGGTCAATATTAGCGAATATTGACGTTTCCTGTTACATTGAAAGGAAACGTAGCTTGTAAAAAACGTGATATTTCACTATTAGATCTTTAAAGGGACACACGGCAATACTTGCCTTTCAATGGTTTTCAGAGTTATAGATAGTACTGATTTTAAAATTTGCCAGCTGAGTTGGTATCGAAAAGTTGAGTAGCACATCGTCTAATATCGATTTGGCGCAAAACAACAAGATTTTATTACGTTTTGGCACTAAAGTTTGTCTGGCATCATGGCTGTTTTATGTCTATCTGAATTATGTTTTACTTTATATTTGAATGTCATGCTATGTGATAATACGGATCTTAAACTCGTCCCCATTCCATGTAAGATTTATGTAAGATTTATGAAATTGTTATGATTTATTTTTAATTTTAACTCGCCAAGAATCCTAAGATCCTATATATGTATTACATGTTTATATTGATAAGACCTTTATGCTGCTTAAAACAAAATACATCAACAGCAAAGTAACAGTGACAATCCAAGATTATTTCATTCACAATAGATTAAGCCAAATTTGATGGATAGTTACCTAAGTCCAGCAATTAACAAACAATAGTTTCAGCTAGTGTAAAATCATTTCTCATTACACCATGTACATGCGGAAAAAGCAATTAAGTTAATGATTGAATTCAATTTTTTGAACTTGACTCCATTATGCATAAAAAAGTGATCTTAGTTAATACACATATACTAATTTCAATTCAGAATTTAGAGCCAATTTATGGATAATGATAAAGATAATGGTAAAGATGTTACAATGGCCCATGGTTTATATAGGATTTAAAACTGGCCCATGGTTTATATAGGATTTAAAACTGGCCCATGGTTTATATAGGATTTAAAACTGGCCCATGGTTTATATAGGATTTAACAATGGCCCATGGTTTATATAGGATTTAACACTGGCCCATGGTTTATATAGGATATAACACTGGCCCATGGTTTATATAGGATATAACACTGGCCCATGGTTTATATAGGATATAACACTGGCCCATGGTTTATATAGGATTTAAGACCTTGCATCATGATTTTGTTATTTACTGCAGCTGTTGCCACTGTTTTATTTAAAATTATTTAGTCAAACCTATTTACAGCAAACTCCACACGAATACATAGTTGCATATAATGTGGTTGTTGTAAGGGGGCAGGGCTCAACTTTAAGCATTGTCCAAGTTAAATCTGAAAGCATTTATCCAATTAGACAAGATTTTATTTTAAATAGAATACGTATTAAAATGCATTCCTGAGCCGAACACTCACTGTTTCATGATTTCAAAAACTTTACCTCAAACAATCTGTGATGCTTACGTAGGAGAATTTTCTTTCTAGTCATATGTGTAAGATTTGGGCGGGGGCGGTGGCATCTGTGTAAGATGTGTGGGGGTCCAGACAGACGAGTCCCCTATACTCTGCTTGGCCCCACACAATTCCGTATTACCCAATTACTGATTTATTGCATCGAGCATATTCTTTCTAAAAAATTTAAAGGCAAACAATGATATTTAACCCAAAATGGATTGACGTCACAACCAGTACAGTTGTTAAGTTCGGTATTTCAAAAAAATGTACCGATGTAGGCACATTATTAATTTAGTTATTGGGTTTTAAATGTGGGGTCCGTCAGATTTTAAGTGATTTAAACCATGAATCTTTTATTGTCGGCCATATTGTTTTAGTGACTGCCCTCTATGGAAATTACTGACCCTCTATAGAAAATGGGGGGGGGGGGGGGGAGGTGGGGGAGGGTCACCATGTGACCGCTCTCATCAGCCAATGAGATGCCTAGATTTTTGTTTGAGGTGCAATAAATAAAAGTTAATGTATACCCCGGCAGGTGTTTTTGTTCTGGACGCTCTACCAGAAGGCCACTGCTATTAAAAAAATACGGTCGGGAGTAAAAATCACGGTTGGTCGGGTAACAAGAAAAATATTTTCTTTTACGCCTATATAAGAATTGATTCTTATTTTATTTTGCGTTTACACTGCCAATTCCATGACCACTCTGGAGAATCTCGGATGACTTTTTTTCTGTAACTTGCATGCATTGCTTGATTCAGATGTTTTTACTTTCTAACCTTAATACTTAACAAAATTTGATGAAATAAATTGCACATACCCTACTAAATGAACATTATCAGCCATCGCAGAGACCGAAATGAACGGCCATAGACTTTCTGTTATCCCAAAATTGTCCGACCTAACCAAAAACAACAAAATCAAGTACAAAAAGAAATATGTGCATACAATTTGATTGGGCTTATTACAGAAAGTACATGCACAATCATTTCGGTCACTGCGGCGATCGATAATGTTCGTTTAGTAGGGTATGTGCAATTTATTTCATAACATTTTGTGCAATTTATTTCATCAAATTTTGTTAACAAAAGTTATGAAGTAAAAACAAACGTGATTCGAGACAACAGATTCGAGCCTGTTGTCGTGCTGTTTACGGAAAAGTCGTGTGGGATTCACCAGAGTGATGAAGCGCATGAGTTTATATAATGTCCCTTAAAGTGTTCTACCTTTTGATGATAGAGTCCTTTTTATATTTCATTAAGTCAAACATATCACAGGGCACTGGAATGAACATCGTATCTCTATCATGATATACATGTAATGGAATTGGAACAAATATTCTACAACTATCAACAAGCTCAAGACCTTGCGCTGCAACCTACTTCATGAGCTTGCACAGTATATATTGAAGATAAAAGTATAAATGAGTGTAGAATGCTAATTCTCGGTGACTTTAACAGTCGTACATCCACACACTGTGATTACGTCATAAACGATAACAATGTTCATATGCATATGCTACCTGATGATTATATTTCTGATGTTGAATTGTTACGTTTTTCTGAGGATAAAGGTCATGTTTATAATAATGGGTTACTGCTACTAGACTTATGCAAACAGAGTTCTTTACGTATTTTAAACGGTAGATTTGGTAATGATAAAGGGATTGGTCGCTATACATTTGTTGGAAGTAGGGGAAGTTCATTAGTTGACTATGTGTTGTCTTCACAAAATCTATTTTCGCATGTAAGTGAGTTCGAAGTTGGCGAACCAAATATTTTGTCGGACCATTGTTTAGTAACATGCTCCTTAGATTTTTCTAAACCAAACGTAGAGGCGTCGCCCATCAACAATGATTATGAACGATTAAATTATAAGTATGTATGGAGCAACAATAACAAAAATGTTTTTATTGAGAGTTTCAGTAAAGCAGACATAAATGATAATTTGATTGCTTTAGATGGCAAATTAGAACATTGTATGACTAATGAGGATATTAATTCGTGCATTCAGGATTTCAATGCCATTATTGAAGATGTGTCTTCACCAATTTTTAAACGCAAACTTAATTATAACGACAATGTTAAAGCTGATGCTCCCGTATTTAATAATGCAAAAGAAAACCCATGGTATAATGATGAGTGTCATGAAAGCAAGTTTTATTTCTTTCAAATGCTAAATAAATATAGAGAAAATAAAAGCGACATAAATAGAATTAATATGGTTAAAGCTCGGTCACACTATAAATATATTGTTAGATATTGTAAGACGGAGTATGATCGAGTCAAAACAGCTACTTTTGTAAACGCAAGATATAAAAATGCAAAGTTATATTGGAATATGTTAAAAGAATCATCAGGACTTAAGCGAACAGATATACCATTATCTGCGTTTGAACAATATTTTAAAGCAGTCAATAGTCCAGATGATGAATTCTATGCTCCAGATGAAGATATTTTACATTTTAATGAACGTTATGAAAATAACGAATTTAATATCATGTTTGAAGAGTTGAATGTATATTTTACTGTGGATGAGATTGAAAAATCAATTAAGCAACTAAATTCAAATCGGTCCTCTGGGCCTGACATGTTATTAAATGAATTTTTCATTCATGGTAAAACTATTTTATCACCAGTTATTTGCAAATTGTTTAATAAAGTGTTTGAGGTTGGTTATTTTCCAGAGGTCTGGTCAGAAGGGTATGTTATTCCTTTACACAAAAAGGGCAGTATTAATGATGTAGAAAATTACCGAGGTATCACGTTATTAAGCTGTTTGGGTAAATTATTTACACGTATATTGAACAATAGATTATCTGATTGGGCAGAAACATACAGTGTTCTTATTGAAGCACAAGCTGGATTTAGAGCGCACATGAGTACTGTTGATAATATATTTGTTTTACAGGGTTTAATTACACATATTTTAAACCAGGGAAAGAAATTGTATTGTGCATTTGTCGATTTTACTAAAGCCTTTGATTATGTCGTGCGTGATAATCTATGGTATAAATTAACTAAGTTCGGTATTCGGGGAAAGATTCTTGATATTATTAAATCAATGTATTCATGTGTTAAGTCTAAAGTCAAATATTGTAACCAATTGAGCGATGAATTTTATTGTGTTATTGGCGTTAGGCAAGGGGAGTGTCTATCCCCATTGTTGTTTTCCATGTATTTAAATGACATAGAAGATGAGTTCATTCATAGTGGTTTTGAAGGTCTCGATATTAATATGTTTAAGATGTTTATGCTTTTATATGCAGACGACATAGTTTTGTTTGCTAATACTGCAGTAGAGTTACAAGATGGACTTAATATATTATCTAATTATTGTAAAGAATGGAGATTAAAAGTGAATTGCACTAAAACAAAAGTAATGGTTTTTAGAAAAGGTGGAATATTACCACACAATTTAGTTTTTAATTATGATGGCGTTTCATTAGATATAGTTAGCAAGTTTACATACCTATGTTTAGTTTTCTCTACGGGAGGATCTTCATCAGAGGCAGAAACTACCCTTGCTGGTCAAGCACAAAAAGCTATTTTTAAAATGAATAGGTATTTGTATAAATTTACATTTGTATCACCAAAACATAAATTAGATTTGTTTGATAAATTGATAACTCCAATTTTAAATTACGGAAGTGAGGTGTGGGGATTCGTACAAGCTATATCAATTGAAAGAGTGCATTTACAGTTCTGCAAACATATTTTGGGTGTTAAAAAGACAACACAAAATGATTTTATATATGGGGAATTTGGTAGAACATCATTTATTACAAGAAGATATTTTATAATTGTTAAATATTGGTTAAAAATTATGAGCGTACATGAACGTAAATATATAAAAATAGTGTATAACATGATGTTAAATGACTGTGAAATATGTCCTCGCAAAAAAAACTGGGTTTCACAGTTGAAACACTTATTGTCCTCTCTTGGGTTTTATGATGTATGGCTACAACAAAATGTTGGTAATTGTAATTTATTTCTTGCAGTATTAAAGCAAAGGTTAAATGACAATTTCGCTCAAAATTGGCATAGTCGATTAGATATCTCCACCAGAGCAGTGTTTTATAGAAGCTTTGCATCTTTTCAGTTTCAACCATATCTTGATAATATAAATATTTTCAAAATGTGTCAAGCACTTACCAAATTACGGGTGTCATCTCATAGGTTGCAAATTGAAGCGGGAAGATGGTTAAACCAAACAGAATTCCTGTTATCGAAAGATTATGTTTATTTTGTAATAAACTTGAAGATGAATTTCATTTTGTGTTGGAATGCCAAACGTATACTGTCTTAAGAAAGCAATACATTCCACAATATTTTTACAAGAGGCCAAACATGATGAAATTTTTGGAATTACTAAATTCACAAAATAAAGTATATATTCACAAGCTTTGTACCTTTGTTTTAAAAGCATTTAAATTACGAAACGAAACATTATATAGAACTTAGTAAATATAGGTAATTTATTTTACCGAATGTGTTATGAAATGTATGGTTCAGTATTTATTTATAGTATGTAGTAATACGCCTTCTCAATGGTTAAGTCCACTTGATAGAAATTGTTGTGCGCGTGAGTGCGTAAGTGATTGAGTGCGTGCCAGTATACGTGCATTTTGCTGTGACTGTCTCAGATTAACAAAAGTTTCTTGTTTGTAAAATCCTACACTGTTGCCATGTTTTATGTAACTGTATATTGTATCCTCACGGGCTTTTAAGCCTATTGGAATTTGGAAATAAAGTTATCTATCTAATCAAATCCAACAGTTTCATACATCCTTAATCCAAAATATACCGCAAGGCCAGTCAATGTCGTTGCAACCCAAATGTAACACAAGTGCTCAAATTTTGGCAGCCCATTATTTTCTCCAACCGCAACCTCACATTGTTTTGGAATGAATTTTTGACCATGAATAATTACCCATGAAGCCGTGTACTCTTGATATATAGAATTTATATCAGTTCCAAAAAAGGCATTTATTTTATCCTTTGCATCTTTTAAATTTTCAACAAGAGTTGATTTCCCAATATTTAAATCCTGATTAAATAGAATATGTTTTTCACTAACATTTAAAGAACATTCATACCTGCTTAAGCTTAAGAAATTGATGTTTGTTTTATAAACGCATGCACCACACGTGTGTCAGTGGTCCATATTTTTCAATAGTAGATGGCAAATGAATCATATAGTGCTTTTTTGGAATTATATTTTTGTGTGGAAATAACTGTTTAAATGTTATACAATGCCTTGCAATTAGAGTTTTTAACATCACTATTGTTTCTAAATTAATGACAGGAGCTAACAGAATTTGAACTAATTCACAAAGTTCAGTAATGAACTGGAGATACGGATTTTCAATATCTATGTTTAATTTCTTTACTAAAAAGAAAGGTAGCATACGAATAAAAACAATAATACTGGATGAGGATTGTTTAAGTGTCATTCTTTCATCACCTTCAAAAACCTGTTGTGCAATTGTGTTTACATTTTTTGTGCTTGTAACCATAAGGAAAGTGTTCAATAATTCTGTTTAACTGTTTCAATGTGCAAAGACCATCATCAAAAAAAGTCCTTAAAACTAACCTTGTTTCATATTCTGCAACCCCTTCAAAAATAACATGCATAATTTCTTCAGGAACCATGTTTATTAGGTCAAAATGAGGGAAGTCTCTGCCTGCACTTCGCCTGTTGATGCCAGGTTGACAGGTGGTCCCTCAAGCCAGCTGTTTGAGCCATATTTATTTCAGTTGTTTGTTGGTCATATCTTTCTAATGAAAGTGCGATAAAATCATTTTCTTGATATTTTTTTTTAATTATTCGGTATATTTCGATGAAATTTTGTGTGAACATCAAACAAAGATGTTATTAAAAGAAAAACATGCTACAATTGTTATAGTTGTTTCTTACTGTCTCAGATTTTGTAGGAATACAAAGTGGATACTTTTTATTTTTGCTGAGTATATATAATTGAAAAAAAAATGCATGATAATTTTGATCGCTAAATAAAAACATGTTATTTTTGTCCAAATATAATGTTTTATTTGTGAAAAATCCCAGTAACACCGGAGTTATGGCCGTTTTTCAATATTTGGTAATGTACACTGGAAACCCAAGGGGTCGTGGGTTCAAATTACACTCATCCAGCACCTGAATGGCAGTAGTTCCTCATAATTACCATCTATAAATATTGCCAAATGACCTCCAGCTGCATGTTGTAGGCCACATGACCTTTTTACATGATGCCCTATTGCCTACTTGTAGGTCATGTGATCTATCAAATACCACCTGACTGGCAGTAGTTCATCATAATTACCAGCTTTAAATACCATTTCAGTGAATTATTCTGAATGCGTTTGTGTGTGCAGAACTTGGGTACGTGTGGCGTGTGTTCAAATTTTACCTTCAGGATGGTCATCTATCCAAGGACGCTGGCATGGCTCAGTAGTTTGCACTGTGGACTTGAGATCGAAGCACTCAGGTTCAAGCCTCACATACACCACTGAGTTTAGTAGCCGTTTCTTGTGAACTTTCCACTAGCCTCGCCTGACAAATGGGACTGTGGATGACTTTAGCACTGTGGATGATTGTATGTGTGTTTGTAGCACTGTGGATGATTGTAGCACTTTGGATGATTGTATTGTGTTTGTTGCACTGTGGATGATTGTAGCACCGTGGATGATTGGATGTGTTTGTAGCACTGTGGATGATTGTAGAACCATGGACGATTGAAGCACGTGTTTGAAGCGCTGTGGATGATTGTAGCACCTTGGATAATTATGTGTATTTTTAACACTTTGGACGATTATATGTGTGTTTGTAACACTGTGGCTGATTGTAGCACTGTGAACAATTATGTGTGTTTGTAACACTTTGGACTATTATATGTGTGTTTGTAACACTGTGACTGATTGTAGCACTGTGAACAATTATGTGTGTTTGTAGCACTGTGGATGATTGTAGTACTGTGGATGATTATGTGTGTTTGTAGCACCGTGGACGATTATATGTGTGTGTTTGTAGCACTGTGGATGATTATAGCACTGCGAACAATTATATATGTGTTTGTAGCACTGTGGACGATTATATATGTGTTTGTAACACTGTGGATGTTTGTAGCACTGTGAAGTAACACGATGGATGACTGTAGCACTGTGGACGATTATATGTGTGTTTGTAGCATTGTATGATTGTAGCACTGTGGATGATTATATTTGTGTGTAGCACTGTGGACGATTATATGTGTGTTTATAGCACCTTAGGTGATTATAGCACTATGGTCGATTATGTGTGTTTGTAGCACTGTTAATGATTGTAACACCGTGGATGATTGTAGCACTCTGGAATATTATATGTGTTTGCAGCACCTTGGATGATTGTAGGACTGTGGACGATTATATGTGTGTTTGTAGCACTGTGGATGATTATATGTGTGTTTTTATTACTGTGGATGATTGTAGCAATGTGGACGATTGTAGCACGGTTGACGATTATATATGTGTTTGAGGCACTGTGGATGATTGTATGTGTGTTTGTAACACTGTGGATGATTGTAGCACTGTGGATGAATGTAGCACCGTGGATGATTGTAGCACTGTAGACGATTATATGTGTGTTTGTAGCACCGTGGATGATTATAGGACTGTGGACGATTATATGAGTGTTTGTAGCACTGTGGATGATTATATGTGTGTTTGTAGCACTGTGGATGATTGTAGCACTATGGACAATTGTATTTGTGTTTGTAGCACCGCGGTGGATTGTAACACTGTGGACAATTATGTGTGTGTTTGTAGCACTGTGGATGATTGTAGCACTGTGGATGATTGTAACACTGTGAATGATTGTAACACAGTGGATGATTATAGCCCTGTGGGCGATTATATGTGTGTTTGTAGCACTATGGATGATTATATGTGTGTTTCTAGCACCGTGGATTATTGCAGCACCCTGCATGATTATATGTGTGTTTGTAGCACCGTGGATGATTATATATGTGTGTTTTAGCACTGTCGATGATTGTAGCACCGTGGAAATTGTATGTGCGTTTGTAGCACTGTCGATGATTGTAGCACCGTGGACGATTGTATGTGTGTTTGTAGCACTGAATGATTTTAGCACCGTGAACGATTATATGTGTGTTTTTAACACTGGATGTTTGTAACACTGTTGATGATTATATAATTATATGTATGTTTGTAGCAACGTGGAGGATTATATAATTATATGTATGTTTGTAGCACTGTGGATGACGAAGATAAGCTGCTGTATGGGGACGCGGAGACTTCCGTATTTGAGACGTTCGTAAACACCAGTATGAGGGAGGAAAACAAAACAAGCTATGTTCAGCGGCCTTTAGTCCTGTACTACTATAAGGCCAACAGAATGTGTTTCCAGTCATTGGATCTACCAATATTCTTGTTATGTATTTTTGATGAATACAGTCATCACAGAAGAATTGTGTCCCTTGATTTAATGAAAAGTGCTATGTTTTGTTTTTGACACCAAATCTTAACACTCCCCACCCCCACCCTATCCAATTCATTTGATGACATTACCACAGTCATAGGAGAAAGTTTGAGCAAATTCAGACTATAAATGGCCCTTGAATGATCAAAATGTTTATATCAATGAAAGCTTGAGCCAGCCAAATTTGAGCAGAAAATGCAGAATTGTGGTCCCTGATTGAATGAAAAGTGCTATTTGTTAGCAGTGTTTTTGAGATACGGGAAATATCTCCCGAGGTAGGGAAATGGCCCCGATATAAGAACGAGTGCGGAGAGCTTATGCCGTGGTTCGGCGTCCGTCGGTCCGTCCGTAAACTTTTTTTTTTGTGGCGACTACTCCTCTGAAACTCCATGACGGATTTTCATGAAACTAAAAAGAAATGTTGCTCTTGATGTCTATATTATCCTAGCAAAAATTCAGGTCGGCCGGAAATTCAAGATGGCCACCACGGCTAAAAGTAGATTTAAAAAAATGCGATGTTGTGGCGACTACTTCTCAAAAACCATAATTGATATTGACTTGGAACCTTTAGCAAAATGACAGACCTGACATGTAGTTGGACCTATCCACAGTTCAGTTTGATTGGGTTTCAAACATGGCCGCCAGCGGCCATCATTGTTTACATAGATTTGTATAGGAAAATCTTGTGGCGACTACGTACTCCTTTGAAACTATTTAAATGAATTTCATGAAACTTGACAGGAATGTTGCTCTTGATGTCTAGTTGATCCTAGCAAAAATTCAGGTCGGCCGGAAATTCAAAATGGCCGCCATGGCTGAAAAAATATTTAAAAAATGCGCTATTTTGTGGCGACTACTTCCCAAAAAGCATGAGATATTGATTTGGAACCTTTACAAAAATGACTGGTATGACATTTAGTTCATTTTGGTTGGATGTCAAACATGGACTCCAGTGGCCATCTTTGTTTACATAGAGTTATATAGGAAACACTTGTGGCGACTACACCTCTGAAACTATTTGATGGAAGTCTGTGAAACTTGACAGGAATGTTGCTCTTGATGTCTAGTTGATCCTAGCAAATATTTAAGACGGTAGGAAATTCAAGATGGCCGCCACTGCTAAAAATAGACTTAAAAAAAGTGACTTTGTGGCGACTACTTCTCAAAAACCGTAAGTGATATTGAACCTTTACCAAAATGACTAGCACGACATCTTGTAGGCTGATCAGGGTTAACACTGGGTGCTCATCAGTCATTTGAACGAAACACCCCTTTGTACTATAAATGGACTGCTCCAAATCCAAAGAAAGGACAGTCCTGTATACATTTATAGTGGGATAAGGATTAAGTCTCTTTAGTATATTTGGCTCTCAGAAAAAGACTAAACACAAATTGTAGGATTTTAAGATTTTATTTTGATCCTGATTTTCCAAATATAACCACTGAGACATGAGCAAGTCTACTTGTACTGGTGAGATAGTAACCTAATTCTCAGGAGAAATTGCATAACATGACCTATGACCTGGTCACACACCTGCTATATTTTTGAATACTGATCATTCCATTTATGTTACAAAAGGGTGACTTGGAGAAATTACTGTTGAGCAGCAAATAGGATATACTAAGCTTGATGTTGTAAATTGAATTGATATAGCTTTATAATTAAAATGTGTGGTAGCATTATAACATTTTTATAAACTGGAAAAAGATACAGTCTTTAGACTAGGACAAAACTGAATGAGATTATAATGTTGCATAGGTAATGTTGCATAATAAATGATAATATTTGGGAATATAGGAATGTTGCTTGCCCTTGATTTCTAGTTGGTCCTAAGTAAAAATCAGGTTGACCTAAAAATTTAAGACGGCCAGCATGGCTAAAAATAGATTTCAAATACAATTTTGTGTGGCGACTACTTCTCTAAAACCATAAGTGGTATCAGTTTGGCACCTTTACCAAAATGACTTCATAAAACTTTACAGAAATGTTGGTCTTGATGTCCAGTTAGTCCCAAGTAAAAATCAGGTTGGCCGGAAATTCAAGATGGCTACCGCAGGTTAAATACAAGTTTGTGGCAACTACTTCTCAAAAACGTATTGATTTGGAACCTATACTAAAATGAGAGGCATGAAATCTAGTTGGTTTTAAACAAAATTAATTTTGATTCTATGTAAAAGCGGCCATCTTTGTTTACAAAGAGTGATATAGGAAAATCTTGTGGCGACTGTTTCTTATTTCCATAAAATTTCACAGGTTCCCATAGCTGACCTCTTGACCTTAGAACATGGAAGCTTACCCCATTTTTTTAGGGCATGGACGTTTTGTTTTTCACTTGATTCCCACCAAAATTGTCAGAGATGTTTATCAATGAAATGTTTTAAATCATTAAAAAAACTGATTGACACCATGCAGCATTAATCCAGTAGAGTGATATGAGGCTCTCTTGGGCCTCTTGTTTTGTTGCAACAGACTCTCAAATAAGCTTTAGTTATTTTATTATGACAAATAACATAGCAGAGCTATAGATAAGAGTGTACAATAATATGACATTGAATGCTGACTCACAGAAACAATTAAGTTATTTTATTTTATAACATGACAACATCCCTAATGTTAGCCATGTGGGACATCCATTTAATATTCTCTTGTGTGTACACACAAGTAATACAGCCTGGAAAGATTTTGATTGGTTGTTCATTAATAATTGCATTTACTTCGTAAAACATTTTTTAACTGAGACAATTGTATTTATTGTAAATTCATCTATGTCGTATACATATTATTTACCTACAACTTATAATAAATACTGTACATGATAACAAAAATGAGTTTTTAAAAGTCGGTGTAAAGTGTAAATTGACTTGTTTGCGTTATTTAAAGCTTGTCTGACGTTACGTTGCATCTTTATTCAATTTTAGACATTTGATGTAATGGCATGCGATAAAAATGATCTAAACTTCATCCTCATTCCATATTCGAGGGTTGTTCAAGTAATACTTGGACTTCTTACGAAATTGCTCTTATATTTTTTATGTAAACCTTTAAGATGCATATGTGTTGTAAATTAATCCAAGAAATGAAATGATTGAAACAAAAAACATGTATTTTTATGTCTTCATGCATGATCTATAGTGTGAGAAGCCCATGTACGAATCAGTCCAAAACACGACATCATTATTTTATAACTGATTTCAGAAGTGGCCAAATGTAATGAAATTCATTGGCAAAAATACGCAAAACTTAAGTAGTTTGTCACTTTTGTTCCAAGGTTACAATTATGAAATTTATTGAATATTGAACAAGGAGAAATATGAGTAATATAAATAAATAAACACAATATTAGCTTTGAATAAAACAAAAAGGTTTATATAAAAATGAAATACAAAATTTTGAAAGATTTTAAAAGCTGAACATATTTGAAATAAATATGTCTTTTGGATTCTGATTCTGATTATGCTATTTCTTTTCTAAATACTTTGAATATTTAAGCTAAACACGATACAATTCAAATGATCTCTATACAAAGCTGTGATGTACTTTTAAAACACGACTATCCAAGTATGCTGATAGCGGGGTTGTAAAGACTTGCATTTCTTGAAATATGTTTCAAATAATTTTTTAATATTAACTGATATGAAAGAGAAAATGTAGACCTTCACTGCCATATGACTTAATTTACTTGATTTATAAAAATATATTCACTATTAAAAATGTCCACATAATATTTGAAAGGCCCTAGTATGCAAGATTTATAAATTTCTAAATGACTTATTTTAAATTGTAATTCGCTTTTAACTCGACTTTAATGGGCTCGAGTTGCGAAAAAAACGAGCGCATGTTGCACACTCACGGACATTGGTGTCGAATAAAATAAACAACTCCTCCAACATCAGAGGGAGAGTAAGGCACGGATAAATTTGTATTATACCCGATGAAAAACCTCAGTCGGACACCAGTCACATAATTATGTGACAAATAAACATTATATACACCCTCATATATGTATACGTGTATGACGCTAAGTGTATGTGCAAATATTACAGGCTGGATTAATGGCAATGTTAGTCAGTTGTTTATAAACCCGCGATATATGCGACAACAGCTTGAAGCACTCAACAAGAATCGATCCCATAACCTTTAGATCCCAAATATCTCGTACAACGGATAGATACAATTAGTCCAGCCAACAGACTAATTAGAACAACATTTCACTGGCCATAGGCGGATCGATACTTCACGAGTGCCCCAAAATACGTGTCACTCTTTAACTTGACAAACCAGTACGCTAGAGAAGAGAGGAAGACATGGAATACCTTGAGACCTGGCGACCCAGCCATAAATTAAACCCTTTAAAAACCATAGTATTAACTTAAGCGAACATGGACATTATCATATATGACTTTCCTTAAACCTTAATGTGTGTATGTGAACTACATTACTAGTGTGAATCACACTTCCATGCTATAGGCATATAGAATTACTGACTATCTATATCCTAATCGAATATGATACCCGGTCAAATAATCTCACATCACCATTGGAAGCCAAAGACTCGATAACTAATGACCACCGTATCACAGTAACGATCAAAATACAGAGTTGTCAAGTACCTAAATTTACTATAACCATAATGGAAACTCTCTTAAATTCAAATGCACTAGCACATCCTTAAATGCAATTATTCACCAGCCTCCTTAAATTCAATTATGCACGAGCCTCCTTCAGTGCAATTATGCACAAACCACCTTAAAGCTGTACAGTCCCTATTTTAACTGGTAATAACTCATGAATATGAATGAATCACGTGTGAAGTAGTTTCAACTCGACAAACACCCCAAAAGTCGGTATATAAGGAGAAATCGATACATAAGATTTGACATTTTTATTTAGCCTCCGTACAGGTAACATCGATAAATATACGGCTCCAGAATATATGTGATAAAAAAATAGTTGCCCGGAACGGGATTTGAACCACAGCCTTGCACTTGTAAGATTTGAAAGATGTACGATGAACCTCTAGACAACTGCTATTTATTGGTATTTTGTAGCATTTTTAACACTAAATAGGCATTACGTAATTACAAGAGCGCGCACACAAACTCATCAAGCGCTAAATAACAAGTCGAGATATGGTTGATTTGAGGCGAAGTATTAGTTTCATCTTGATAAGATACAGTATTACACCAGGCAATGTTAATTTACACGTGCAACAATATGGACTGCATATTTATCGATCCATCATTAGTTGCGTTCAAATATGTTAAGTTATTTTGCCTCATAATATATAGTAGTTAGTATACTATTTTCTCAAGTAGCGTTGTAGTACAGTGGTTAGAGCACAGGACTTGAATTCAGAAGGTCGTGTGTTCGAGCCCCGAAAGAAGCTTAACTTTTTTTTTGTAAAAATTGCTGCTACCTGTGTATAGGTACGATATGCACTGGTCGATGTATATCCATAAAAGATTTCCTTCGCTATATTTGCTCGCTTAAATACCCGATTTCGACATGAGCTGGTGAACATGAAGTTACAAATAAAGACACGCCTACAAAGAAGAAATCGATTGATATAGGGACTCTGTAGCTTTAAAAGGTGGCTTAAGTTATTTCGATGTAATCTTTTATATCTACTATTAAATAGCAAAGTGAGGGGGGACAATCTATAATAAAAGAGGGATAGGAGAATTGACAAGATTCAAATTTTAATATCATTATTTAATGTCAACTGATAAAGAAATCAAATTCTAATATATTTAATTTAACTAAATTTAACGACCAGATTCCTCCTTTAATGTTTGTTTTATATTTTATTATAAATAACAAGGTAAACACTATTTATCGGAAGTTCAATCTAACGTGTAAATGAGATGTCTAGGGAGACTCCGTAGGGAGTTGTATTCCAGTTTGAAGAAGACATAAATCTCATTAATCACGAGAGTGCGACCTATCCGCAATAACAATGTACTTGATAAAACAGGAAATTTAGACTATGATTATAAATTTGCATCATATTTGGGTGTATCCCAAATAATGTAACTGCCTTATAAGGTTACTTAATATTTACATGAAAACTGATTGTGCCATTTTGATTAGAACCCAAATATAAACAGTGGCAAATTATCAGTACATTGTCGAGAGTAGTAGTCGCATTTAGTATAGCCAAAATTACAATTGAATTATTACTATTTACATAAATATCTGGTCATATATTTATTTAAATTTACTAATCAGTAAGATTATGAAGACGATTATGAAATCATAGATAGTTATATCAATTGTTAAAGTTCAATTAACATTCAATATTATGTTCAAACATGTAATTTGATTTTGAAAATAGCCATTGGCCATATTTTGATCTTTAAAGATTATCTTGTTATCAAATATTATACATTTAGTATTATTAAAAGCCTAGCATTACATATTTATACATATTTTGCAATTACTAAAAGATAAGATGCGACCACTCGTCTTAATTCACATTTATATAAGAGGCAGGGGGAGATAATCCTTTTGGTTTAAACATATTTTATTTCTCATTATTATTACAACATGGAATCAGTACACAATAGCAGAAAAAGGATTAGAACGAAAGTAAAATACTTATGATGTTCTTCTCCTATGTATGGTATTAATTGTATACAGTTGATGGCATAATAAACAGTAGTTAATCGATATGTTTACAATATACAAGCTAGAAGTATGAAAAAAGCAAAAGCTACACCTATATAATCCTTTTAATCTTAAACATAATGAAAGGGAGATAATATGGTGCAAAATGTATAGCATGCATATTTAGCAGTTTAGCTGAATAACACATAACAAGATTAGTAATACAACCCACCCGAGGATAAAGGCTCGTAAGTTTATTTCTCATAGAACCCTAACAGACTGATTTGACAGTCTATTTAATATAGAATATTATCTCTGGAACCCTATGATAATTTCCTACATAATGCACTGGTCTATTTGTATCTAAATCTTTAGTTACTGTAACATTCTAAATGATAAAGCTCCCCAACTGACCTGGCACTTTGCAGTGGCAGGCTGTGAGGCTAGCAACATCCGGCGTCAGATACAATTACAGTGTATTATCAAACATGAACATAAAGAGCCTTGGATCCGTGTTCCCACCCAGGCGAACATATACATTTATTAATAATAAGGGAATACATTATATGGAAAAGAAGTGATAATAAAACTGATCCTCTGCAAAAACAATACCAAGGATTTTCTTTTGTTATAATATACTTTATGTCTATACTGAAAACAATAATAAAATGCAACACCCAATGTATTTTAATATTATTTAAAACCCAAGAAAAATCCAATAACATTAGTCGTCATATAGAATAACAACAACGCTGAAATCTCCAAGTAGAAAACAGGGAATCAGTCAACTGCATTCAAAAACGTCCTTTAAAATAACACCCATACTTTGGAAAGAGGGCCCCCATCCCTAAAAACATTTTAGAAAAGTTCCCTCCCCAAAAGTAACTAAACACAACCCACCTATCTTAACCTTGGTGCGTCAGAGAATGCCACAAGAGAAAGATGTTTGAATCACGCGCCGGCAAAACTTTTAATATTTGTGCAAGCCACGCTCACCCCGAATATAAAAATATTAAAAATGACAGATTTGCCGTAAAATTTACCAACTGAGACTTCTCGTACACAACATACATATTTGCCCAAACTTATTTCTACCAAAAATTACAATAATAAACACTTTTTAACATATTTTGAATATTTACAAATATTAATTCCCGTAAACTTTTCACTATCGTGACGTCACGTGATGCCTCGCGCTACGGAGTTTAGCGAATATTGCCGATGCTCGATTTCAAAACGAGGCCACCGTAAAACAAACAAATGTACATGATGCTGAAGATTGATTTTTATCTAAAATCATCGCAAATAACGGAGAAAATCTTTTCTATATAGGGTAAGCTGTGAACTAATATAGTCGAACACAGACCTAATAACAAATTATTAATATGTCTGTGAGTCGAACAAACGTGTGCGTCGATGCTTATACATGACACCTCATACTTATGATAAAATCTGAACGAAAAGTTTCTTGCAGAAACCGATAAAATGAGGTCATCGAATCACAGACTTATTTCTACCAAAAATTACAACAATAAACACTTTTTAACATATTTTGAATAATTACAAATATTAATTCCCGTAAACTTTTCACTATCGGGACGTCACGTGATGCCTCGCGCTACGGTGTTTAGCGAATATTCCCGATGCTCGATTTCAAAACGAGGCCTACGGAAAACAAACAAATGTACATGATGCAGATGATTGATTTTTATCTAAAATCATCGCAAATAACGGAGAAAATCTTATCTAGATAGGGTAAGCTGTGAACTAATATAGTCGAACAAACGTGTGCGTCGATGCTTATACATGACACCTCATACTTATGATAAGATCTGAACGAAAAGTTTCTTGCAGAAACCGATAAAATGAGGTCATCGAGTTACAGGCAGCTGACGCTTCTAGTCAAATATATTATAGAAAATAAATAATTTCAATTCACTTGTTAAAAATAAAATTATTCATAAGGCCATTCATTTTTTATAAGTCGTTTTGCGAACCCCACTACGATAAAACTTAGAAAATTAGAATTTTATTTGTCCATGGGGAATTTGAAATTGTTTGTGGGTGTTTTTCTTTACCTTGATCCTCTCAAATTTTAAACCAACAATTCATTCTATTTTCCTTCCGAACGCAATAAAAATAGTTTTTCCAAATTTGTATTTCTGTTTTCCCCCTCCTACAGCAATTCTCTGTCTTGATGGTTCATAAAACAATTAATAAAACAAATGGCCTCATTTCATAAATCTTACATGGAATGGGAACTCATATAAGATGCTATATACAACAAATAACTTATCAAAGCTATAGATATGAATATACACTGATATGCCATTGCATACAACATGCAGGCATCATATATAGGATATAAACTGATATGACATTTCATACAATATGCAGGAACTATATAGAATATACACTGATATGACGACATTGCATGCAATATGCAGGCACTATGTAATAGATAGAGTCTGGTCTCAGCGAGTTGGCTTATTTAAACCCCGAGATGGGCGTAGCCCATTGGGGTTTTTAAATAACCATCGAGCTGAGACAGACTCTATCTTTTTTGTAGCATAGTGTACTTAGTAACACTGTGACGTCATAGTGACCGTACTCTAAATTACAATATCCGGTAGTTGTAGTACGGTAAAGCCACGCCCCTTTAGTTACCCTAAATTAAACGATTTAATGCTCTGCATTCATCAAAGGAAATGTCACCGACCATGCTACAAATACAATCTACACTGATATGACATTGCATTAATATGCAGGCACTTTATAGAATATACAGATATGACATTGCATACAATATGCAGGCACTTTATAGAATATACACTGATATGACATTGCATACAATATGCAGGCACTTTATAGAATATACACTGATATGACATCGCATGCAATATGCAGGCACTTTATAGAATATACACTGACTGATATGACATTGAATACTTTAAATACAGAAAACCACTCCTAACTGTCTATTAACTGATTTTAGAGTTAGTTTATATTTAGAATTTTGTAATAAATCTCTTTTTTTACAGTAATATGTACACTCAATCAGTTCCCAGAACTGGTTGAGTGAAAACATGTGACATCGCAAATTCGCACTAGTAGAAAGTGACATCATCATACTAGGAAGTGATGCCAGAACACCAGAAAATGATAAAAGCAATTTTTTTTTTAATTAATTTTTAATTGATTTTTAATATGAATGAAGCATTCTGATTGGTTTAATTTAGCAAAAGTGGAGACTCAATCATATCTTAGAACTGACTGAGTTTGTGCTCTACACTGAGTAATGAGTTTCTTGAAATCAAGAATTACAAAATTATAAACATGAAATAATTCTAAAATGAGTTGATAGACTGTTTCCTATGACATGTTGGGTCGAAATGCCACACATAACATGTATTAAAGGGACACTCTGCAATATTTATCGTTTTTAAAACACCTCAGCGCCACATTATCTTTTCTGCGTATTTACAAATCCTGATTAGTAATAATTGAAATAAATAGTTCAAAGCAAATTGTTTTTGTGTATAAAAAGTTGTTGATTATATTGCGCAACAATAATATTAAAATATTTAAACATATGGTAGAATAATGAAGAAAAATGAAAAACAACCTTTTATTTAATATATGCATATGGTTTACTAGTACTGGATTAGTAAATTGAAATGCTAATTTTAATGCTCGATAAATATTTCAAGAATGCCTAAGTCGCGTACGAATGACTTGCCAGGTGAGAAATCCAGATTTGGTCCAGGCTGGAATATCGATCTCATGATAACACCCATTACTAAGTAGTAGTGCTAACCACTAAACTATGGCGCCACCCCAGGCAGATTCGACATGTAAAAAGCTCCATCTACACTCAGTAAATTTAAAAATGCAACACTTGTTATGTTCTAGAATGGAAATGACGTCCTCGTGCAAAATGTGTTTTAACAGAAAGAAGTAGAGCAAATCTTACGCAACTGTTTATCGCCATATGTTAACTTTTGTGACAAAGAGACTTTCGTACTTACATAAAATACAACCTTGTTTTGAACAAAAAAAACCCGGCAGACTAACAATAATCAATATTCAAAAGTGTTGTTTTTTTTTTAAATGTATTGATTGTATAAGCATGGTTTCAATATAAATAAGTTTGTGTTATTATATTATAAGCAGATATCAATGTATTCAAACTAATAAATTGTTCTCTTTACACAAAGAAATAAAACTGCGATGATATAAATAAACAACATAGTGACATAAAAGAAAGTAAAATTACTACCCGTTAATAGTGTGTCTAATCAAGATTATCGGCCATAATGACATTTTCTTGAATTCCTATCCCGTCATCAACAGGCAAAATTTATAACAGATCTACACTGTTTCTAAACCTACAGATGACGAGGTATATATATAACTTGAATATATAACTTGAATATTTCGATAATCCAAAGTCTATGGACAACCAGCCAAACTGGAGCGACAGATTATCAGTTAACGTATATTCAATCACATGTGTTTTAAGAACCCATGAATAAACCCATACTTTTAATCGACACATATACATTATTATATTACCTAAACATATGGATAGAGTTTCAATAAGCAGTTAAAGAAGTGTAATGTTGCTGTCTTTTTGGCGGGTTAGTTTCTTTATGTCATATAATTAGTTGATTGGAGGACGATCAAATCAATGCAAACAATTTAACAAATTAGGTTTTTCAAAAAACTGTTTAAAATAATAAGTTGCAGAATTTAGTGAATGTACCACACAGAAACAGGCTAAATACCGCAAAAAATGGTTAAATACCGCACAAAAATGGTTAAATACTGCACAAAATTGGTTCAATTCCACACAAAAACAGGTTAAAATCAGGTGAATGTTTTAACATTTTAAATACTTCAATAGCCTGTAACGAACATGTAAATAAAAAATAAAAATGTCTTGATTTATTTGCAACTGTTTATGCATGTAATACAGTATTTACCCATAATGCAATGTACAACATAAACAAAGTTGAACTGCCAGTTTTTACTAAAAAACAGCTTTCACAAAACATTATGACTATAGAAGTATGTATGAAAAGATGATTATATATATATTTATGATTATATATATATATGATTATATATATTTATGATATATATATTTATGATTATATATATTTATTTATATACTGATGGAAAAATGTTAAGTCACTACTTTTATATTATGTAAAAATCAAATGTAAAAAATCAAACATTTTACTAAATAAAAACATCAAAAGACAACTCTTCATTAAATTAATTTACTGCCCGACAACTTTACTCCAATTTTAATAAAAACAATCGATTTTTCAGGTAAATCCATCACATTATCTGATATAGGGGTCAGGAGTACACTGTGAATGTTGAATAGCACTGACATCAGGTCGGTAACAGGACCCCACTGGGATTATTAGAAATGATAGGTTTCACTAGGAATGAAGTCTATTTTTCCACACACAGATTCTTGTTCACAATTATTTTATAAAGCTAGTGTATTATGTATAAATAAATGATTCTGTATTCAGTGGAACGTCAATAGATTGGCAAACAGATGAAATTTTTAGTTGCGAAATTCTATAAATGATGGAATTTGAACATAATGAAAAAGTTTGCGTACCAATTAAAGGAACACATGGCTATTATGACTTTTTAAAAACTGACGGCGTCCTGTTAGTTTGCCTTCATACTTGCATCTGTTCAGTCATTAATATTAATTATTAAAATTGTTGAAATTGTTTTTACATAATACTAACTATATTTTATATTGCACCAATAATATATTAAAAAAACTGGTAGAATAACGTAGACAATTGAAGTCTTAAATTTTCAATTAAATTATATGTAAGAAGTTTTAAAGTCAAAGTGAAACAGGATTAATAAATCGAGGTACTTACTATAATGGTAAATATATAATTCAAGATTGCCGTGTGTCCCTTTAATAAAGGATATTTCCGGAGACTACGTGAATTCTGTATGCAATGTGAGCTCTTGTACTTTCTACATTGTGTCCCTTTAATAAAGGATATTTCCGGAAACTACGAAAATTCTGTATGCAATGTGAGCTCTTGTACTTTCTACCTTGTGTCCCTTTAAAAAAGGATAGTTCGGGTGACTACGAGAATTCTGTATGTAATGTGAGCACTTGTACTTTCTACCGTGTGTCAATTTAATAAAGGATATTTCGGGAGACTACGAGAATTCTG
The DNA here is from genome assembly GCA_037043455.1 of Cyrtodaria siliqua. Classification (NCBI taxonomy): domain Eukaryota; kingdom Metazoa; phylum Mollusca; class Bivalvia; order Adapedonta; family Hiatellidae; genus Cyrtodaria; species Cyrtodaria siliqua. The sequence goes on along the minus strand of JAWPHD010000206.1, from coordinate 467,843 downwards.
TATGCAATGTGATCAATTGTACTTTTTACCGTTTGTCCATTTAATAAAGGATATTTCCGGAGACTACGAGAATTTCGTATGCAATGTGAGCACGTGTACTTGCTACCGTGTGTCCCTTTAATAAAAAATATTTCCGGAGACTAGGAGAATAACGTATGCAGTGTGAGCATTTGTACTTTGTACCGTGTGTCCCTTTAATAAAGGATATTTCCGGAGACTAAGAGAGTTCTGTATGCAATGTGAGCACTTGTACTTTTTACCGTGTGTCCCTTTAATCAAAGATATTTTCAGAGACTAGGATAATTGCGTATGCAGTGTGAGCATTTGTACTTTCTACCGTGTGTCCCTTTAAAAAAGGATATTTCGAGAGACTACGAGAATTCTGTATTGAATGTGAGCACTTGTACTTTCTACCATGTGTCCCTTAATAAAAGATATTTCCGGAGACTACGAGAATTTTGTATGCAATGTGAGCACTTGTACTTTCTACCTTGTGTCCCTTTAATAAAGGAAATTTCCGGAGACTAGGAGAGTTGTGTATGCAATGTGAGCACTTGTACTTTCTACCTTCTGTCCCTTTAATAAAGGATATTTCCGGAGACTAGGAGAATTCTGTATGCAATGTGAGCACTTGTATTTTCTACCTTGTGTCCCTTTAATAAAGGATATTTCCCAAGACTAGGAGAATTGTGTATGCAATGTGAGCACTTGTACTTTCTACCTTGTGTCCCTTTAATAAAGGATATTTCCGGAGACTAGGAGAATTCTTTTTGCAATGTGAGCACTTGTACTTTCTACCTTGTGTCCCTTTAATAAAAGATATATCCGGAGACTACGAGAATTTTGTATGCAATGTGAGCACGTGTACTTTCTACCATGTGTCCCTTAATAAAAGATATTTCCGGAGACTACGAGAATTCTGTATGCAATGTGAGCACGTGTACTTTCTACCTTGTGTCCCTTTAATAAAGGATATTTCCGGAGACTACGAGAATTCTGTATGCAATGTGAGCACTTGTACTTTCTACCTCGTGTCCCTTTAATAAAGGATATTTCCGGAGACCACGAGAATTCTGTATGCAATGTGAGGACTTGTACTTTCTATCTCGTGTCCCTTTAATAAAGGATATTTCCGGAGACTACGAGAATTCTGTATGCAATGTGAGCACTTGCACTATCTACCGTGTGTCTCTTTAATAAAGGATATTTCCGGAGACTACGAGAATTCTGTATGCAATGTGAGCACTTGTTCTTTCTACCTCGTGTCCCTTTAATAAAGGACATTTCCGGAGACCACGAGAATTCTGTATGCAATGTGAGGACTTGTACTTTCTATCTCGTGTCCCTTTAATAAAGGATATTTTCGGAGACTACGAGAATTCTGTATGCAATGTGAGTACTTGTACTTTCTACCTCGTGTCCCGTTAATACACGATATTTCCGGAGACTACGAGAATTCTGTATGCAATGTGAGCACTTGTACTTTCTATCTCGTGTCCCTTTAATAAACGATATTTCCGGAGACTACGAGAATTCTGTATGCAATGTGAGCACTTGTACTTTCTACCTCGTGTCCCTTTAATAAAGGATATTACCGGAGACTAGGAGAATTCTGTATGCAATGTGAGCACTTGTACTTTCTACCTCGTGTCCCTTTAATACACGATATTTCCGGAGATTACGAGAATTCTGTATGCAATGTGAGCACTTGTACTTTCTACCTCGTGTCCCTTTAATAAACGATATTTCCGGAGACTACGAGAATTCTGTATGCAATGTGAGCACTTGTACTTTCTACCTCGTGTCCCTTTAATAAAGGATATTACCGGAGACTAGGAGAATTCTGTATGCAATGTGAGCACTTGCACTATCTACCGTGTGTCCTTTTAATAAAGGATATTTCCGGAGACTAGGAGAATTGTGTATGCAATGTGAGCACTTGTACTTTCTACCTTGTGTCCTTTTAATAAAGGATATTTCCGGAGACTACGAGAATTCTGTATGCAATGTGAACACTTGTACTTTCTACCGTAAGCCCCTTTAATAAAGGATATTTCCGGAGACTAGGCGAATAGCGTATGCAATATGAGCACTTGTACTTTCTACAGTGTGTCCCTTTGATAACAGATATTTCCGGAGACTCGGAAAATTGCCTATGCAGTGTGAGCACTTGCACTATCTACGGTGTGTCTCTTTAATAACATATATTTCGGGAGACTAGGAGAATAGCGTATGCAATGTGAGCACGTGTACTTCCTACCGTGTGTCCCTCTAATAACAGATATTTCCGGAGACTAGGAGAATTGCCTATGCAATGTGAGCTCTTGCACTTTCTAAAGTGTGTCCCTTTAATAACAGATGTTTCCAGAGACTAGGAGAATAGCGTATGCAATGTGAGCACGTGTACTTTCTACAATGTGTCCCTTTAATAACAGATGTTTCCAGAGACTAGGAGAATATCGTATGCAATGTGAGCACGTGTACTTTCTACAGTGTGTCCATTTAATAACAGATATTTCGGGAGACTAGTAGAATAGCGTATGCAATGTGATCACGTGTACTTTCTACAGTGTGTCCATTTAATAACAGATGTTTCCAGAGACTAGGAGAATAGCGTATGCAATGTGAGCACTTGTACTTTCTACCGTCTGTCCCTTTATTAACAGATATTTCGGGAGACTAGTAGAATAGCGTATGCGATGTGTGCACGTGTACTTTCTACAGTGTGTCCCTTTAATACCATATGTTTCCAGAGACTAGGAGAATATCGTATGCAATGTGAGCACGTGTACTTTCTATAGTGTGTCCCTTTAATAACAGATATTTCGGGAGACTAATAGAATAGCGTATGCAATGTGAGCACTTGTACTTTCTACAGTGTGTCCCTTTAATAACAGATATTTCCGGAGACTAGGAGAATAGCGTATGCAATGTGATCGCTTGTACTTTCTACCGTGTGTTTCTTTAATAACAGATGTTTCCAGAGACTAGGAGAATAGCGTATGCAATATGAGCACTTGTACTTTCTATTAATTATTACAGTGGTGTAAAATACACGCCAATATAAAACGAAAATGAATTTTAATTTCTAACTGAAAACTATCGCCCGAACAGGATAAAGAGCACTCTGGGATCGGCCATAAAGCATAACATTAGAATGAAACGGTTGGTATTGATTATTTGATTGAATTAGAGGCGTTTCATAGGGGATTATTGCATTTTCAATTTCCACTGGGAGCTCGACTTGTAAATGAGAAAAGTGTTGATTCTTACGGATGGCAGGAGGTGTACAGTGCTGGTTCTACATAGGAAAAGTGGGCAGGTTTGCCTCCACCACAAAAAAAACCGACCGTCATACATAACCTTACATGTGTTGAAAATGACGTAAAACACCAACCAAACAAATCAAACAAACACTTGTCAGCTATATAGGGGCTGGCTATCTGGGAACGACTAATGGATTAGACATTAATGGCCCTTCTGACAGGCTACATGCAAACCCCATGCCAAGCAGAGATGTGTAGCCAAATGACAAAGAATCATACAACTTGAGCAATGGGCTGTCTAAATAGTAGTAACTTGTAAGCAATATAGGGGCAGGCTGTCTCAGACTGAATGATGGATTAGACATAAATGCCCCTTCAGGCAGGCTACATGCAAACCCCATGCCAAATAGAGACTTGTAGCCAAATGATATATAGACACCTACAAAATTTAACAGCGCGCTGCCTTGACTAATGGGCTGTCTAAATAGTCGTCACGATATAGTTATTGTAATGGAAATACATCAATTTCTGGGCCCTTATTGTCCCTGACAAATATCACCCTGCCTTGACCAATGGGCTGTCTAAGTCGTCATGACATAGTTATTGTAACTGAAATACTTTGATTTCTGAGCCACTATTATTGGTGACAAGTAGTTTGTTTTCCCTCTCACTGTAGGCAATAGCCTGTGGTTTTGAAACTTCACCCTGGTATAGAACCTGTATCTTGGTACAGTCTGGTGTCAACTGATGAATGTTGTTACCACACGCGTACACCCTCCCACCCCTGTCCACAGTCAGTCCAGCTGGAAACTGTGTCAAGTCAGCATCATTGTAAGTGGCCTTGACCACACCCTCTAGAGTCAGACTGGTTACTGTGTTGATAATGCTGCCTGATACATAGAGGGTGGTGTGGTCGGGACTAATGGCAAGGAGTTTGTAACAGAAATAATTATGTGTATATATAGACTTGATTACCACTCCATTCATGTCTAATAACAGAACTTTACCTCCATTTCCGGCACTGACTGTTACAATCAGTTTGCTCTGACTGTGACTAGACCATAACATTTCCCTTCAGTTTTTAAGTGACGTCCAAGACGACCAGATACTAACATAAACTGAATCTTACACTCATCAGGGACAGTAACGGCAATTTCCTCTCTCCTCACCTCGGCTATACACCTTGGTCCTGATGAAAGTTGGATATATGAAACTATTTTATAATTTTGGTCTAATATTTTGACAGACTTATTGTTATAATCTGTTAGTGCTCGTCTGCCATCCGAGAGAAATGTTATACTGCAAATTTTGCAGCTTTCCTTATCTTGGGGAGATCGTATACCAATACTGGTTTTATTTTGACGTGCCATGTGTGCAGTTGATCTCAATTTATCAGGAATGTTTTGAGCAGACTTTCGTCTAGGTGTAATATTTGTTTGTGAATTTGATGGTGTTGTTTCAACATTGTGTATGCTTGCAGCATTATCTGGGGATTTATCGTTAGTTTTGTTTTGTGAGGATTGAAGATCTTCTGAAGATGTCTCTAAATGCTTACTCTTGTGTTGTTTCTTGATAACGACTTGTCCTAAGCTCTTCAATGTTTTCATCATATTGACTGCAATCTCATTGGGTACAAACTCTAACTGATCAAATTTCACATCAAGTTTGGCTTGTTCTAGCTTCTCATCATGTTCTAAGATATCTTTTTCTGACTTTTTTAATGTCACAAATAATTGATTCTCTCTTTTGGATTCAACCTTTTGTTCAATGTTAGAGGTCAAGCTCTCGAGGTCATTTACTACTTTGGCGCATGCTTTAGAAACAGAATTCATTCTTTTTTTGTTTGCACTTTGCTTTTCTTGAATTTCTTCTTCTAACTTTCTATCTAACTCGTCAAAGAAAATTCTTATTTCTTTCCTGAAGCCTTTTACAGCATGTATTGCATCTTGTGAAGCTGTATCAATGGCTTTAATGCTAACTTTGACTTCTTCGGTTATTTCTTGATTCTCAGTTTTCATACTTTCAATTTTTTTCTGAATTTTACGACATTGTTCAGAATCTACAGTTCCCATGGAAACATGTGGTATATATAACACTGCTTCACCACAACTTCGATGGCTGGTCACCATGCACGGACCACACCCCAGCTGGTCGTGTTGTTCACAGTAATATTTGATTATTTCGCCATTGTGCGTTTTACATAGCTCAGTACATTCATCCTTTGGTTTTACATTCTTAACTTCTTTAGGCATTTCTGATTTTCCTAAAAGTTTATGATTTCTGGAAGGTTTTGGTCTCAAGTGACTATTAAAACATACCTCACATAAATATTCCTCACAGTCAGTACAATATCCATGGGCAGGTAAATGGTTCCCATCTTCCTTACAAGGCTGGCAAACATTATCATTACCTGATTCATCAGTGACTTGCGAGTTTGTCTCTCTTTTCCTGCCTGATACTTCCATTATTGCCCTCCAAACTGTATTATTTAAATTTAATATTTTCGAATTGGAAAAATGAAATATACGCACAAATGTAATGTTTACGTCCGTTACTTATCAAACTTCCTTGTTCTGAAGGTCCCGAGTCGTTTCGCATACAATCCCGTTCGCATACCATGTTGTTTCGCCCATCGGTCATTTCGCACATAGTCGTTTCGTCCAACGCCCACCATTTATCATATTTTTATTGTAATAATGGAAAATTAGTAAATAGAACCAGATCATTCTTAAAGATGAATGATTTTGTATAAAAAATATTGATAATTTCACTAATTAGGAGGGGAATTTTCCCGAGTTTGTTATATATTCAAGGAAACCAATATGTTCAGAAAAAAGACTAAGGGGTGAATAAAGAAAGCGAAAGAAGAAGGAACAAATGTATTCTATATATAAAAATATATATCACGGTTTATAAATATCTTACATGGTAGGTTAATGTAGCATTGTCCGGCCGATTAGCTCGAGTGGTAGAGCAACGGAACAGTAGTCTGAAGGAGCTGGGTTCGAGCCCCTGTCCAATGCACACATTTCTAACCTGTGAAATTTGGCGATGCCGACATGACCCTTGACTGAGTAGACTACAATAAACATGCAGATGATTTTGTTTAGCCATCTTAATTCGAGGGTGAATTCCTATTTTTAGGGATAGTATGTCGGTTCATACAGGGTAGATTGATGTAGATTGTCTGTCCGGTTAGCTACGCTGGAAGAGCAACAGAACGGTAGTCAGAAGGCACAGGGGTCAAACCACAGCCCGGCTACATAGATATATTTTCTAACCCTGTGACGCACACACATATATCATGCAGTGCCATTGGTTATTTCAAAAAAGTGTGTTGAATTGTTTGGTTATTATCTGTTTCAAAATAAAATCGAAATTTGAAATGTCCGATACTTATTATTATATAACCCTTTTTATACAGTAAAAGTGACCAATTCGACTCAGATTTTGGAGATGTTTTGAACAAACAGTTATAATGAAACCTTAATTGACATCCACAGCACCAGCAATATAATTATTTATTCATGTATGGTTAATCACTAATCAGCAACATTGCAAGTACATTATTTGCAAATGTAAGTAAATAAAACAACACGCTGGATCTAGTTTCAGTTGTATGTGGATGAAATTTACAGAATTTGAGTCAATTAATCCTTTTGCCTGTGGTGGTTTGTAGTTTTAACTCGTTTCAAATAGTTTTTATTGTTTCTTTAAAAACATAATATCATCTTTACAATCCACATAAATACTGAAATGTTCAATACATTTAGAGTTGCCATTAGTTTGATCAGTTGCAACTTTAAAATTATGTTGTTTGAAAGGTAGCTCACTATTTATAACACATTTCAAATTTGATATCGTTTGGGGTAAATCAACTTGTTATTCTTGTTATTTCCTAGTTGAAAGAAAACGACTACATTGTAAACCAACTCATGAAATTAACACAATTAACCAACGTTTTGCAACACACTTTTCAACAATACCCCAAGTTGCATCGTGCTACATTAGTGTATTGCATACGTTAACGTTTCTTTTAACTGAAAAAGTATTTAAGGTTACTATTACTTTAATATACATTAAACATATACATTATATATATATAATACTGTAGCCCAACTCACTCACAAAGTCAGATTCATTCAAGCATAGACCCTACACTGCTTTATTTCCAATTATACATTTATATAATATAATAAAATATATGCACATATTCATGTTTATCAATATTGAAATGATACTTCAACCACAATAATAGTAATAATCCCTTGTGATCTAGTCCACAAGGTTTAAAGCAATGTTTCGACTGTTTTTAGGAATATCTACTTGTTATTTTCAGTTTTATGTGAGTGATATGTTCCATTTATATCATATATAACATCATATATAGATATTGAAATATTCAGTAGATTCCAAGGGCAGTCTCATCAGGGATCCCCTTTCTTTTAAATTCAAATTGTCTCAGTGTTCGATTAATACCTTAACATAAATATCTAACGGTTTATTCCGTAACACACAACAAATAATGTGTATTGTTATATTGTTCATACATATTTCTCAGATAACATGTGTAAAATTTATTGCAGAATTCAGTCGTAACTGAATATATATTATCTTGCCATTTTATTTATTTATTATATATAAAGGGTATGTGACTATTGGGGTAAATATATCATACACCTTGTTTTATATATTATTGCGTGTTTGTGCTTTATACATTTTTGTATATTTAGGTTCATTCCGTATATACAATGTGACTTGTATTACATTTGAAATGCATTATTGATTCCTATTAGTTGGTAAAATACGTAAATACTATCTAACTATGTAGTATAGCAATAATTTCGTACTATCAATTTATGATATATATTTATGGCCAACGTTCATTATTGTATTGAACAACAGATCACTTAAAGTCATCTGCAATATATAGACTTATGTCTAAGGTTCATTATTGTATTGAACCAACAGATCACTCAAGGTCATCTAAGATATAGTACTAGATACCAGGTTATATTAAAACCTACAGAACGCTTAGTGCGAGCTGGAGTATCTTTATTTAAGTACTTTTATTAATTTGAAGGTTCACTGCTTGTGTTGAACCCATGAGACGCTTATAGCAGTCTGTTCCGATATGTGTGTGTGTGTAGTTCTGAGGTTTATAGTCCCTCCACCAACAAACGCGACAAGGTAGCCCTGCCGCGATGGGCACAATAGAGTCTGGACTGTTTTAGATGAGTGTGTAGGTTGATCTGGTGCTGCTGTGTAGTGTAGTCGTTTCTCTTGTAGATGTGTAGTGTTGTGTCGCTGCTGTTCTGTGTAGTTTCGCTGTGGCGCTGAAGTGGTCTGGTCGAGGTGGCCTAAATCCGCTAAGGTGGTTGTCCTACATCGGCTACTGGTCGGGTTCTCTGTTTGGGGCCACACCCATCACAGTATGACCCCTGCGCCGCACACACCGCCCGATGTCTCTGTCCCCCTAAGGTCTTCTGTAACTTGTGAACAACTACGGTCGAATGTGGGCTTCCACTGCAACGTAGGTGACCGGGTTTTATGGTTGAGTATAGGTCCGTTGCAGCTTCTGCCCGCGGACCTGTTCCGACTTCAGGGATCTGGAGACGTCAGCTGATGTGTGCTGTGATGGGACGCAGGAGACACCCTCACTCTCAGTCTACCGACGTTCAATTTACCCAGTCCCTGAGAATGACAAGTTCGCAAGTTCTCGGTTTACTGAACGTCGGCAGTGCCCAGGCAGCGACGTGCACGCGGTGAAGGTAACAGCTGGGTCTGATCCGATGTGTGTGTGTGTGTGTAGTCCTAAGGTTTATAGTCCGTCCGCCAACGAAGACGTCAATGTATACCTGTCGCGATGGGCACAATAGAGTCTGGACTTTTAAAAGTGTAATTTTGAATTTTGAAGGTTATGTAGACCTTGCCAACAGGTCTGTTTAATGCCTAAATATGTGTAAAAAGCGGTGTCAACAACAGCGGTTAATTCAACCTAATTTCGTGTATTGACACCTTCCGGTCCTAGTTTTGTTTGGCGTTGTGTTATATGTGATGCGTGCTTGTTTTGTAGTGTTATGATTATGTTTTGAACATATCATATTTGCTGGGATTTGTTGAGGGGTATGCCTGTACCACGCCATCTTGGGGATGATTAGCGTGTCCATTTGCAGCATACTAATACTTATGGTATGTGTTGTATGTTTGTACGTGTTGGGGCAAAATGCTGTTGTTGTACAGTTTGATGTTTGCTATGCCTGGGGCATAACGTGTGCGTCTGGTCTGAGATACTGTGGCAGCAATTCCACATCTTGTTCGCGCAAGGGGATTGCAACCACGGGGAGGGAAAGGCCAATTATGGTCGATAACGGTTTCCAGTCAAGACTGCCCCTGTGGGCTGTGGCCCACAGGTTGGTGATGAAAGGGACCGTAAGGGTCTGATCTTATATATGGTATAACTATTTTTATATAGGACTGAGACAAGATGTTTATGCAATAAGCTTCAAATAGCTCATGGAGACATACTTCACCACCTACTGTGTTACTAACTGCCTATACAGCAGTGGAAGGGAAGGTGTGAAAAACTTCCTTCACAAGTATACCGCAAAACCACATTGACAATTAGTCAATGCGGTCTACAATTAATGCATCAGTTAACTAACCATGATATAGCCTGTATATGTATCGAAACAATATACTTTTTTGCTCTTATTCCTACAATTATTAAACCATACTCCTTATTTCATATGTTTTAATCGTATGTTTGTGCAGATTTTAAATCTATGATCTGCAATCTCAGTTATAACTAACTGTATGTGCACATTATTATGATAATCATATTATTCTATGAATTAGCATTAATATGCTAAGTAGGAAATACAATTGGATAAAGGAAAACAATAGTCAATATATGTTGTATACATTATTCAATAGTAATGATTAATGATTAAATACTCATTTAGAACAATAACTATCAACATTGAAATTTCACAACCTTAGTAGTGTATATACACTTTAATCACACATAATGTATTGTGTCTTAGCATTTACAGTTCATACTTTACTGTATGCTGATGCTGTAATCATTTATAGTTCATACTTTACAGTATGCTACATTATAGGTATATCCGAAACACTTAATGTCATTAACATACTCTATTCAAGTTCTAGATTATGTCTGTAAACGCTAGTCATTACATTTAAATGTACATATGGCATTTTCTCGTTATTTTACGCTATTGTCCAGCTGAGGACCCTATATTGAAGTGTATATATTCATCATATTTCGAGTAATTATGCAAAACCAATATCGTCCAGAATAAAATTTGATTTCTTTCCACCGAATGTCTTAATGTTGGAAGCGACTCTGTGTTTCGTAACACGCACCTGATCAATATACAGAAACTTCGGATTTAGATGTGTGCTCATAAGAGCAATTGTACATAAACTGATCAGCGACCACGATGTCACCGCCATTATTTCAAATTAATCTCCTTCTTCTATACGAATTTTGTTCGAAATAGAGTAACGTGAACACACACTGTTTTGATACAATAGTGTCAATATATGGCGCTCTGCTATTTTCATATTATGCTTTCACTAGTGCAAATAGCTGTCACATCGTGCATAATGTCTATAATTATATACGTATGCTACTATGGCAATATCCCATATAAAATCATACATTTATATGTTACGGATATTAATCATACTTTCTGCGACAACGACGCTACCGCTGTATACTAGCTGTCACGCTGTTAAAGTGACACCGTACCCATAGTGCTCTGTGATTATGTTCATTAAATTTACAACATCTCCAGAAATCCTAAAAATAATTCCAATAATTTAGTATATATATATTATATTATTTATGCTCATAAGAGCAATTGCGCATAAAACTGATCAGCGACCACGCGGTCAGCGCACAGACCTAATAACAAATAGATTTGATACTACGACAATTATCTAAATTTCAAGTGATACAGTGCGACAATTTCACAATGTTTTCCCCAACTTTTAACACACATATCATGAAGAGATTTAAAGATACAAGTTTCATTCATGCCTTATTCCATCACACATTTAGTTTTCTTTTCAATAGCAGTTTTGTTCTTTCTCTTACATTTAGAGCAAAAAAGGAGTATATCAAATCTTTATTTTTAAGAGAAAAGCAAAAATTTATGACATTTTTAACTTTAAACATATTTTTATACAATTTTTTTTTTTCAAAACAAACATAAATTATTATAATCCCATTTTGCTATTCATTGTGAATCTTTTGAATGTATTCTCATCAAAATCAGTGAATGTTTGAGAGAGGAGATAGAAGGAAAGGTTAAGGTGCCACGTGATATTTTGGTTATTTCATCGGTTAAGATAGGAAGTTTCCTATCTGTTTATTAATATGTCTGTGGTCAGCGACATTATATCTATTTTATCTCCTTTTGCTTTACAACTTTTTTTTCTTCGAAATAGAGTAATGTGAACACACACTTACTGTTTTTATACAATATTGGCAATGACACTCTGCTATTTTGATATTACGCTTTCACTCTTGCAAATAACTGTTAAAACCGTGCATAATGTCTAGAAAGATATACTTATGCCACTATGGCGATATTCAATATTAAAAATCATAAAATTATATGTAACAGATATCTGATTTAATCATACTTTCGGCTGACAGCGACGCTACCGCTGTATAATGTCACGCTGTTAAAGTGACACTGTACCCATAGTGATCTGAGATTATGTTCATTAAATCAACAACATCTCCAGAAATCATAATATTACTTCCAATAATATAGTTATTATATTTCAATTATATAGAAATGATAGAATTGACTATGTTTCCACCTAAATCAGTATCCGATCCCTGCTCAAGCAAATCAGAATTCATGAGGATCAAAAATACAAGACTATCTTCGATTCGCGAGTGCGGCCATTGTCGGTACACCGACGTAAATCAAATATATACTACTGTATCCCAACTCACCCACAAAGTCAGATTCATTCAAGCATAGACCCTACACTGCTTTATTTCCAATTATACATTTATATGATATAATACAATATATGCACATGATTATAATAACAATAATGCTAATATATTGCGTTTTTATGATAACCATAAGGCTAACATACATACATATTCCCCGTGGGCGAAACGACCATGTGCGAAACAACATATGCGAAACGACCAGGTGCGAAACGACCGCTGGACCTGTCTCCGTTCTGAATGGATCACGTTTGGGCAAACTAGATGCATGTATTGGTAGTTAAGTAATATGAGCAGGTATGTTTACTCGAGTGTGTGACCTTATTGGCGGTGCTAGGGCACCGTCAGAGGTTTAATGTTTTTTTTCAATGGCATGCTAGGAATGTGACAAACCTAACAGCACAATGCAATACTATGAAACACTACGCTAGAAGAAGTAGTCTCTCATGCATGCCTTTAGTAAATTCGATATTATGTAATCACTGACAGAAAATGATGATGTGTGTTCGCTTACTGTGTAATTAACAACTATTCTCCTAAGTAAATCCTTAGATTATTTATGTATTAATACGCAAGAAAAGAGCGCTTCTCCAAGATTATGACGCATTTTGACAGACGATCAGTCGGTGTTTGTAAACAAAAGGCCGCTTAATCATTTGATGCCCTAAATAAGAAACAATGTTCAGAATGAAGGCAATTTATTATTTATTTAGGTCATACATACCTATTTTATCAAAATTTCACTAAGTCAACTTTTTATCATCTGTTTAAAAGGTTATAAATCGAGTTATAATCGTGCTACAAGCAGACGGTCTGTCTTTAGTGTATCATGTTACTAAAGATAGAACAGACAGTGCTCGCTGAAGAGCTTGCTCAGAAAATAATCTACGGAAGCTAATTCGGGCCATATGAGTTATCTAAAAACGTTTAAATATGAAATTGGTAATGAATATTATTCATCTGAAACATCACTGAATGTAAAAAACAAACCATGCACGTTATATTTACAGCACTTCCATTTCCCATCCATTCCAACACTTACAAAAAGCACCGCCCATCAGTGCCTTATGCACTTTGATTTTGTAAACTGTGTTTACAAAGGAGCGTTTGGGGAAGATTATATAGTAGTATTGTATATAGTAGTATTGAGAGAAGCTTTTCTTGATCATACTGTGGTACACAGTGGAGTGTCAGTTTCAAAAATGTCGGTCGAGTACGCTTGTCTTCTCTCGTCATTTCTTGACATTTTGTAAAAGCGTTTTGTTTTGTAAGTTTGTGACAGTTGTCGAGAATGTGTGAAACTATTGTACTGAATTTTGTTAATTTCAGATCAATATATTACTAAAGTATAAATTCTCAGTGTTGACTTTACTTGACTTGGTTTGACTATTGACTTGACTAGACTTGATTTGACTGACTCAACTGCAAATCCTACATTACTTGATTTGACTCACCAAAACTTGACTTGACTTGAACTTGACTTGAACTAGACTTACTTGACTTGAACTTGACTTAGACTTGACTTGAACTTTACTTGAATGTGTGAAACTATTGTATTGAATTTAGTTAATTTCGGATCAATATACTTAGTAAATTGTAGATTGATACATTTTCACTTTGGTGTTGACTTGACTTTACTATTGTTTAACTCGACTATACTATAATTATCTAGACTTGACTCGACTAGACTGAATCGGCTGCTGAAAGTCTGCACAACTTGTTTATGACTTGACTCACCATAGCTTCCTTATTACTTGACTCACCATAACTTAAATTGACTCAACTTGACTTCAACTTGACTTGACTTACACACATTGTAATTTAAATATGAAACACATTTTAGGTAAAGAAAACATAACACTCAATATAGAAATAACAATACTGATAATTCCTTTACTAAAGACGGAGTTATTAAAGATACACCTTTGTCGTCTCTATGCAATCCTATACATTTCCGAATTGACTAGATCTCAATTTGTCGATTCCAGATGTTGTCATACTTTACGCTATAATTTCACAAATAGTCGCCCGATGTGGTCAAATGAGGCCATTTCATGTAGGGCTTTAACGTAAGTTTCTTCAGAAAAGATTGAATTCGCATGTCGCGTAACAGGTCACACTAAACAGTTATTTCCCTTGCCAGTCACGGTAGGTTCCCTTGCCAGTCACGGTAGAACTTTCTGGCGCTTAAAAAAATATATCAGTGCTATTCGGTTGTTGTTTATTTCATAAAAATATGCAAATAGTTTCTCTTTTTTTGTTGCAGGTGACAAGAATGGGATAAGTTCATGATTTCATACAGGTTTGGATATGCCTGAATGCTGCTGAGCTGATCTGAGAATCTAATACCGGGTAGTGATACACTTGAAAATGAAAGTGAAATGGACCAATTCATGAGGGTCTCTTCAAACTATTGATATTAAAAAAGAAAGAAAATTGGTCAACCCCGTGTTTTTTGCTGGATAATTCGAGCAACAGACGTCAAGTTTCACAAAGAACATATTTTTAAGAAAATTCAGGAAGTTCTAGAGTGGTCCAGAGGGGTCCTGGTACATATGTAGAGCAATGTAAAATTGACTGTGTTGTGAGACGTTCATCCCAAAATAAGCAATTGTTTTGAAAAATCGCGTTTCGTCCCCAGTTTTGTACCTTAGTTTGCTCCAGTGTTGTTCATATTTAAATATCGGCGTATTTTGCCGAATTCATCAACATAATTATTATTATGTCATGCTATTATAATCTAACATTTTATTGAGATCAGACGATACATTTTATGTTAAAGGGACTGGAGGCGATCTGGAAGAGTAATTGTTGCCAAAACAAATAGAAGAAAAAACAACTAATGATGTGGTTTAGATTCGTGTGAAATGTGCACGTGCATTAAATAAGCCGCATATTAGGTTCGGTTGAATTATTATTTATGAAAACATTTTTGGGTTGGAAAACATGACGACTCGGTGTATTTGTGTTGTTAAAATTAATCATAAATATTAATTCCTATTGCTAACAGTTGTAGATATTATTAAATGAAAGCGTAGCTTGACCACAAAACAAGAATTTGGTATAGGCGTAAACATCATATGAATTAACATTAAAGATGTATGTACCAAAAACTAGCCAAGTCGTTGAGTCTTCCCGACCAAATTATTTCATGAACAATTCTAAATTAAGCCTTTCATGGGGCCTAGTTAAGTTTAATGTACACTGAATGTGCAGAACTGAAACACAATATGATGGTTTTACTCGTATATGGATCGATAACTATTATACTCCAGATTGCATCAAGTCCCTTTAATCTTAGAAAACTATCAGAATCGGCACTCTGTATAAGAATAAAATTAATAAATATAGTTGAAAGTTGTTTAACGGCTCGTCAGCACAATATAGGGTTATCCGATCAAGCCCAGAGAGAGGGAAAGAATACATAGGAACGAATAGATTATCTATGGTTAGTCAACGTACTCAGGGAATATACTTCTATATACGAGACCACGCGGTTTATGTCCCGGTCCGACGGGCGAGGCTAAGAGAAAGTGTCTTGTCAATAACACTGACGAAACTAAATAGCACCGATGAGGCTTGAACCCGGGTCCTCCAGTTTCAAGCCACCGTGCTGTCCACTGGGGCACGATAGCCCTCTAAACATATAATGAGCACAGTATTGACAACAATTGCTAACTGTCGAAATTCGAAATAACGGTTGCGAGAGGATATATGGTCAACAGGAAGCGCATTGATAATGTACGTGTTAAACCAATCTGAGCACGAAGTTTGTAAGGTGTCGTACATCAGTACAAATATATATATATATATGTGTGTGTATAGTTGCATTATCTCGAGACAGATAGTCCCAAAACAATTTTAACAGCCAGCCTTGCATTCAACATTCGGACCGTCATGCGTTAAACAAACGAACCCAGTACTGCATTCATCGTTCAACCCCAGTCATGCATTCAACATTTGAACCTAATCCTGCGCTCAACGTTCGAACCCAGTCCTGCATTCAACATTTGAACTATTCCATGCAGTCACTGAGCGTTCAGCAATCGAACACAGCCCTGCTTCGAACCAAGTCCTGCGCTTAACATTCAAACTCAGCCCTGTGGTCAATGTTTGATCTCAGTCCTGCGTTAAACATTCAAACTCATTCCTGCGTTGAACATTTGAACAGAGCCCTGAGTTCAACATTCAAACACAGCCATGCATTCATCATTCGGCCGTATCCCCGCATTAAACATTCAAACCCAGTCCTGCTTTCAACAGTCGAACTCAGCCCTGTGTTCAACATTCGACATTATAAGCAATGCGTTAAACATTCAAACATAGTCTTGCATTGAACATTCGAACACAGCCCTTAGATCAACATTTGAACTCAACCCTGAGTTCAACATTTAAGAAGGACTCTACGCTCAACATTTGAACCCAGCCCTGAGTTAAACATTTATTCCAACCCTGAATTTAACACTCCGATATAGTCCTGAGCTCAACATTCAAACAACTCAGCTCTGTCTTCAACATGCAAGCTCAGTCCTGCAAATGCTGAATCCAGGATGATGGTAAAATTAAAGACATAGTCGAAAAACAGCTGGGTTATATACTCGAATCACGAAATTAATAATGCGATATGTTTTTTCTCGGGTTCGATCGTCACTGGCATCACTGAGTTTCATCAGTGTGTTCTTGGTCAAGACACCTTCCATAAGCCTCGTCCTTTGGTGGCGATATAACCATCTACTGGAGACACACATTTGGATAGGTAATGCAAACTTAAATCCAGAGAAATATGGATGGAGCTTCTCAAAAGTACTGAAGTTCAAACGGACAAGCAATCAGCATCTGAAAAGTCTCGGTTTTCTCAAGACCATTCAATGTAAATGCAAGACCGATTATAGAACCGTTCGTTGCACGTTTAAAATAAAGAATTGATTATTCTCACATGGATGGTGAATGAAAAGTAGTAAGCTGTGCCAATTCTGTGTCCATTGAAAATGTTAGTGCATGATGAAAGTGATTGAAAGTGCTTCTATGCATCATTGGTAGAGCCATGTCAATACATCAACTTATTTTATTCTTTAGTGAAAATATGTCTCATTGCAATCAATATGATTCATCTCATAAAACTTCAGACGAGATTGTATTAATATTCTCCAAGCTTTGACTATTTGTTTAACTTGAGGAGAGAAAATGATCTGACAAAAAGAAGTTTTGTTTGGCGTTTAGATCATTTTTATAACAAACCTACGTTTGTTTTATTAATGTTTACAACGCGATAAAAAAACGAAACCATTCATTAAATGGGTTAACATAGTTCATGCTATAATACATGTATAAAACAAATATAATACAAAATGTCGGCGTACGTATTCTGCTGTAAAGGTCTCATCTGTGGAGCTCGGGTAACAACGGTCTTTTTTTTTTTAAATAATAAATGCTCAGTTCCCGTACATAGCAAGTTGCTATATCAAAGCAAGCTGCTGTATATGTGTGTATAACAATGATTGCCTTACACAAGCATAACTGTAAGATTTAATAACATTTCCAATTGGTATACTCGTCCAAAGGGACATTATGAACCAATGTTTTTATTTAATAATTTAATAACATGACAGTGGTGAAGGTAAATGAAACATAGTTTGATCTTAATAATAATGATCAAAAATATAAGTTTAACCCATGGCATCATGATAGTTTGTGTCGATCAAAGTTAGTTTGCTCAGTTATATTTCAATAGTAATACTTTAAATACATGTCAGTTGAATTTAAATTTAAAAGTATAGTTAATTGCGCAGAGAGAGTTGCAGTAAAGATACTGATAATGAAACCATTTTTTTTTATATTTTTTTTCTCATTAACGGCTGTAATAATAGTTGCCAACAATATATGCCGACGAGTAGTGTGTGTGTGTGTGTGTAGGTGGTTTATAGTTTTTTTGCCAATAACGGCGGCAATAATAGTTGCCAACAATATATGCCGACGAGTAGTGTGTGTGTGTGTGTAGGGGGGAGGTATATTTTTTTTGCCAATAACGGCGGCAATAATAGTTGCCAACAATATATGCCGACGAGTAGTGTGTGTATTATTTCAAATGCAGAAAGAGTTGTCTAATTTTGTCTAATTTTCAGTATGTTAAAGCTAAATTTCTAGACTTTCAGATGCTGTGAAAACATTTTCTGTTGTTAATAGGCCCCAGTTCAACATGTTTTCAGTTTTAATTTGACTGTGCTATGCAGTGTGGATTTATTTATGAGTCCAAAACTGATCACTCTGTCGATATGTGTGTAAACAGTTTTGTTTCTTTTTCTTTTGAAACAATTAATTATGATGATGGTATTAAACTTCATGGGTAGAAGTTTAGGTCACTTTCTCACTGTCTGTGCGCTAGACATTTCAAACTTTGGTTTTAGGTGTTTCTTGGGTAGTTTGAGTGTTTATTTGAATGGTGTTTTACGTAATTTTTAGCACATTTTAAGCTATTAATGATGATCAGTTTACCACCTGATTTACCCTGGGTAGAACCAGTACTGTATAACTCCCGATATCCGTAAGAATCGACACTTTCTCACTTACAAGTAGAGCTCCCATTGGGATTCGAACACAGAGGTGAGAGGGGAGAAGATTTACAACTCAATGTCGTTAACGCCTCGACCATGGAAGTGCTATTTGGGTAGTACATCGCAACTTGTCATATGAAATGCGCATGTGACCTTCACCCTCCAATGAAATGGCAAATAACTTAATAATATTTAGTCAAATTTTGCGTTTATGTCACCTTCTCACGAACTGTATGTGTTAAAGAATAGACGAAACGCAAAACAGACTTCCAACGATGTACTGGATTCCCAAATTACACAAACAACCATAAAAAGTCTGTTTTTGTTTCCAATTCTAGTTCTTGCACCACTAAAAATATCTCCAACTTTTAACATCTTGTCTTACTGCCGTTAAAGATCACGTTAAACAATATTGTGCTAAAGCTTATGTAAACTCTGGGATTAATTTATTTTGGTCTATTAAAAATTTAGGCGACGTTCTTGATAAAACTTTCAATAAACGTCAAGCTTCATCTATAATTGCTTATGATTTTTCTACATTATACTTTAACACACAACCTTATCAAAGACAAGATTATTGCTCTCATTCAAAAACCTTTTGCTAGGAAAAATACTACATTTTTGGCGTGTAACAATATTAAAGCGTTTTTTACTAACAGCAGTTTGGACAATTACACTATGTGTTTTTGAATCACAGCAGGTTTATACCGTTTATAGACAAATTGTTGGTATCCCTATGGGTACGAACTGTGCACCCTTTGTCGCAGATTTGTTTTTATATTGCTATGAAAGAGATTTCATGTTGAGTCTTTCACCAGATACATAGGCAGATGTTATTGAAGCCTTTAGTGACACCTCACGGTATCTGGATGACATATTGAACATTGACAACCCTTTCTTTTCTACTATGGTTAATACTATATATCCTAAAGAACTTCAACCTAACAAAGCTAATATGTCTGATACTAACGCTTCTTTTCTCGGTTTACATCTCTCTATTGAAAATGGCAAAATAATTAGCAAAATCTATGGCAGGAGAGATGATTTTATTTTTGATATTGTCAATTATCCCCATTTAGATGGGGATGTTCTCCAAGCAACTTCTTATGGGATCTATGTGTACTCTATGTAACAAAGATGGCCGCGGGTAGCCATGTTTAAAGTAGAATCAAAACGATTTTCGACAAGGACCAACATCATGCCATGCTGATCATTTTTATAAAAAGTCCCATATCAATATCACTTACAGTTTTCAAGAAGTAGTCGCTACACACTTGATTTTTAAAAACCTATTTTTAGCCGTGGTGGCCATCTTGAATTTAAGCCGACCTAACATTTTGCTAGGACCAACTAGACAACAAGAGCAACATTCCTGTGAAGTTTCATGCAAATCTGTCTTGTAGTTTCAGAGGCTTCTTGAAAACTGTAAGTGATATTGATATGGGATTTTTATAAAAATGATCAGCATGGCATGATGTTGGTCCTTGTTGAAAATCATTTTGTTTCTACATTAAACATGGCTACCAGCGGCCATCTTTGTTTACATAGAGTTATGTAGTGAAACATGTAGCGACTACTCCTCTGAAACTACTTGACGGATTTTCATGAAACTTCACTTGAATATTGCTCTTGATATCTAGTTGATTATAGCAAAATTTGAGGTCGGCCCGAAATTCATGATGGCCTCTATGGCTAAAAATAGATTTTTAAAAAACTATTTCTTGAAAACTATAAGTGATATTGCTATGGAACTTTATCTAAAATGATCAGTTTGACATGATGTTGGTCCTTGTTGAAAATTGTTTTTATTCGACATTACACATGGTTGCCAGTGGCCATCTTTGTTAACATAGAGTTATATATAAAAACTTGTAACGACTACTCTGTAACTACTTGACAGATTTTCATGAAACTTCACAAGAATGATGATCTATTTTTCAGAACCTGCCAGTGACCTCTTGTTTGTATTTATATATACACGAGCATCTTTGTGTTTTACTTATATTGCCTATTAATGCTGCCTTGTTGGTTAGGGAATAGTTCATGGCGGGGATTTCTTTATTTATACTGTCCCGTTTTATTGAGATGACAGTAGGGTAAGTGTGAGGTTTGATGCACCCTAGAACCTGGTTTAAATCCCCAGCGGCCTTTTTTGCCACTGATCATTTCAAGGCGGTAGCCCTATTGTCAACCCTTTTTATGTTTGTGACGTCATATGTCTTTATTTCTTATTAACATTGCCATTCATGTTTGTCGTTTTGTGTGTTTTTGGGTTTTATGTGTTCTATGAAGTTGCATTTCTTGTTCGACTTTATACTTATTGTCTCGCCCACAGTGGGTAGCGAGACAGAGCAGTCACTTTTCCGGCGGCGGCGGCCACATTTGAAAATCAACTATATCTCAACAACCTCTGCTCGAATTTTTCTGGAACTTTGTCAGATGCTTTATTGGGTCAAGGGACATCACGTAATGCCAAAATTACCAAGGTCAATGTCATATTTTGCGTTATTTTCCCAAAACGTAACCTGGGTTAGGTCACTTAACCTCAGTTAACTGTATGTGATTGCCTCATTTTCTTTGTTTGTTACTTGGTCATATGTATTGTTGGCATTGGTGGTGGACATTACTGAACGACAAAAAGTACCAAGGTCAAGGTCATATTTTGTTTTTTTTCTCCGAACTTAACCTTGGTTAGGTACCTTAACCTTGGTTAGGTAACTTAACCTCAGTTAACTTTTTGTGATTGCCTAACGTTATGTCTTTGATACTTGTTCATATGTATGGTTGGCATTGGTGGACATCGCTAAACGACAAAAAATACCAAAGTCAAGGTCACGTTTTGCGTTATTTACCCTAAACATCAGTTTGGTTAGGTAAGTTAACCTCAGTTAACGTTTTCTGATAACTTTAATTTCTTTGTTTGATACTTGATCATATTGTATTGTCGGCATTGGCGGACATTATTGAATGACAAAAACTAGCAAGGTCAAGGTCATATTTTGCGTTATTTACCCCTAGGTAAACTTTATGTGATTGTCTCACTTTATGTCTTTGATACTTGGTCATATGTATTGTTATACTTCCACTAAAGGAAGTTTAGGGGGTATACTGGTTTCACCCTGTCCGTCTGTCTGTCTGAAGACGCAACATTATCCGCTCCATAACTCCTCTCCCCCTAAAGCAAATCTCATAAAACATCATACGTGGACTGTCTGTGGTAAGAGGATGACCCCTATTGATTTTGAGGTCAGTAGGTCAAAGGTTAAGGACACCATGACCTGATAAAGAAACGCCTTGTCCACTACATAACTCCTCTGCCCCTGAAGCAAATCTCATGAAACTTCACAGCTGAACTGCCTGTGGTAAGAGGATGACCCTATTGATTTTGAGTCAGGTCAAATTTCAAGGTTACCTTGACCCGATAATGAAAAACATTGTCCGCACCATAACTCCGCTCCTCTTGAAGCAAATCTCATGAAACTTCATAGGTGAACTGCCTGTCGTGAGAGGAGGACACCTATTGATTTTGAGGATAATGAAAAACCTTGTCCGCACCATAACTCCTCTCCCTCTGAGGCAAATCTCATGAAACTTCAAAGGTGAACTGGTTGTGGTTTGTGGTAAGAGAATGGCCCGATTGATTTTAAGGTTAGTAGGTCGAAGGTCAAGGTCACCAGCACCCGATAATGGAAAACCTTGTCTGCTCCATAACTCCTCTCCCCCTGAAGCAAATCTCATGAAACTTTATAGGTGAACTGCCTGTGATGAGAAGACGACACTTCTGATTTTGATTCAGTAGGTCAAAGGTCAAGGACACCGGCATCCGATAATGAAAAACCTTGTCCGCTCCATAACTCCTCTTCCCCTGAATCAAAGCTCATGCAACTTCATAGGCGAACTGCCTGTGGTGAGAGGATGACCCCTATTGATTTTAGGTTAGTAGGTCAAAGGTCAACGTTCCATAACTCCTCTCCCCCTGAAGCAAATCTCATGAAACTTAATAGGTGGACTGCCTGTGAAGAAAAGATGAACCCTATTGGTTTGGAGGTCAGTAGGTCAAAAGTCAAGGTCATCATTACCTGATCATGAAAATCCCATTCCACTCAATCTTTACTCAAACAGTAGGTGGGGAATGGGGGGTATTGGTAGTGGGGGTATATTTGTCGCCGCCCTTAAAAGACGACAGTTCTAGTTGGCATTGATGGACATCGCAGGATGACAAAAAATACCAAGGTCAAGGTCATATTTTGCGTTATTTCCCCCAAACTTAACCTTGGTTAGGTAACAACCTTGGTTAGGTAACTTAACCTGCGTTAACTTTATGATTGCCTGACATTATGTCTTTGATACTTGGTCATATTTATTGTTGGCATTGGTGGACATCGCTGAACGACAAAAATGCCAAGGTCAAGGTCATATTTTACACTATTTTCCCAAAACTACACCCTGGTTAAACCACAGGTGAGTTAAACCACTTAACCTCAGTAACTTAACTTCTTATGATTACCTCGCTTTTATTTGTTTGATACTTGGTAATGTGAAGTTTGTCTTTGGTGGACATCATTTAAGCAACAAATTTAATAAAATATTTCATATGCGGTTTGCCGTGGTGGGCGAGACACCCTCGAACTGGTGTCTTGTTTTGGTTGTCAAGCATTTATATCAAGGAACGCTTGAACAAGATCAATAGCCAGTCAAATTTGAGTAGAAAAGCATACATGGGAATGAAAATGCCATGTTTTTATGTTTTGCTTCGGACACCCCATCCTGAACACCCCCATATCCCTCCTCAGCCCACACCAACCCTAATTTTGATTTTAGATCATTTTGTTTACTCTTAGTTCAGACGATTTTATAACTGACAATTATTTTTAAATACCCTTTGGACACCATATACAGTCTGAAACCAGTAGAGCGATACAGGCCATCTTGGACCTCTTGTTTCACACGATTTCTATAAAATGATCAGAGATGTTTATCAACGAAATAAAACAAAACTTGTCGACGCCATACGGCCTTAAACTTAAACCGGTAGAGCGATTCAGGTTGTCTTGGGCCTCTTGTTTTGTTGGAAAGCTAGAGAACAAGAGACTTTTAACTTTAAGTTATTTTATTATAGCAAATAAGGTAGCAAAACTATAGATAAGGGTATTAACTAACATGACACATCAAATACTGACTCACATATTTTATTATGGTAAATAACTAATGACATTGAATACTGACTCGCAAATAAACTTAAGTTATTTTATTTAATCACATTACAACTCTTGTTAGCAGTGTCAAACACCCATTTCATATTCTGTTGTATGTACACATGTGTAATACAAATACACATGTGTAATACAAGTACACATGTTTAAATACAAGTATGCATGTGTAATACAAATGCACATGTGTAATACAAGTATGCATGTTTAAGACAAATACACATGTGTAATACAAGTACACATGTTTAAATACAAGTATGCATGTGTAATACAAATGCACATGTGTAATACAAGTATGCATGTTTAAGACAAATACACATGTGTAATACAAGTACACGTGTGTAATACAAGTACAAATGTTTAAATACAAGTATACATGTGAAATAAAAATACACATGTGTAATACAAGAACAGATATTTAAATAAAAGTATGCATGTGTAATACAAATACACATGTGTAATACAAGTATGCATGTGTAATACATATACACATGTGTTATACAAGTACACACGTGTAATACAAGTTAATGCATATTTAAGACAAATACACATGTGTTATACAAATACACATGTGTAATACAAGTACACATGTTTAAATACAAGTATGCATATGTAATAAAAATACACATGTGTAATACAAGTACACATGTTGTTTAAATACAAATATGCATGTGATATACAAATATGCATGTGTAATACAAATACACATGTGTTATACAAGTACACACGTGTAATACAAGTATGCATGTTTAAGACAAATACACATGTGTAATACAAGTACACGTGTGTAATACATGTACACATGTGTAAGACAAGTACACATGTTTAATACAACATGGAAACAATTTAATTGGTTTAGGGCATCAAATGCATTCAATTTTTAACACTAAACCATTTTTTTGTCAGCTGAAAATATTTTATTTATTATAAATTCTGACATGATGGTCTATGTCATAAACTTATTATTTACCAACAACTTATAATAACATAATTACATGATAAATTTGATTTTTTGATTTTTCAGAAGTGGGTAAAAGGCCTTTGTTAAAAGCGATACAACACAAATGTTTGATATCCAACATTGTTTATGACAAGATGTTATGACATCATATGACATGACATTATGACTTCATATGACGTTTTAGCACTAAAACACATGAAGTTATTACGTTTTGGGGCTAAATAAAAAAACATCTGACGTTGCGATTGTTTTTATAAGGTCCATCTTTGTTCAACTTTAGACATTTGATCATTTAAATTTGTTGTGAATTACATGTATTTTGAATTTCAACTCACTTTCAACTCGCCTTTAAAAGGCTTGTTAAAAATTAATTCATATCTTGTTTAATAAATGTTATATTTAATGAACTCATTCAAGATCTTTGTGAAACAAATAGCTTGTCAAAACTAAAGATAAAATTATACACTGATAAGACATTGAATAATTTATAAAATTCTAGCAATTTTGGTCATTAACCTTCAGACATGTCATTTTTGCTTGAGTTTTCAGCGAATTTTCTCCAAAATATCTCTACAAGTCAAAATTCTCAACCAAAAAACAAATGGGGTCATCTATCGGGGTTTCTGTCTGTTTGTATGTTTTGATTGTATTTGAAATCCAGGGAACCACCTGACAATACTTACGATTTATGTACTTTATTGAATATTTGAAATACAGAAAACGACTCCTGTGACATGTGGGGTCGAAATGTCTCGCATAACATATATTAAAGGGACACTCGGCATGCATTAAAGAGAAATGCATTTTTTTTTTAAATACGGTGATGCCCCATTAGTTTTTCTTCAAACTTGCATATTAACAAATCATGAAAAGAAATAATTGAAATAGTTCAAAGCAAAATGTTTTTGCATCAATAATTGTTGATTATATTGAAACAATAATATATTTAAACATATGGTAAAGAAAAAAGGAACATTTGCAATATGTATTATCTTTTATTTAATTATATGAACACATGTTAAAATAAAATAATTAAGAAATAATAAATACGTATCTGTATTTTATTGGTGAATAAAGTACAGTTAGGAGTTCGAACGACTAACTGTATTTTATTCACCAATAAAACACAGGTACGTATTTATTGTTGCGATTCTAACACGACAATAATCCCATTGTTTAATCCCATTTTTACGCTATATTATCTCGTTGTGTTGTTCCGATTAATCAATTTAATCGATCATCGATCAGTTATGCCTTTGATCTGATTAATCGATTACAGTTTTTCATGATCGACTTTACTCGGTTGTTGAACATTATGGCTTATTTCATTCTCTTGTACTAAATTATACAAGAAAATATAATGAGTTATAATTTTGCAACAAGTAATCACATATTTATAGTGGGTATCACAACTTATGTTTTAAAATATATGTTGATCAGTTTCATTCAGTTCCTTTATTACCAGAACATACTTGAATTGTGATTCTTTTCTTCATTATAGTCTGAAAAAGGCTTACACTTGTCTTTTATAGCAGCCATATTTAACCGATTAATGATCGATCATCGGTCGGTTAAATATTCTGATGATCGATCATGATTTTTTAGACGATTCCCAACACTATTATCTCGGAGGTCAAGGTAATCAGGCTGCTATGTTTACAGGCTGTTCCATTGGGCGCCCCGTATGTAAAGTTCTGTGCGGTACACACTAGTAGTCACGTGGCAAACAAGACATTGATTACGTCATATAGCTTGCGCTGTATGAACGTTATGAGCTGGTTCAAGTTATGTGTACTGATGCATATGATGGGTTTATATCGGGGGTGTGCACGGTTTGGGATCATGGCAAGTTTGTTGTAATTAAAATTTTATTAAAATTACTGTTGGGTTTGTCTCCGTGACGTATATTTACCTAAATGTTTATTTACTTTCGTTCTATGACGTTAACGGTTTAAAAAGTGTAACGTGGCGCTTCCAACGGAGGAAACATACGCGGGTTATTAATGGAACAGCCAATATTTAACCGTAAAATAACACAGTTGTCTCTCTTTTTGTCTATATGAAAGACTGCGCAGGTCGTGTTAGAATTTTGGATTAATTAATTTAATTTAACCTTAATGCTCGATAAATACAAGACACATGGCAATATTGATACGTTAAAACTCCCGATGTCCCAGCATGCATTTGTTCAATCATTAATATTAATTATCATGCAGATATGCACTTTTCTGCCTAATAAAGGGTTGACCTAATAAATTTTGCTTTAATATGCACTGGCCAATAAAGCAAATCAATGCGGAATCCCCCGACTGTTAGTGTACGTAACGTTATCTGACGTCATGCACGTCACGTTACGTTGCCAGACGTCATAAAACAAACAAAAAACAACAACATGGCGGCGTCCTCGATAATCGTAACATTCTGAGAAATAGGTAATAATAGTAACTCCTACAAAACATTTTGATAATCTACATGATAAATAGAATATTATGTCAGTGCCTTTTACTATCAAGTTTATTAGGCTCGGCACGATAACGAAGAATGGCGAGAATGGCTCGGCAGAGCCTCGCCATTCTTCGTTTTCTAAGCTTGATAGTAGAGCCGAGCCATTCTTCGTTTTCGTGCCGAGCCTAATAAACTTGATAGTAAAAGGCACTGACATGATATTCTCTATTTATAAGAATAGTATCTAGCATTTTTTTTTTTTTTTTTTAAACATTTGGCAGAATAAGAAAAGAAAACTAAAACTCAAAATGTAATTTAATTATAACATGCAAGCAGGTTTAAAGTCAAAGTGATACTGGATTAATAAATCAAGAATATAATGATAATGCTTGGTAAATACATCAAGATTGCCGTGTGTCCCTTTAACCAATTTGAGCTTTCAAATAATTGTTGACAAGAAACAAGTTGCAGAATTTAGTGAATATATGTATATATCACACAAAAACCGGTTAAAATCAGTTGAATATTAAATATCACACACAAACAGGTTAAAATCGGTTGAATATTTCCACACAAAAACAGGTTAAATACCACACAAAAACAAGTTAACATCAGTTGAATATTACCACACAAAACAGGTTAAATACCACACAAAACAGGTTAAAATCAGTTGAATATTACTACACAAAAACAGGTTAAAATCAGTTGGTCGAATATTTCCACACAAAAACAGGTTAAAACCAGGTTAAAACTAGTTGAATATTACCACAAAAAACAGGTTAAAATCAGTTGAATATTACCACACAAAAACAGGTTAAATACCACACAAAAACAGGTTAAAATCAGTTGAATATTACCACACAAACGCTGGTTAAAACCAGTTGAATATTACCATAAAAACAGGTTAAAACCAGTTGAATATTACCACACAAAAACAGGTTAAAATCAGTTAAATATTACCACACAAAAACAGGTTAAAATCAGTTGAATGATTTAACAGTCTTCAACAGCCTGCAATGAAGATGTAAATAAAGAAATTGAAATGTCTTGATTTATTTGCAACTGTTTATACATGTAATGCAATATTTATCCATATTTATGTACAGCATGAACATGGCATGCGTAATTTAACGGTAAAATATTTCATAACACAAATTCATTACACCTCTGTGATATCTGCATTATTACATAGAAACCACCGAGGTATTCAATTCGTTACAGACATTCTACCGTCTCGCTAGGGAACAGAAACACCTAGTTATATAAAGTTATTTTACAGCGTCGAGTTCAATAATCAATTCTGTTGGACAAATACACATCCAACAAAACCCAAATATGGCTTTTATGTACTGTGTATGAGTCCAATTAACATGATGCCAGTTGTCGACCATTTATCCATTTCAACCTGAGTCAAACCTTATTCAAATTCTTTATTCACTTTATACATATGAACAGCATAAGCAACAGTTACAAAACACATTTATATCAATGGCGACAGATCTTCAAATATAAACCAATACGATACCTTCGACAAACAGTAGCATGTGCAATTGTATTATAAAGCATGTGCAACTGTATTATAATAAACGCATATGGTCAGTATACTCCGATATATTATTTATTATAGCAAATAAGGTAGCAAAACTATAGATAAGGGTATTAACTAATATGACACATCAAATACTGACTCACAAATAGATGTATGTTATTTTATTATGGCAAATAACGTAGCAAAACTATAGATCAGGGTATTAACTAATATGACATTGAATACTGACTCGCAAATATACTTAAGTTATTTTATTTAATCACATTACATCTCTTGTTAGCAGTGCCTCATTTCATATATCAGCCGTCGTTTCTCAGGCCAGCTTCCTCGCATAAAGATTCCTGATATGGGGACAATGAGGTCATCGCTTTGATGTTCAGAGATACCGTGGTGGCCTAACCTAAAAATGCAGAGGAAGCTATTTTGGCCTTCATGGGAGTGTTTTATTTTGCTGTTGTACCATATCCTGCACTGTGTAATGTCCCGCTGTTATTTGTCCAGAGTGAAGTTCTACAGGATAACGTGCATGAAAAGGACTTGCCTTTTCTGAAAAAAAGTGCAAATGTTAAGAAATTTCAGGAGAAGGACCATTTGGATTTATTTGGCGATTGATATACTCCTTGATTATCCCAATACTGTGAAATACTGTGTTCTACACTAAAGTCATGATGACTTGTAAGGTTGTTTACAATTTTATACAATCATGGATCTGCAGATACAAGGATGTTAACTGTTCTACTGTAATTTAAGTAATTCCCATTCACTCTGAATAATTAACAATCATCGACAGTAATTGTTTTACTTGATATATGTAAAATCTAAATACTTAGTAATTTTTTGTTAAGGGTGTGGCCCCGCCTTAATTCCATTAAGCGATTGGTAAGCTTATATTAGCAGGATTTTATAACGGATATTACGACAATAAAACACGTTTAAAAACATATTTTACTGAACAAAGGCGATACCTGTTTAAAATTACCTATTAAATGTTTTAATTGTATAATATGCAAACTTTTAAATCCAAAATTAAAGTTTTATTTCATACCCCAGCCAACCCCGTTTTCGCTTCTAGGAGAAGGGGTTGGATAGGGTATGATACGCGGACCACGTAATGCTTTTTATGGAAGTTAATCTTATTAAGATAATTACTTTGTAACGTAGATTACTTAAAGAAATTAACAATATGTACTTTTTAATCAATTAAATATTTGAGGTCTAAAATTCTAAAAGTTTGTTAGAATAGAAAAAGTCCTTTTGATCTTGTTTTAAAGACTTTATATTCTTTAGTTTTTACCTGAATTGTGACCCATTTTTGAGAAAAAGGGTGACATTGTATATCAATATCAGTTTATTTTTTAGAAATGGCGGCTTCTCGTTAGATTTTCTACATAACTTGCCTATTTGCGATCATTATTAACAATTATTTAATGTTTCAAAGCTATTGATTTTACTTGTTACCGGTTGCTAATCATGCAACACCGATTATATATTTTCACATTTAGTAAAACCTATGACAGAATAAGGAAGAAAACTCGTAAGCTCAAACCAGTATTATATTTATTTGAAAATATTTAAGCAGATTAAAAATCAAAATGATACTAGAGTAATAAGGCGCGTTGCTAATTGTAATGCTTGCGATTACCTATGTCTATATTTAGCTGCGATATAGTATATGCCGGTATACGTTATTCAGCTGCCAAAAGCAGCTTATCCTCATATGGGTTTTGTATCTGTCTATGGTTAACAGACTGTGTTTCATGTAAGTGGCCATAAGCATGCTTTACAACTTGAATTTCTAGAGAACTCGTCTGAAAAACTTAAATGGTATAAACACATATTTTGTGATGTTGAAAGGTTACCATTTCACTTACTGAAATGACATTTTTGTAAACCAGTCTACTAAAATGTAGCATGTTGTCATATTAGCGACGAAACATTCACTATCCTCAATAGCGCAGTTGATTGAGGCGTCGTCTTAGTGCCGGAGAAAGGAGGGTTCAAGCCTGCCGATTTCCTTTTTTTCCCCTTTTTTTTTAAATTTTTCATTACTATGGTTTTCAGTATTGCTATGGTAAGTTAGCAACAGTTTTTTATGTTTTTTTCACTTTGAAAACGCAATCTTATAATTACACATGGTAACAGTAAACAGTTTATATGTGTTATAATGCACATGCTAACGCACACGTATCTCTTACATGTGAACAATTGTATTTATGTGCAGATGTGTACTTCTAGCACGACAAGGGTGAATTGTAATCAGTATGTAAGGCATGTCAAGGTATTTGAACAGAAAGAAAGGAGGTCGCCCACATTGATTGAAAATGCTTGGTAGGAAGAACTGATGGTAAAAATCGGGAAGAATATAAGAAAAAATGGTCTCCGTTTATGTCTCCGTGACAACATTTATTTTTTTCAATATTGTTATTAACACCCGTGGCTTGATTTATTATTATGTCAACTTTTGCCTCTCGGCAGCTTTTTTACGCTTTTTACGCTTGCGTAAAATCTTGCTTGTGTTATGTTATATTCGGTTATAATTATTATTTTTAACATATTGGGATGTTGTCCCTAACACACAGTAAGTTGATGTCATGAACATTCATTTTTCATCCCATCTTTACCAAACTTGCATAGATTATTAATATTGGTGAAATCTCGGAAATGTTTGAAAACCAGCCATATTGGACAAGTAACAACGTAGTTATGGCCTTGATATGATTACAAATTTGCCTCGTTTAGACAATAGGATAGGGCCTTCACTTTACCAAACAGATTGTTAATATCAATGAAAGCTCTTGCAAGTTCGAAAACCAGTCAGATCGAATCAATAACAGCGGAGGTATGGCCCTTGACTTAGTTAAAAATGTTGCCTCGTTAAGATGATAGGGCCTTCATTTCTCATCCGATCTTTACCAAACTTTAAGAGCTTGGACAAGTTTGAAAACCAGATGTATCGGCCTATTGACACCAGAGTTATGTGCCCTTGAATTATTGAAATGTGACACTTTCAGCCTTGTGAACACTCTAACGCCTTTGTTTTATATTCGATCTTTCCCAATCTTGGCCAGATTGTTGATATCAATAAAAGCTCTAACGAGTTTAAGAACCAGCCAAATCAAACCAGTAACACCGGAGTTATGGCCGTTTTTCAATATTTGGTAATGTACACTGGAAACCCAAGGGGTCGTGGATTCAAATCTCACTCATCCAGCTGCCTGTGATCTATCAAATACCACCTGAATGGCAGTAGTTCCTCATAATTACCATCTATAAATATTGCCAAATCTAATGACCTCCAGCTGCATGTTGTAGGTCACATGAACTTTTTACATGGTGCCCTATTGCCTACTTGTAGGTCAAGTGATCCATCAAATACCACCTGACTAGCAGTAGTTCATCATAATTACCAGCTCTAAATACCATCTCAGTGAATTATTCTGGATGAGTTTGTATGTCAGAACTTGGGTACGTGTGGCGCGTGTTAAAATTTTACCTTCAGGATGGTCATTTATCACAGGATGCTGGCATGGATCAACAGTTTGCACTGTGGACTTGGGATCGAAGCACTCAGGTTCAAGCCTCACATACGCCACTGAGTTTAGTAGCCGTTTCTTGTGAACTTTCCACTAGCCTCGCCCGACAAATGGGACTGTGGATGACTTTAGCACTGTGGATGATTGTATGTGTGTTTGTAGCACTGTCGACGATTGTACAACTGTGGATGATTATATGTGTGTTTGTAGAACTGTGGATGATTGTAGCACTGTGGATGATTGTATGTGTGTTTGTAGCACTGTGGATGATTGTATATGTGTTTGTAACACTGTGAATGTTTGTAGCACTGCGAACGATTATGTGTGTAACACTGTGGATGATTGTAGCACTGTGGACGATTATATGTGTGTTTGTAGCATTGTATGATTGGAGCACTGTGGATGATTATTTGTGTGTGTGTAGCACTGTTGACGATTATATGTGTGTTTGTAGCACCTTGCGTGATTATAGCACTATGGACGATTATGTGTGTTTGTAGCACTGTGAATGATTGTAGCACCATGGATGATTGTAGGACTGTGAATGATGATATGTGTCTTTGTAGCACTGTGTATGATTATATGTGTGTTTGTAGAACTGTGGATGCTTGTAGCACCGTGGACAATTGTAGCACGGCGGACTATTATATATGTGTTTGAAGAACTGTGGATGAGTGTATGTGTGTTTGTAGCACTGTGGATGATAGTAGCACTATGGATGATTGTAGCACCGTGGATGATTTAGCAATGTGTACGATTATATGTGTTTGTAGCACCGTGGATGATTATATGACTGTGGGCGATTATATGTGTGTATTTAGCACTGTGGATGATTGCAGCACCGTGTATTACTGTAGTACCGTAGACGTTTATATGTGTGTTTGTAGCATCGTGGATGATTATAGCACTGTGGAGGATTATATGTGTTTTTGTAGCACTGTGGAGGATTATATGTGTTTTTGTAGTGCTGTGGATGATTGTAACACTGTGGATGATTGTAACACAGTGGATGATTTAAGCCCTGTGGACAATTATATGTGTGTTTGTAGCACTGTGGATGATTATATGTGTGTGTTTTAGCACCGTGGATTATTGCAATACCGTGGACGATTATATGTGTGTTGTTAGCACCGTGGATGATTATATGTGTGTGTTTTAGCACTATGGATGATTTTAGCACTGTGGACAATGATATGTGTGTTTTTAGCACTGTCGATGATTGTAGCACTGTGGACGATTATAAGTGTGTTTGTAGCACTGTCGATGATTGTAGCACCGTGAACGATTATAAGTGTGTTTGTAGCACTGGATGATTGTAGCACCGTGAACGATTATATGTGTGTTTGTAACACTGGATGTTTGTAGCACTGTGGATGATTATATAAGTATATGTATGTTTGTAACGCTGTAGATGATTATATAATTACATGTATGTTTGTAGCACAGTGATTGATTATATAATTATATGTATGTTTGTAGCACTGTGGATGATTATATAATTATATGTATGTTGGTAGCACTGTTGAGGTTTATATAATTATATGTATGTTTGTAGCACAGTGGATGATTATATAATTATATGTATGTTTGTAGCACTGTGGAGGATTATATAATTACATGTATCTTTGTAGCACAGTGGATGATTATAAAATTATGTGTATGTTTGTAGCACTGTGGATAATTATATAATTGTATGTATGTTTGCAGCACTGTGGATGATTATATAATTATATGTATGTTGGGAGCACTGTGGAGGATTATATAATGATATGTATGTTTGTAGCACTGTGGATGACGAAGATGAGCTGCTGTATGGGGACGTGGAGACTTCTGTATTTGAGACGTTTATTTGAGACGTTCGTAAACACCAGTACCAGGGAGAAAAACAAAACAGCGGCCTGTAGTATTGTACTACTATAAGGCCAAAAGAATGTGTTTCCAGTCATTGGTTCTACCAATATTTTTATTATATATTTTTGATAAAGTTACCTCTGTCATCACAGAAGAATTGTGTCCCTTGATTTAATGAAAAGTGCTATGTTTTGCTTTTGCTTAATAGTCCCCACCCCCACCCTATCCAATTTATTTTTCTTAAACATTTGATTTGATGAAATTACTACAGTGATAGAAGAAAGTGTGAGCAAATTCAGACTAGAAATGGCAGAGTTATGGCCCTTGAATGATCAAAATGTGTATATCAACGAAAGCTAGAGCCAGCCAAATGTGAGCAGAAAATGCAGAATTGTGGTCCCTGATTGAATCAAAAGTGCTATTTTTTAGCTGAGCTTATTCCGTGGTGCGGGGTCCGTCGGTCTGTCCGTAATTATTTTTTTGTGGCGACTACACCTCTGAAACGACGGATTTTCATAAAACTACAAAGAATGTTGCTCTTGATGTCTAGTTTATCCTAGCAAATATTCAGGCCACCACGGCTAAAAATAGATTTAAAAAATACGATGTTGTGGCGACTACTTCTAAGAAACCATAAGTGATCTTTTAGAAATGTGACTGGCACGACATTTAGTTGGTTCTAAACAAAGTTCAGTTTGATTGAATTTCAAACATGGCCGCCAGCGGCCATATTTGTTTGCATAGATTATTATAGGAAAAACTTGTGGCGACTACTCTTCTGAAACTACTTAAAATGAATTTCATGAAACTTGACAGGAATGTTGCTCTTGATTCTTTCCTAGCAAAAATTCGGTCTGCCGGAAATTCAAGATGGTCGCCACGGCTGAAAAATACGCTTTTTTGTGGCGACTACTTCTGAAAAACCATGACATATTGATTTGGAACCATTACCAAAATGACTAGCATGACATGTAGTTGGTCCTAACCAAAGTTTATTTTGATTGAATGTCAAACATGGCCTTCAGCGGTCATCTTTGTTTACATAAAGTTATATAGGAAACACTTGTGGCGACTACACCTCTAAAACTATTTGATGGAATTTATGAAACTTGACAGGATGTCTAGTTGATCCTAGCAAAGATTCAAGTCGGTACAAAATTCGTGACTTTGTGGCGACTACTTCTCAAAAACCGTAAGTGATATTGAACCTTTACCAAAATGATTAGCACGACATCTTGCAGGTTGATCAGGGTTTATAATTACACTGGGTGCTCATCAGTCATTTGACCGAAACACCCCTTTGTAATATAAATGGACTGGTCCAAACCAAAAGAAAGGACAGTCCATTATACATTCATAGAGGGGTAAGGATTAAGTCTCCTTTGTATATTTGGCTCTCAGAAAAAGACTGAAACACAAATTGTAGGATTTTAAGATTTTATTTTGATTCTGATTTCCAAATATAACCACTGAGACATGAGCAAGTCTACTTGTACTGGTGAGATAGTAACCTAATTCTCAGGAGAAATTGCATAACATGACCTGTGACCTGGTCACACACCTGCTATATTTTTGAATACTGATCATTCCATTTATCTTACAATCGGGTGATTTGGAGAAGTTACTGTTGAGCAGCAAATAGGATATACTAAGGTTGATGTTGTAAATTGAATTGATATAGCTTTATAATTACGATGTGTGGTAACATTATGACATTTTTATAAACTGGAAAAAGATACAGTCTTTAGACTAGGACAAAACTGAATGAGATTATAATGTTGCATAGCTAATGTTGCATAATAAATGATAATATTTAGGAATATAGGAATGTTGCCGATGATGTCTTGTTGGTCCTAAGTAAAAACCAGGTTGGCCTAAAATTTCAAGATGGCCAGCATGGCTAAAAATAGATTTTCAATACAATTTTGTGGCGACTACTTCTCTAAAACCATAAGTGGTATTAGTTTGGTACCTTTACCAAAATGACTTTGTCGTAGGACTGAGATTGACATGAGAGTGAGCTATGATGACATGAGAGTAAATGATTTAGTAAAAGGTTATACACATGATACTAAAGGATATAGGAGTAAAGGCAATGATAGAAATGCCATGTTACAGGACAAAGTTAGTAATGCAAAGGAAGAGGACAGAACAAGTCAACGAATGATAGGCATGAAAAAGGACTTGAGATATGATAGCATGAGTATTAAGACTGAAAGACAGGAATCTTTGGAAAAGAAAAGGGAACAGTTGAAAACAGAAATAATAAGGGAAAGATGGTTGCAAGAAGAAAAAGACAGACAACGGATATATGACGAGCAAAGGTTTGCCGTATTAAAAGAAAAAGATGAGCAAAGAATAAAGGCTGAAGAATTAGAATGAGTATTGAAAGAAAAACAAAGAAGAGAGGACGAGTTGAAATTGCAACTGGAGCAAACGAAGATGAAAGTTCAAGTTATGTTTGAACAGAAATGGTTGAAAGAGGAAAAGGAGGGATACGAAAGGGAATTAGCAGAAGATAGAATAAGAAAAGAAATTGAAATCGAGTACAAGCAGAAACTACTCGAAGAGCAGATAAAGAAAGAAGTAGAGGAGAAGCTACCAAAAGAGAAAGAAGCTAAATGTAAAGAAAATGAGGAGAAGGAGAAGATAGTTAAAGAAAAACGACAGAAACGAAAGTTAGAAGAGATTGATTTACTGAAATCTATTGAACAGCTTAGGAATAGGGAAAAGGAAATAGAACATAGAAGAGAGAAGGACACTAGACAGGCAGATTCTTCAGATACTGAAGAAGATAGATTAATGTAAGACAGATTGAAAAAGCTACGAGAGGAAAAGAAAGCTTTACAAGAAAAGATTACGAAGAAAGAAAGTAGCGATAACACACAAAAGGAAAATAAAGACAGTAATGTTTTCGTTTCACGTGGTTCAAAAAAAATGACTGGGAAACCAAAATTACCGCATTTTGACGGAAGTCAGTATGAGGAATGGAAATTAGAAGTAACCAGTTTACTTTAAACCAAACTGTATGCAGATCTAATTCTTTCGCAGGCTGTAAGGAATTCTCTGATCGGAAAGGCGAGAAAGGTACTTCTCACGATGAAACCATCATCATCAACAAAAGAAATTTTGAAGAAACTTGAAGATATTTACGGAAACATCAGAAGTGGTGATTCAATCATCCACGATTTCTATTCTGCCAAACAATTAAAAACAGAATCATGTTCAGAATGGGGTGTGAGAATCGAAACATTATTTTATCAAGCTTTAGAGAGAGGTGAAATAGAAGAGTCAAGGAAAGATATCAAACTTAAAGAAAGATTTTGGAGAGGTTTATATTCAGAACAGCTGAAAATGGCCACACGAACGGCATATGAATCAAGGGAAAGTTTTGACATTCTTAGAAAGAAAGCAAGAATGGAAGAAGTAGAAATGGAAATTGTAAGACAGGAAGGTAAAACGACAGAAGTTAAGGCTGCAACAGAAGAAATAAAAGTATATCAACCTATTCAAAATGTAAATGAAACGCAGAATAAACTTGACGAGCTATTACGGAAAATGAAGGAATTAGAATCTGAAATAAGAGATATTCAAACAAAACAAAATCAGACAAATAGTGGAGGAGATCATTGGAACAGTCGTTCATTCAGAGGAGGATATGGATTTAGATCTCGAGGAAATAGGATTAATTCGGAGAGAACGGAAAGAAATAAGAAAGACGAAAAAAGTACTGATCCAAAAGTACCAGTGAAAAACACAAAGAAGGGACAAGCGAAACAATCTACAACGTCCTTAAACTAGAAGGAGTCTCCGTTGAGAGGAAAACGGCAGACCATAAACATATCCCCGCTTACAATAATAACACTCTATTTGACCGAATAGTTGGATCAAGTAATATTACAGATATTGAAGTTGAAGGTGTGAAAACAAAAGGTTTGGTTGACACAGGATCGATGATCACCACAATTGGATCCAAATTTCTACATGCATTGCAACCAACGCCAGCAATGTATCCTTTAGAAGATTTCGACTAAGATATAAAATGTGCTAGCGGTCAAAGCTTACCATACCGTGGATAAATGTTCTCCGTGAAACACCAGTGTTTGATAAATCAGCAACAGCGCATCAACATCATCAATCAAGTCTTGAAAAAGAAGAAAGATCAAATAAAGACGAAGCTAAAATCAATGACAAACCTGCAAACACCGAAAAAGAACATCATCCCGAAAGAGAAACAACGACTAATTATGGAGTAGACCTCGAAGACAGCCATCTAACAGAACTAAAGGTGTACCAATTGTTTGACAAATGGCAATCAGTTTTTCCAAAATCATCAACTGACCTTGGCCACACTTCAGCAGTCGAACACGACATAGAATTAATGGACCATGCACCATTCAAAGAACCCTACCATAGAATTCCACCTGCAATATGCAATGATGTTAAGGAGCACCTTCAAGAGATGTTAGAAATTGGTGCCATTAGAGAGTCAAAAAGTCCGTGGTCGTCCAATGTAGTTATAGTGCGTAAGAAGGACGGTAGAATTTGATTTTGTATCAATTTCAGAAAGCTGAATCAACGCAAAAAGAAAGATGCTTACGCCATACCACGGATCGAAGACACTCTGTATCTCTTGGCCGGCTCCAAATACTTTTCAAAACTTGACCTCATGTCAGGTTATTGGCAGGTCGAGCTACGAGAAGCGGACAAAGAAAAA
The DNA here is from genome assembly GCA_037043455.1 of Cyrtodaria siliqua. NCBI lineage: Eukaryota > Metazoa > Mollusca > Bivalvia > Adapedonta > Hiatellidae > Cyrtodaria > Cyrtodaria siliqua. The sequence goes on along the minus strand of JAWPHD010000206.1, from coordinate 428,759 downwards.
ACTGCTTTCCAAGTTGGAAATGGCCTTGGATTCTTCGAATGTAACCGCATGCTTTTTGGGCTCTGCAACGCCCCGGCTACATTTCAGCGCTTGATGGAACGTTGCATGGGCGACATGAACCTCAGAGACTGTCTCATATATCTGGATGATATAATAATTTTCAGCGCAGACGTAGACAGTCATATAGAAAGGCTGGACGCAGTTTTTCAGAGACTTTCAGATTACAATCTGAAAATCAAACCCTCGAAGTGCGAGTTCTTTAAGACCAAAACAACATATCTAGGACATGTTGTCTCTTCCGAAGGTATCCAAGCAGATCCTCAGAAAATTGAGGCAGTAAGAACATGGCCCATACCTAAGTCAGTCAAGGAAGTCCGCCAGTTTTTAGGTTTTGCGGGATACTACCGCCGATTTAAAAAGGATTTTGCGTCGATTGCTCGTCCGTTAAATAACCTTCTTATTGGCCATCCTTCGGAAAAACAGAAACATAAGCAACAGAAGCCTGTCAAGAAATCTCCATTCAAATGGGAAACAGAACAACAACAATCTTTCGAGGAAATTAAAAGCATACTTACCAATCCACCAGTCCTTGCTTATGCCGACTATAACTTACCATTCAAAGTCCATACAGATGCCTCCATAAAAGGTCTGGGTGCGGTACTTTATCAACGACAGGACAGCAAAGACCGGGTCATCGCTTACGCCAGTAGAAGCCTGAAACCCGCTGAGAGGAATTATCCAGCTCACAAGCTCGAGTTCCTCGCCATTAAGTGGGCCGTGACTGAAAAGTTCCACGACTACTTATATGGTACGAAATTCGAGGTTGTGACGGATAATAACCCTCTCACATATGTTAATACTACTGCTAAGTTAGACGCTACTGGCCAAAGATGGTTGGCTTCCCTTGCCAATTATGACTATCAGGCAAGATATGGGAGTGGTCTTCAGAACGCAGATGCAGATGGTCTCTCTCGAAGGCAACACTAAGATGAAATGCATACTGAAGTTGTTAAGGCACTCAGTATGGCAGCAATAGCCGACATAGGATCATTTGCAGATACACTGAAAACACTGAACACACCACCTGCTGAGAAAGAACCACACATTCCACAAGAAATACTTTACTCCAGCAGTCTCTCTTCGAAATACTGGGCAAAGGCACAGCGTCAGGACACAGTCATATCTCGAGTAGTAGAACATGTCAGAGACGGTTTGAAACCGGCTAAGCCAACTGATCGTTCATTGTCTGATATTCTTACTAACCTGCGGGATTGGAACAAACTTATTCTGTTTCAAGATGTCCTCTACAGACAAGCTTCAGTCCATGGAGAAAAGCACCGACAGCTGGTCCTTCCTAGAAATTTAAGAGAAGACGTATTCAGGGCACTCCATGACAATCTTGGCCATCAGGGTCGAGATCGCACAACATCACTGTTCAAGGAACGCTTCTATTGGCCAGGGATGGACGGGGATATTGCGTCAATGGTCAGAAACTGCGGACGATGCATCAGGCGCAGAAGTATGCCAACAAGGGCTCAACTCATCCCAATTCAAACTACATTGCCTATGGAAGTCATTTGCATTGACTTTCTGTCCTTGGAAAGGTCGAAAAGAGGCTATGAAGACGTGCAGGTGATAACCGACCATTTTACTCGGTATGCACAGGCCTATCCCACACGGAATCAGACGGCGAAGACTACAGCGAGAGTTCTATTCGAGAACTTCGTCGTCCATTATGGCTTCCCAGCACGGATTCATAGCGACCAGGGCCAGAACTTTGAGTCTAATATCATCAAGGAACTGAGTCAGTTAGTCTGCACCAAGAAAACCAGGACGACGCCATACCACCCGATGGGTAACGGGATGGTCGAACGGTTTAATCAGACGTTACTCAAAATGCTAGGCACCCTTGAAGATTATTAAAAGGCTGATTGGAAGGCACATGTACTTACATTGGTGCATGCGTACAATGTCACTCATTATGAGAGTACAGGGTACTCCCCGTACTATCTGATGTTCGGCAGACATCTCAGACTTGCCATAGATGCGTTATTCGGGTTGCAAAAAGACACTTTGTCTGCTAGCAAACAAACTGAGTATGTGAGGAAACTGCGAGACCGTCGCAAGACAGCATACGCCAAAGCAAGGGAAGCAGCAGCCAAGAGAGCAGGCATCAACAAGAACAGCTATGACGAACGGGCGCGGGGTTCTGTCTTGGTCCCTGGAGATCGAGTACTGGTCAGAAATGTCTCAATCAGAGGGAAACAGAAGCTTGCAGACCGCTGGGAACACCAACCTTATATTGTGATATGCCAGCCAAATGACGACATTCCTGTGAACGAAGTGAAATGGGAAGGAACGCGGTTTAGGAAGTCTAGGACGTTGCACCGTAATCTTCTCCTCCCTTTCATGTCCGTCACTGATGTCCCCGAAGACAACAACCCTGATGATGACAACAAACATGACCATGAGATCAATCTCTCACACACTGAGAGTGATGATACAGATGATGACAGTAACGCAGACAGTACTTACGTCACGCCGTACATCATCCCAGCAATGCGTCCACCGGGAACACCTGGACTACAAACAAGGAGGGAGAAAAGGCCTTTGCGCCAACGGAAACCACCAGACAGGTTTGGCGACCGTGTGACTTAAATGTATTCTCTCTGTAGAGCAGTGGTGAGTATGTTTCGTAGTATGTGTGATATTTGTACAGTTGAAAGTGATGCCTGTATGTATTTTAATATTTTATTGTCAGCGAATCGTGTAACATAGCTGAAGAAATATAATAATGGCGGTTGTATTTTATACATTTATTTACATAAATGTTTCTGCTTATTTTTCAGAAATGGCAGCGATTAACAATTCTGCTTATTTTTCAGAAATGGCAGTGATTAATGTTTCTGCTTATTTTCAGAAATGACAGCGATCAATATTACTTAATAACCTCAAGGTGACCTTAGGCATTTATATTCTATGGTTATATTTATATTTATTTAGCATAAAGTGGCAGCAGTCAGATATGTTTCTGATTTCATGTTAGTTATTACATGTTTCGGCATCTTCATCATCCCTTTTTATTGTAGTAAATTATTACAGAGGTGCAAATGCCGGGACGACATTTTTAAAAGAAGGGGGAGTATGTCGTAGGACTGAGATTGTTATCGTTTTGGTTACGCAAAAAAAATAGAAAACTAAATAATGGGTGTTGTTTTTATTGTATTCCTTAATCTAAATGTGAAACAGCACGTGTATATCAGTATGTTGAAACCCCATAAATTACTTCCAATATGCCTTATATAAACCTTAAATCAGTCTGCTTTTCCAATAGCCTTATTATCAAAGTACCGTTAACACTCACTAAGACCAATTACTAACCTGTGATCCTTGGCTACACTATGCACTGTTGATTGATGAATGCAACGGTGCGTTGAATTCGCCATCTACACGTTGACCAGTGTGGTCAAGAGTATTTATATGTGAATAATATATATATATATATATATATATCTAAGATATACATATTGTTTCAGTGTTTCAGTGTCCCAAATCAGAATTGAACCACCGACCACCACAACATGTTGCCACATATAATACAAAAAGAATAGTACAGTAACTCTACCGGCTGAAGCCGTCCGTGACAACTTCATAAAACTTTACAGGAATGTTGGTCTTGATGTCCAGTTAGTCCCAAGTAAAAATCAGGTTGGCCGGAAATTCAAGATGGCTGCCGCAGCTTAAATACACGTTTGTTGGAACTACTTCTCAAAAACCATAAGTGGTATGGATTTGGAACCTTTACTAAAATGATCATGACATCTAGTTGGTCTTAAACGAAATTCATTTTGATTCTATGTAAAAACGTGGTCACCAGCAGCCATCTTTGTTTACATAGAGGTATATAGGAAAAACTTGTGGCAAATATTTTTATTTCCAAAAAATTTCACAGGTTCACATAGCTGAATAGAGCTTCAATGTCATTGACCTCTTGACCTTAGAACATGGAAGCTTACCCCAATCTTTTTTAGAGCATGGACGTTTTGTTTTTCCACTTGATTCCCACCAAAATTGTCAGAGATGTTTATCAGTGAACTGTTTTAAATCATTAAAAAAACTGATGGACACCATGCAGCATTAAACCAGTAGAGTGATTCGAGTCTCTCTAGGGCTTCTTGTTTCGTTGTACGGCTGTAGAACAATAGACTCACAAATAAGCTTAAGTTATTTTATTATGACAAATAACATAGCAGAGCAAATAGATAAGAGTGTACAATGATATGACATTGAATGCTGACTCACTGAAACAATTAAGTTACATGACATCCCTTAATGTTAGCCATGTGGGACATCCATTTAATATTCTCTTGTGTGTACACACATGTAATGCAACCTGGAAGGATTTTGATTGCTTTTTCATTAGTAATTGCATTTACTTTGAAACATTACGCAAACATTTTTTAACTGAGACAATTTTATTTATTGTAAATTGTCGTATACATATTATTTACCTACACTTTATAATAAATAATGTACATGAGAATTTTTTTTTGAGTTTTTAAAAGTCGGTGTGAAGGTCTCACTACACAGTTCCCTTGAATCCCACGGTAGATAATTCTTAGCCTTAAAAAGTAGTAGTGAGTTCTTCGGTTTTAAATACTTTTAACAATTGCGGACAAATATGTTTCTTGTTGTTGTAGGTGAGATGAACAGAGTCTGAAATTGGATGTGCAGCTATTAGATGACACTGCCACCAAAATATGACAGTTTTATGGATGTTCAAGAAGAGTAGGAATTCTGATCCAAACTCTGGAGTTAAAGCCCAAAGTAGTGCGTTGGAGGACACCACTCAAATTTAAAAAAACAAGCTGGTCAACGTACCATATTTTGTATAGCTTTGTGTGGGCAAATGACTTGGTTACATAGATCAGTAACTTTTAGCTTGGAAACCTCCGGTTCGGAATGGCCCTGTAAACTTTATTCATATAGGCCAACATAGTAAAAATGCACTGATTGAATATTGAACAACAAGAAAAAACAGGAAACAGTCCTATTCAGACTATGATTATAAGTGTGCATCATATTTGGGTGTAACTGCCTTATAAGGCTACTTAATAATTACATGAAAACTGATTGTGCCAATTTGATTAGAACCCAAATATAAACAGCATTGAATTGGGTTTTAAGGCGCACCAACACATAAAAGGTTATATGGCGCCTAACAGGCATGAACATGCCATGCTCATCCTCCATGTACATCGAGATAAAATATGGAGAATGGGCCTAGGACCTTCACACCCTGAACTGCAGAGTTGCTACAGATTCTATTGTAGACACTCGATTTACGCTGGAGCCACGTTTATTGTTTTTCTGCCACTGCTTTTAATGATGTGAGCAAGATGGCACCTTAAACAATGCAGGGGTCATGATGAAGACCTTTAATGAGCATGAGCAAAAGATGAATTGGGGGAGGGGGTGGGTGTCCTACCCCTCTGCATGTGACGGTGTGTTTGCAGTGGTTGTATTCTACCCCGGCAACCACACGGTGGTAGAGAGTAGAAGTCGCATTTAGTATAGCCTAAATTACAGTTGAATTATTACTCTTTACATAAGTGTCTGCTCATGTATTTGAATTTACCAGGGAGTGCTTACTCCTGAATTTACTAATCAGTAAGATTATGAAAGAAGTTCTGAAATGATAGATATTTATATCAGTTGTTAATGTCAATTACTGTTAAAAATATTATGTTCAAATAAGACGTTGAACACGTGATTTGATTATGAAAAGTAGCCATTGGCAATATATTGATCTTTAAAGATTATCTTGTTATCTAATATCATACATTTAGTATTATTAATAGCCTAACATTACATATTTATACATATTTTGCAAGATGCGACCACTCCTCTTAATTCACATTTATATAAGACGCAAGGGAGATAATCCTTTTAATCTTAAACACTATGAAAGGGGGATAATAATGTGCAAAATGTATAACATGCATATTAAGCTAATAACAAATAACAAGGTTAGTAATAAAGCCCACTCAAGGATAAAGGCTGGTGATTTTACTTCTCATAGAACCCTAACAGACTTTACAGTCTATTTAATAAAGAATAATATCTCTAGAACCCCATGATATCCTCCTACATAATGCACTGGTCTAAATGTATCTAAATATTTCGTTACTATAACATTCTAAATGATAAAGCTCCCCAACTGAACTGGCACTTTGCAGTGGCAGGCTGTGAGGTTATCAACATCCGGCGCCAGATACAATTACACTGTATTATCAAACATGAACACAAGCAAGGTTTTACGCAAGCGTAAAATAGCTGCCGGGAGAGAATAGCATTATTTCTGGGTAGAAATTGGGAACAAAGTTCAACATAATAACAGACCAAGTCAGGGGTGTTAAAACAATATTCAAAAAAAGAATTGTCACGGAGACGTAAACACGCCATGACCGTTTTTTTTACCAGACACTTTCTTCCCAATTTGTGCTACCAAACATTTTGAATCAAGGTGGTCGAATCCTTACAAATTGATTACATATTCACCTTTGTAGCACGACATGCTAATGTACACATCAGCACAGAAATACAATTACTCAAATGCATGGGATGCGTTTGCGTTAGCACAGATAAACTGTTCATTGTGTAATTATAAGATTGCGTTATCAAAGTGAAAAAACTCAAAGAAACTATTCATTACTACCTTAACATGTGCAATTACTAAAACAATATAAGAGCCTTGGATCCGTTCCCACCCAGCGAACATATACATTTATTAACAATAAGGGAATACGTTATATGGAAAAGAAGTGATGGTACGGCTTAATAAAGCTGATTCTGTGTAAAAACAATACCAAGGATCTTCTTTTGTTATAATATACCTTATGTCTATACTAAAAACAATAATACAATGCAACACACAATGTATTTTAATATAATTTAAAACCCAAGAAAAATCCAAAAACGTTAGTCATCATATGGAATAACAACAACGCTGAAATCTCCAGTAAGAAAACAGAGAAATTAGTCAACTTCAGACAAAAATTTTCTTTCAAAATAACACCCATACTTTGGAAAGAGGGCCCCATCCCTAAAAGCATTTTAGAAAAGTTCCCTCCCCAAAAGCTATTAAACAAAATGTCCCCACGGACAAAACAAATGGAAAACCCACCTATCTTCACCTTGGTGCGTCAGGGAATGCCACAAGAGAAAGATTTTTGAATCTCGCGCCGGCAAAACTTTTAATATTTATGCAAGTCACGCCTACCTCGAATATAAAAATATTAAAAATGACAGATTTGCCGTAAAATTACCAACTGAGACCCAACATATATATTTTCCCAAACGTATTTCTACCAAACATTCATTACAAAATGGTGAAATAACAACAATAAACACTTTTTAACATATTTTGAATAATTACAAATTTTAATTCCCGTAAACGTTTCACTATCATGACGTCACGTGAAGCCCCGCGCTACGGAGTTTAGCGAATATTCCCGATGCTCGATTTCAAAACGAGGCCATCGGAAAACATGTTCATCATGCTGAATATTGAATTAATTGAAGGATTTGTATTTAAAATCATCGCAAATAACGGAGAAAATCTCTTCTAGATAGGGTAAACAGTGAAATAATATAGTCGGACTAACGTGTGCGTCGATGCTTATACATGACACCTCATACTTATGATAACATCTGAACGAAAAGTTTCTTGCAGAAACCCATAAAATGAGGTCACCGAGTCACAGGCAGCGGACGCTTCTAGTCATGTATTATAGAAAATAAATAATTTCAATTCACTTGTTAAAAATAAAATTATTCATAAGGCCATTCATTTTTATAAGTCTTTTTGCGAACCCCACTACGATAAAACTTAGAAAATTAGAATTGTATTTGTCTATCGGGTATTTGATCTAGTTTGTGGGTGTTCTCTTTTACCTTGATCCTCCCAAATTTTAATCCAACAATTAATTATATTTCCTTCCGAACACAATAAAAATAGTTTTTCCAAATGTTTATTTTTGTTTTTTCCCCTTCTACAGCAATTCTCTGTCTTGATGGTTCATAAAACAATTAATAAACAAATGGCCTCATTTCATAACTCTTACATGAAAGGGAACTCATTTAAGATGCTATATACAACAAATAACTTATCAAAGCTATAGATAAGAACATACACTGATATGACATTGCATACAATATGCAGGCACTATATAGAATATACACTGATATGACATTGCATAAAATATGCAGGCACTTTATAGAATATACACTTATATGACATTGAATATTTTTTAAATACAGAAAACCACTCCTAACTGTCTATTAACTGATTTTAACTGATTTTAGAGTTAGTGTATATTTAGAATTGTGTGATTCTTGGTTTCCAGAAACTCATTACTCAATAAGAGATACAGTCTAAATCTCTTTTTTACAGTAATTTGTACACTCAATCAGTTCTCAGAACTGGTTGAGTGAAAATATGTGACATCGCAAATTCGCAATAGTAGAAAGTGTCATCATACTAGGAAGTGGTGTCAGAACACCAAACAATTATGTCATGATAAAAGCAAATATTTTATATTCAATTAATTTTTATTTGAGTTTTAATATGAATGAAGCATTCTGATTGGTTTATTTAGCAAAAGTGGAGACTAAATCATATCTTAGAACTGACTGAGTTTGTGCTTTACAATGAGTAATGAGTTTCTTGAAATCAAGATTTACAAAATTCTAAACATGAAATAATTCTAAAATGTGTTGATAGACTGTTTCCTATGACATGTTGGGTCTAAATGCCACACATACCATGTATTAAAGGGACACTCTGCAATATGTATCGTTTTTAAAACACATCAGCGCCCCGTTATTTTTTCTGATAACTTACGTATTTACAAATCATGATTACAAATCATGATTAGTAATAATTGAAATAAATTGTTCAAAGCAAATTGTTTTTGTGTATAAAAAGTTATTGCTTATATTGCGCAACAATAATATTAATATATTGAAACATATGGTAGAATAATGAAGAAAAACAACTTTTATTTACTATATGCATATGGTTTACTAGTACTGGATTAGTAAATTGAAATGCTAATTGCAATGCTCGATAAAGACTTCAAGAATGCCTTAAGTCTCGTACGAATGACTTGCCAGGTGAGAAATCCAGATTTGGTCCTGGCTGGAATATCGATCTCATGATGACACCCATTACTAAGTAGTAGTGCTAACCACTAAACAATGGCGCCATTCCAGGCAAATTCGACATGTAAAAAGCTCCATCTGCATACTAACATAAAATACAATCTTGATTTTAACAAAAAAAACGGCAGACTAACAATAACCAATATTCAAAAGTGTTGTACTTTTTTTAAATGTACTGATTGTATAAGCATAGTTTCAATATAAATAAGTTTGTGTTATTATACTATAAGCAGATATCAATGTATTCAAACTAATAAATTATGTTCTCTTTACACAAAGAAATAAAACTGTAATGATATACATAAACAACATAGTAGCAGCATATGTGACATAAAAGAAAGTAAATCTATGGACAACCAGCCAATCGGGAGCAACAGATTATCAACCCAAAATTCAGTTAACGCATATTCAATCACATGTGTTTTAAGAACCCATGAATAAACCCATACTTTTAATCGACACATATTCATTATTTTATGACCTAAACATATGGATAGAGTTTCAATAAGCAGTTTTGAAGTGTAATTATGCTGTTATTTTGGTGGGTTAGTTTCTTTAGGTCATATAATTAGTTGATTGGAGGACGATCAAATCGGTGCAAGCAATTTAACAAATTAGGTTTTTCAAATAAATGTTTACAAATAATAAGTTGCAGACCATACAGAAACAGGCTAAATGCCGCAGAAAAATGGTTAAATACTGCACAAAATTGGTTCAATTCCACATAAAAACAGGTTAAAATCAGGTGAATGTTTTGACATTTACTTCAATAGCCTGTAACGTACATGTAAATAACAAAAATAAAAATGTCTTGATTTATTTGCAACTATTTATACATGCAATACAGTATTTACCCATAATGCAATGTACAGCATATTTATTAAACAAAGTTGAACCGCCAGTTTTTAATTTAAAAAAGCTTTCACAAAACATTATGACTATAGAAGTATGTATGAAAAGATGATTATATATATTTATGATTATATATATTTATGATTATATACATGTATATTTATATATATACTGATGGAAAAATGTTTAGTCACTACTTTTATATTGTGTAAAAATCAAATGTAAAAAATCAGACGTTTTCCTAAATAAACACATCAAAAGACAACTCTTCATTAAATTAATTTATTATCCGACAACATCACTCCAATTTTAATAAAAATAATCGATTTTTCAGGTATATCCATCGCATTATAGGGGACAGGTGTAAACAGTCACAATGTTTTATACACTGTCAATGTTGAATAGCACTGACATGTCGTCAGGTCGGTAACAAGACCCCTCTGCACCCCCCCCCCCCCCCCCCCCCACGCACACACCCACCCCGCACCACCTTTTTAAAATATATCTATATTTAAGAAAAAAACATCATTCAAACGTCAACAAAATTTCAAAATTCAAGACGTTTTTGATCTTTTGTATCCAAAAATCTCCCAGTTTTACATTTCAAGTTATAATAGCGTCCCCGTGGCACTTTGCATAGTTTAGTAATCATGCACGTTCTTCTCGTAGTTTAACAATGGAGCTCTGGTTAACGGATTATTGAAGCAAGAACTGCACATGCGGTCATACACGTTAGCCTAAAATACACACTAATTGCAAATATTTTACTCCTCCATAGCAACATACTAAAATTATGCAACAGTGAAAAGTATGACTAAACTATTTTCCATCAGTTCACACAACACTTACAAGTATCCCAGTTAAATTTATTTAATTTCTTTTAAATGGAATGTACACTTTTGACAAAAAAATCATATAAAAAATCATCGGTATAGTAACAGATTCATCAAATAAAATCGATAATAATTAATCAATTTGATACTCAGATTAGATTCAGTCACCGCTTTGAAAAGTCTATTTTCCACACACAAATTCTTGTTCACAATAATATTACAAAGCTAGTGATATACAAATGATCCTGTAAAGCTGAACTTCAACTGATTGGCAAACAGATCCCAATAATTGGTTGTGAAATTCTATTAACGATGGTACTCCAATTTATTGAAAATTTTGTTTAATTTTATGTACCAATTAAAGGGACTCGTGGCTATTATGACTTTAAAAAACTGATGGCGTCCTGTTAGTTTGCCTTCATACTTTCATTTGTTCAATCATTAATATTAATTATTAAAATTGTTCAAAGCAAATTGCTTTAACATAATACTAACTATATATTTTATTGCAACAGTTATATATTAAACAATTGGTTAGAATAACAAAGACAATTGAAATCTTAAATTTTCATTTAATTATATGTAAGCGGTTTTAAAGTCAAAATGATACAGGATTAACAAATCGAGGTGCTTATTGTAATGGTTAACATATAATTCAAGAATGCCGTGTGTCCATTTGATGTATTTGATATTAATGCCCCTTCAGGCAGGCTACATGCAAACCCATGCCAAACAGAGATGTGTAGCCCAATGACATTGAATTGGATTGAATTGTATTTCATAGTCGCACCAACAGCTAAGGTCATATGGCGACTTTCCAGCTTCCATTGGTGGAGGAAGACCCCAGGTGCCCCTCCGGGCAATTTTCGTGCACGGGCGGGCACCTGGGTAGAACCACCGACGTTCCGCAAGCAAGCTGGATAGCTTCCTCACATAAAAATTCCTAGGCCCCTGAGGGATCGAACCTACAGCGGTGAGGGGCAAGTGATTTCAAGTCAGAGACGTTATCCACTCGACCACGGACGCCCCAGCCCAATGACATAGACACCTACAAAATTTAATAGCACGCTGCCTTGCCCAATGGGCTGTCTAAATAGTCGTCATGACATAGTTAATGTAGCTGAAATACTTTGATTTCTGAGCCATTATTATTGCTGACAAGTAGTTTATTTCCCCTCTCACTGTAAGCAATAGCCATTGAGTTTGAAAGTTCACCCTTGTATAGAACCTGTATCTTGGTACAGTCTGATTTTAACTGTTGAATGTTGTTACCCCCACACACGTACACCCTCCCACCCCTGTCCACAGTGAGTCCTGGAGACCTTGACGAGTGATCATCCATGTAGGAGGCCTTGACCAAACCCTCTAGTGTCAGACTGGTTACTGTGTTATAGTTGCCTGATACATAGAGGGTGGTGTGGTCGGGACTAATGGCAAGGTGGTTTAGATACCTTCTAAAATAATCAGTTGTATATAAACACTTGATTACCACTCCATTCATGTCTAATAACAGAACTTTACCTCCATTGACTGTTACAATCAGTTTGCTCTGAGTGTGAACTAGGCCATAACAGTTCTCTTTAGTTTTGATGTGACGTCCAAGACGACCAGATACTGACATAAACTTAATCTTACACTCATCAGGGACAGTAACGGCAATTTCATCTCTCCCCACCCCGGCTATACACCATGGTCCTGATGACAGTTGGATATATGAAACTATTTTATAATTTTGGTCTAATATTTTGACAGACTTATTGTTATAATCTGTTAGTGCTAGTCTGCCATCTGAGAGAACGGTTATACCAAAAATGATGCAGCTTTCCTTATCTTGGGGAGATCGTATATCAATACTGGTTTCATTTTGATGAGCCATTTGTGCAGTTGAACTCAATTTATCAGGAATGTTTTGAGCAGACTTTCCTGTAGGTGTAATATTTGTTTGTGTATTTGATGGTGTTGTTCCAACATTTTGTATGATTGCAGCATTATCTGGGGATTTATCGTTAGTTTTGTTTTGTGAGGATTGATCTCTTGAAGATGTCTCTAAATCCTGACTCTTGTGTTCTTTCTTTATAATGACTTGTCCTAAGCTCTTCAATGTTTTCATCATATTGACTGCCATCTCATTGGGTACAAACTTTAACTGATAAAATTTCACATAACGTTTGGCTTGTTTTAGCTTCTCATCATGTTCTAAGATATCTTTTTCTGACTTTTTTAATGTCACAAATAATTGATTCTCTCTTTTGGATTCAACCTTTTGTTCAATGTCAGAGGTCAAGCTCTCGAGGTTATTTTCTACTTTGGCGCATGCTTTAGAAACAGAATTCATTTTTTTTTTTTGCACTTTGCCTTTCTTGAATTTCTTCTTCTAACTTTCTATCTAACTCGTCAAAGAAAATTCGGATTTCTTTCCTGAAGCCTTTTACATCATGTATTGCATCTTGTGAAGCTGTATCAATGGCTTCAATGCTAACTCTGACTTCTTTGGTTATTTCTTGATTCTCAGCTTTCATACTTTCAATTTTTTTTTGAATTTTACGACATTGTTCAGAATCTGCAGTTCCCATGGGAACATGTGGTATATATAACACTGCTTTACCACAACTTCGATGGCTGGCCACCATGCACGGACCACACCCCAGTTGGTCGTGTTGTTCACAGTAATATTTGATTATTTCACCATTGTGCGTTTTACATAGCTCAGTACATTCATATTTTGGTTTTACATTCTTAACTTCTTTAGGCATTTCTGATTTTCCTAAAAGTTTATGATTTCTGGAAGGTTTTGGTCTCAAGTGACTATTAAAACATACCTCACATAAATATTCTTCACAGTCAGTACAATATCCATGGGCAGTTAAATGGTTCCCATCTTCCTTACAAGGCTGGCAAACGTTATCTTCCTTTGAATTATCACTTTCTTGTGGTTTTGTCTCTCTTTTCCTGCCTGATACTTCCATTATTGCCGTCCAAACCGTATTATTTAATTTGTATATTTTCAAATCGGAAGAATGAAATAGTGTATATGCACAAATGTAATGTTTACGTCCGTTACGAAGATTTACCTTTATCAAACTTCCTGGTCCTGAATGGATCTCGTTTGGGCAAACTAGAGTGTACCGGTAGTTAAGTAATATGAGCAGGAATGTTTACTGGAGTGTATAGCCTTATGGTATTATACCACTAATTATTTTCCCCATAGACACCAATGTTAAAGTGTCACATATTAATGATTTGCTGCAAATACAACTCAAGTATGGATAATGCAGCAGTGTAATGTTCATATAGAAAACTATTTTTCCACTTGAAAAATCATCAGAAAAGGTGGGGTCACAAGACATGTAAGAAAGTTCTTGTTTGTTTACTAAACAGGTCAAGGGTACAGCTGTTTTCATTGATTGACTGCTTTTATTGCTCACAAAGGGTAAGCATAGAGTCGAAATTTCGAATATGTTCATCAGTGATCCAGTAAAACTTATTAATACGTTTCTTATACATACAACCACAAAATCGAATAGAAATGGGCAGTTTTCCCCTACTTATAATGCCCGTTTTCATCAAAAAAGGAGGGATTACTTTTTATTATAGGAACTACATTCGACTACACCTCGGAGGCTTACATGTAATTAGTTGTGGTAAACCTTATCAGTAAACTGTGTATTTACAAATGAGAGTTTGAGGAAGATTACATAGTTGTATTGAGAGAAGCTTTTCTTGATCATACTGTGTTACAAAGTGCAATATCAGTTTGATATACTTCTGATAATAAAAATGTATTGGTTGGTTATATGGTTTACCCACAGACCTAATAACATGGAGTAACCCACTGCTAATAACAAATATGTCTGTGGTTTACCTGATAAACTGAATATTTATCATGTTGACAAATAACTGAGTTAGACCATCCTTCAGGATGTGAGGTTGAGTGTGACCCAGTGGCGTATTTGCCTATAGGTCTCACTAAACAGTTATTTCCCTTGCCAGTCACGTAGGAACTTTCTGGAGCTTAAAAAAAAGATCTGTGTTATTCGGTTCTTGCTTATTTCTTAAAATGTGCAAATATTTTCTCTTTTTTTGTTGCAGGTGACAAGAATGGGACAAGTTCATGATTTCATACAGGTTAGGATATGCCTGAATGTTTCTGAGCCCAGATCTGAGAATCTAATACTGGGTAGTGATACATTTGAAAATGTCAGTGAAATGTACAAATTCAAGAGGGTCTCTTCAAACTATTGATATTAAAAAAAAGCAAATTGGTCAACTCCGTGTTTTTTGTTGGATATTTCGTGCAACAGACATCAAGTTTCACAAAGAAAATATTTTTAAGAAAATTCATTAAGTTCTACAGTGGTCCAGATGGGTCCTGCTACATATGCAGGGCTATGCAAAATTAACTGTGTTGTGAGACGTATAGGCACTGTAGGTCATTGTCCCCAGAAATCAAAAAAATAAAAATGCCAAAAATTCAATACAAACAGAGGGGGTATGGGGAGGAGGGGTAGGGTCAGCTCATACCAATTTTTACTCATGGTCTTTTCAGAAAATAAAAGTCGAACTGTTTTCGCTCGCGGTCTTTCGGGACCAAAAACACCATGATTGTGCAAAATTTCGAAAGATTTTCAGAAAGTAATTATTTATATTAATATATGTTATTTTGTTCTGTTCCGATATTTTTGTTGCTAAATCGCAGATTACAAAAGCTTGAAATCGCGGTTTAAAAACACTGTTTACTGCTTCAAATACCGTCAGAATGCAGGATTTGTCTTCCTTTTAAAAAAAAATCCCGGATCTCCCTAGACCTTATGCCTACACATTGATTTAGACACAGCTACGCCCCCGGTGTCGGTTGTGTGTGGGTGGTGGTGAGTGGTTGGGGAGGGGTGAAACGTTGTGCAAAAAACCAATATAGTGTGTGTTGGAGTGGGGTGCTAGGGGAAGGGGGTAAGGGTAAGGGAGAGTGAAAAGTTGTGAATCAAAAAGTATAGTTATAATGATCCTGGTTGATACATACACTGTCTTTTACTTTACTGACGTCTTCTGATGTAGAAAATATACTAAGTTAATCTACATTTCATACCAAAATAAGCAGTTTTATTGAAAAATCGTGTTTTGTCCACTGTTTCGTACCTTAGTTTGCTCCAATATCGTTTATATTTAAATATCGGCGTACTTTGAATTCATCAACATAATTATTATGTCATGCTATTATAATCGCCATTTTATTGAGATCAGACGATACATTTTCGGTGACTTAAAGGGACTGGAGGCGATCTGGAAGAGTAATTGGTGCCAAAACAAATATAAGAAAAAACTCATGATATGAATTAGATTCGTGTGAAATGTGCACGTGCATTAAATAAGCCACATAGTACCTTTGGTTGAATTATTATTTATGAAAACATTTTTGGGTTGGAAAACATGACGACTCGGTGTATTTGTGTTGTTAAAATTAATCATCAATATTAATTCCTATCGCTAACAGTTGTAGATATTATTAAATGAAAACGTAGCTTGACCACAAAACCAGAATTTGGTATAGGCGTAAAGCATCATATGAATTAACATTAAAGATTTATGCACCAAAAAATACTAGCCAAGTCGTTGGGTCTTCCAGACCAAATTATTTCATGAATTAAGTCTTTTATGGGGCCGTGTTTAGTTTAATGTACACTGAATGTGCAGAACTGAAACACAATATGATGGTTTTACTCGTATATGGATCGATAACTATTATACTCCAGATCGCATCAAGTCTCTTTAATCTTACAATACTATCAGAATCGGCACTCTATAAGAATAATATTAATAAATATACATGTAGTTGAAAGTTGTTTAACGGCTCGTCAGCACAATATAGGGTTATCCGATCTGCCCCAGAGAGAGGGAAAGAATACATAGGAATCCGGGAATATGCCCTTCTATTACGAACGAATAGATTATATATGGTTATTTAACGTGCTCAGAGAATATACTACGAAACCACCCGGTTTACGTCCCGATCCGACGGGCGAGGCTAAGGGAAAGTGACTTGCCCAATAACACACTGACGAAACTAAGTAGCGCCGATGAGGCTTGAACCCGGGTCCTTCAGTTTCAATCCACCGTGCTGTCCACTGGGGCACGATAGCCCAATAAACATATAATGAACAGAGTCTTGACAACAATTGGTAACTGTCAAACTTCAAATTGACGGTTGCGAGAGGATATGTGGTGAACAGGAAGCGCATTGATAATGTACCTGTTCAACCAGTCTGTGCACGAAATTTGTAAGGTGTCGTACATCAGTACAAATATATATATATATATATATATATATATATATATATATATATATATGCTTACATATATATATATAGTATACATGGTTATGTATATATTGCTTGTTATACTAGTAAAATTTGTATTATCTCGGTTCGGAACTATTTGCTAGACTGTGTGCAGTGTATGAATACGTTGTCATTAGGGTGGAACGCAATAGTTCCATAGTGAAGGGCAGCCTGTTGACATAGTAGCTGGCTTCTACGTGGTCTGTTTACATGGCTGCCAAGCTGCAGAAGCGTCGACACGCACGTTGTTGTGCCTTTAATGAATGTCTGCTCTACTTCATATTTTCCTTCTTCTGCTCATTTCTCCGTTCTTTTCTCTCTATCGATGGAAAGGTACATAGACCCCAATACAACGAAGCTTTGTGTCTATGGCCATATCACGTTGAAAGCACCGTTCTCGTCCGATCACCGAAGTTAAGCAACGTCGAGCCCGGTTAGTACTTGGATGGGTGACCGCCTGGGAATACCGGATGCTGTAGACTTTCTTTTCATATATTATTATTTTATCTTCTGTCACTTGTTTCTTCTTCTTTCACTTTTCTCAGTTGTGTCTGTTTTGTTTGCATTTTCCTTCATTTGTACATCAATATATTTCAATATATAGGTTTGTCAATTGTTTATGTATACAGCTAGTTGACATATATAGACGATCTGATTTGAAAAAAAAGAGCGGTTGTCACCACCTGAGCTTTGCCTCGTTTATCATCATCTCTGTATCTCCCCTCTAGGGGTGATTGGGAAATATGTGTTGTTAAAGGAGTTACATCAGGCTATATCGATACATTCGTTTAAAAATATAAAAAGCTATGAAATTACTAATTTAAAACGTGAAATGTATAGATGGAACAGTAACAGTTTCCTATAATGCAGCGCAATTATTTATAACTATAAATTACAAGTCTTACCAGGACACAGAGGAATCCCCAAATTATAAATATCTGTCGCCCTGTTCGCCTCTGCGATATCTACAAATGACGCTCAAGTGGCGATTTATTTTACCTTCATATTTAAAACAATTAACCTTGATGCATAACCATAGAACATACTTTCTTCCTGTCTTTTATTTTAAATTTTGTTGTCTTTTTGAGGTTTATAGCTCGTTTAATTTATTTTAATGACCTTAGCTAATGGTGCGACTATAAAATCTAGTTCAATTGATCAACTGTTAAGCTATTGAGTTTGTCAGTATCTGCGTTACAAACAATTTTACCTGTGCACGTGGTGTTAAAACACAGTCATTTCCTTCCACTGTAGATGAGAGGTTTGTGTATGACTTAACATGTATTGATTTGGTGTTAAACCTCAGTCATTTCCTTCCAGTGTAGATGAGAGGTTTGTGTATGACTTTCGTATGTGTCGTGCTCGGCCGTTTCCAAAGGTCCATTATCATACTCTTTTTTATAGCACAGTGGCGTTGCTTGTGCAGTGTGGCGGCAGTAAAACGTCTCCCCGCGCTTGCAATCAGTACTGGTATTTATTCGATCTTTGGAGATCGCTGAGCCTGATACTTATATTTAGTTATCGGTGGTACATTTTCAATTTCTTTTGTTTTCTTACTTAATTTTTGATTCGGTGGTTCCACTACTCCGGCCGAAAAAAGGCCCTGGGTATTGTTTAACCACTTATAGGATATGTTGCCTGCTTTTTAATTTAGTCTTTTGGCTGTTACTTGTGATACGCAGGCTTCATAACCGCTGCTCCCAACTAAATTCCATTATGTTTATTTCGCTCTTCGGGGCATTTAATTTTATTAGATACTGGGACCATACGCCGTACGACATTTGGAAGAATATAACTCCATGTCCACCGCCGTATGCATGCCATCTTTCGGGATGGTTAAAATTGGGTACTATTGATTTCATGAATATTGAGTTCTGCTCAACCCGGGGCTAGAGGGCGTGAGCGGTAGCTAGCATATTTCACTACCGCTCATGAACAGTCTCAATCAAACCGAGACTGCAATATTTCGTATGTGTCGTGCTCGGCCGTTTCCAAAGGTCCATTATCATACTCTTTTTTAACATGTGTTGATTTGTTGTAAAACCTCAGTCATTTCATTTCCCTCTACTGTAGATGAGATGTTTGTGTATGACGTAACATATTTTTATCTGGGTGTTAAACCACAGTCATTTCATTTCCTTCCACTGTAGATGAGAGATGTGTGTATGACTTAACATGTGTTGATTTGGTGTTAAACCTCAGTCATTTCCTTCCGCTGTAAATGAGCGGTTTGAGCATGACTTAACATGTGTTGATTTGGTGTTAAACCTCAGTCATTTCCTTCCACTGTAAATGAGCCGTTTGAGCATGACTTAACATGTGTTGATTTGGTGTTAAACCTCAGTCATTTCCTTCCACTGTAGATGAGAGGTTTGTGTATGACTTAACATGTGTTGATTTGGTGTTAAACCTCAGTCATTTCCTTGCACTGTAGATGAGAGGTTTGTGTATGACTTAACATGTGTTGATTTGGTGTTAAACCTCAGTCATTTCCTTCCACTGTAGATGAGAGGTTTGTGTATGACTTAACATGTGTTGATTTGGTGTTAAACCTCAGTCATATCCTTCCACTGTAGATGAGAGGTTTGTGTATGACTTAACATGTGTTGATTTGGTGTTAAACCTCAGTCATTTCCTTCCACTGTAGATGAGAGGTTTGTGTATGACTTAACATGTGTTGATTTGGTGTTAAACCTCAGTCATATCCTTCCACTGTAGATGAGAGGTTTGTGTATGACTTAACATGTGTTGATTTGGTGTTAAACCTCAGTCATTTCCTTCCACTGTAAATGAGCGGTTTGAGCATGACTTAACATGTGTTGATTTGGTGTTAAACCTCAGTCATTTCCTTCCACTGTAGATGAGAGGTTTGTGTATGACTTAACATGTGTTGATTTGGTGTTAAACCTCAGTCATTTCCTTCCACTGTAGATGAGAGGTTTGTGTATGACTTAACATGTGTTGATTTGGTGTTAAACCTCAGTCATTTCCTTCCGCTGTAGATGAGAGGTTTGTGTATGTCTTAACATGTGTTGATTTGGTGTTAAACCTCAGTCATATCCTTCCGCTGTAGATGAGAGGTTTGTGTATGACTTAACATGTGTTGATTTGGTGTTAAACCTCAGTCATTTCCTTCCACTGTAGATGAGAGGTTTGTGTATGACTTAACATGTGTTGATTTGGTGTTAAACCTCAGTCATTTCCTTCCGCTGTAGATGAGAGGTTTGTGTATGACTTAACATGTGTTGATTTGGTGTTAAACCTCAGTCATTTCCTTCCGCTGTAGATGAGAGGTTTGTGTATGACTTAACATGTGTTGATTTGGTGTTAAACCTCAGTCATATCCTTCCGCTGTAGATGAGAGGTTTGTGTATGACTTAACATGTGTTGATTTGGTGTTAAACCTCAGTCATATCCTTCCGCTGTAGATGAGAGGTTTGTGTATGACTTAACATGTGTTGATTTGGTGTTAAACCTCAGTCATTTCCTTCCACTGTAGATGAGAGGTTTGGGAAAAAAAGAGATTTGAAGATCTTTTATTGATTTTTTAGCAGCAGAGCTTATGGGATGACGAGTTGTCCGTCGTCCGTCGTTAACTTTGGTCTCGTTAAGACGATAGGGCCTTCATTTTTCCTCCGATCCTTTCCAAACTTTTCCAGATTGTTAATATTAATGAAAGCTCGGAGAAGTTTGAAAACCAGCCAGATCGGACCAGTAACGTCGGAGTTATGGCCCTAGATATAGTTAAAAATGCTATATTTGGCCTCGTTAAGGCATTCATTTTTATCCCATCTTTACCAAACTTGCACAGATTGTTAATATTGGTGATATCTCGCAAATATTTGAAAACCAGCTAGATTGAACCAGTAACAACGGAGTTATGGCCCTTGATTTAATTAAAAATGCTATAGTTTGCCTTGTTAAGACGATAGGGCCTTCATTTTTTCATCTGATCTTTATCAAACTTTACCAGATTGTTAATATCTATAAAAGCTCGTACAAGCTTGAAAACAGTCACATCGAATCAATAACAGCGGGGGCCCTTGACTTAGTTAAAAATGCTATATTTTGCCTCGTTAAGATTATAGGGCCTTCATTTTTCATCCGATCTTTACCAAACTTTAAGAGATTGTTAATATCAATAAAATCTCGGACATGTTGTAAAACCAGTTGTATCGAATCAATGACAAGAGAGTTATGTGCCCTTGAATTATTGAAATATGCCACCTTCAGCCTTGTGAACACTTCATTTTGTATTCGAACTTTCCCAATCTTGGCCAGATTGTTGATATCAATGATAGCTCTAACGAGTTTTAGAACCAGCCAGATCGAACCAGTAACACCGGTGTTATGGCCGTTTTTTAATATTTGGTAATGTACACTGGAAACCCAGGGGTCGTGGGTTCAAATCTCACTCATCCAGATGCCTATGGTAGGTCACATGACCATTTTACATAGTGCCCTATTGCCTGCTTGTATGTCATGTGATCTGTCAAATACCGCCTTACTGGCAGTAGTTCCTCATAATTACCTTCTTTAAATATTGCCAAATGACATCCAGCAGCCTGTTGTAGGTCACCTGACCTTTTTACATGGTGCCCTATTGCCTACTTGTAGGTCATGTGATCTATCAAATATCACCTGACTGGCAGTAGTTCATCATACCTACCAGCTCTAAATACCATCTCAGTGAATTATTCTGGATGAGTTTGGGTGTGCAGAACTTGGGTACGTGTGGCGAGTGTTAACATTTTACCTTCAGAATGGTCATCTATCCCAGGATGCTGGCATGGCTCAGCACTTTGCACTGTGGACTTGGGATCGAAGAACTCAGGTTCAAGCCTCACATACGCCACTGAGTTTAGTAGCCGTTTCTTGTGAACTTTCCACTAGCCTCGCCCGACAAATGGGACTGTGGATGACTTTAGCACTGTGGATGAGTGTATGTGTGTTTGTAGCACTGTGGATGAGTGTATGTGTGTTTGTAGCACTGTCGATGATTGTAGCACTGTGGCTGATTATATGTGTGTTTGTAGCACTGTGGATGACTGTAGCAATGTGGATGATTGTATGTGTCTTTGTAGCACTGTGGATGATTGTAGCACCGTGGATGATTATATGTGTGTTTGTAGCACCACTGTAAACGATTATATGTGTGTTTGAAACACTGTGCATGATTGTATTAATATGGATGATTATATGTGTGTTTATAGAACTGTGGATGATTGTAGCACCATGGATGATTAAATGTGTGTTTATAGCACCACTGTAAACGATTATATGTGTGTTTGAAACACTGTGCATGATTGTAGACTATGGATGATTATATGTGTGTTTATAGAACTGTGGATGATTGTAGCACTGTGGATGATTATATGTGTGTTTGTAGCACTGTGGACGATTGTAGTATTCTGGATGATTATATAAGTGTTTGTAGCGCTGAGGAAGATTATAGCACTTTGGATGATTATATGTGTCTTTGTAGCACTTTTGATGATTGTAGCACCGTAGATAATTGTAGCACGGTGGACGATTATATACGTGTTTGAAACGATGTGGATGAGTGTAGCACCGTTTATGATTATGTGTGTTTGTAACACTGAAGACTATTATATGTGTGTTTGTAACACTGTGGATGATTGTAGCACTGTGAACAATTGTGTGTGTTTGTAGCACTGTGGATGATTGTAGCACTATGGATAATTATGTATGTTTGTAGCACCGTGGACGATTATATGTGTGTGTTTGTAGCACTGTGGATGATTATAGCACTGCGAACAATTATATGTGTGTTTGTAGCACTGTGGACGATTATATATGTGTTTGTAACACTGTGGATGTTTGTAGCACTATAAACGAGTATTTGTGTAACACTGTGGATGATTGTAGCACTGTCGACGATTATATGTGTGTTTGTAGCATTGTACGGTTGTAGCACTGTGGATGATTATATGTGTGTGTGTGTAGCACTGTGGACGATTATATGTGTGTTTGTAGATCCTTGGGTGATTATAGAACTATGGACGATTATGTGTGTTTGTAGCACTGTGGACAATTATATGTGTGTTTGTAGCACCGTGGATGATTGTAGGACTGTGGACGATTATACGTGTGTTTGTAGCAATGTGGATGACTATATGTGTGTTTGTAGTACTGTGGATGAGTGTAGCACCATGGGCGATTGTATATGTGTTTGAAGCACTGCGGATGATTGTATGTGTATTTGTAGCACTGTGGATGCTTGTAGCACTGTGGATGATTGTAGCACCGTGGATGATTGTAGCAATGTGGATGACTATATGTGTGATTGTAGTACTGTGGATGATTGTAGCACCATGGACGATTATATATGTGTTTGAAGCACTGTGGATGATTGTATGTGTATTTGTAGCACTGTGGATGATTGTAGCACTGTGGATGATTGTAGCACCGTGGATGATTGTTTTACTGTGGACGATTATATGTATGTTTGTAGCACCGTGGATGCTTATAGGACTGTGGACTGTGGACGATTATGTGTGTATTTGTAGCACTCGGGATGAAGTTACCTCAGTCATCACAGAATAATTGTGTCCCTTGATTAAATGAAAAGTGCTATGATTTGCTTTTGACACCAAATCGTAACACATCCCACCCCCACCATATCCAATATATCTTTCTTAAACATTTTATTTGATGAAACTACCACAGTCACAGAAGAAAGGGTGAGCAAATTCAGACTAGAAATGGCAGAGTTATGGCCCTTGAATGATCAAAATGTTTATATCAATGAAAGCTTGAGCCTACCAAATTTAAACAGAAAATGCGGAATTGTTGTCCCTGATTGAATGAAAAGTGCTATTTGTTACCAGAGCTTATGGCAAGGTGCGGCGTCCGTCGATCCGTCCGTAAACTGTTTTTTTTGGCGACTACTCCTCTGAAACTACTTGACGGATTTTCATGAAACTGCAAAGGAATGTTGCTCTTGATGTCTAGTTTATTCTAGCAAAAAGTCAGGTCGGCCGAAAATTCAAGATGGCCACCACGGCTAAAAATAAATTTAAAAAATGCCATGTTGTGGCGACTACTTCCCAAAAACCATCAGTGATATTGATTTGGAACCTATAGCAAAATGACTGGCACGACATGTAGTTGGTCCTAACCAAAGTTCAGTTTTATTGGATTTCAAACATGGCCGCTATCTAAAAATATATTTTAAAAAAAAGTGACTTTGTAGCGACTACTTCTTAAAAACCGGAAGTGATATTGAACCTTTACCAAAATGACTAGCACGACATCTTGCAGGCTGATCAGGGTTTATACTGGGTGCTCATCAGTCATTTGACCGAAATACCCCTTTGTACTATAAATGAACCTGTCTAAATCCAAAGAAAGAACAGTCCATTATACATTCATAGAGGGGTAAGGATTAAGTCTCCTTTGTATATTTTGCTCTCAGAAAAAGACTGAAACACAAATTGTAGGATTTTAAGATTTTATTTTTATCCTGATTTTCCAAATATAACCACTGAGACATGAGCAAAAATGATATATAGGGCCCTATAGAAACCACAGCGTCCGAACGCAATGGCATCGTAGGTCCGCACTGTAGTGCAAACAAGGACTTGACAATACAATGAAAGAGACAAAAAACAACAGAAAGGGTGGTGAAGACAGGGTTACCGACTTCGATCTGTCAGTAGGCAATAAGGCCTACTGGTTAGCTTGAATCGATTTTATATGCGCACAATCCTCGCTATTATCTTGTCTTCAGCGCCCAAATAGACAAGACAGTGTAAACAAAACTACATGGAACCATGGAACAAAAAACAACAGAAAGGGTGGTGAAGACAGGGTAACCGACTTGGAACGGTCAGTAGGCAATAATAGTTTTTGAGCTGGCTGTAGACCCCATCCTCCCCCCCCCCCCCCCACCCAGGGGGAATTTTGTAGTGTATGATTTTCTGAAAGTACGTACATTAAGCTTCAAAATGAGACATGTGTGCCTTCTGAGCGTTATATTGTGTCAGGAAAAACTTGAATATGTATGCTGTGCAACATTCTATTGCTTCATTTTGATAAGTTTATGTTCAAACTTATTTCAAAATAAAATTCCAGATTCCGGCGATTTTTGACAAAAATACACATTTTTAGCCCCAAAATTAAGGCATTTCCAAACATCATGCGGTTTGGGACTTTTTTCTACGTAATCACTGGACCTTACCCTGCCCAGAAAGGTTACAATATTTCTTTTTTCAATTGTATTAGATATATTTCTAATTTCTAGTTAAATATCACCAAAGTATTACAGAAATCGGTGATTTTATTCAATTTTTTAAAATGTTTACCCAAAATCTCAATATTTAAGTATCGGATCCATAAATTATATTGTGGGACACCGAGAGATGCGTTCCGAGAAAGATTCCATCAATTCAAATTGGTTCTAATAAATTCCTTTTTTTTTCTAAAAAACACTTCCAGATTTCGGCGATTTTCGTCTGAAAACGCGGTGTTTTGCCCCAACGCTCAGATGGCACACATGTCTCATTTTGAAACTTACTGTATGTTCTTTCAGAAATTCATACCCTACAAAATTCCCCCTGGGGGGGGGGAGGGAGGGGGTGGGGGGGGGGCTTCTCCTACTAGCTCACAGCCTATAAGGCCTACTGGTTAGCTTGAATCGATTTTATATGCGCACAATCCTCGCTATTATCCTGTCTTCAGAGCCCAAATAGACAAGACAGGGTAAACAAAACTACCTACCAGCAAAAGGAATTCTCTAACAATAAAGTCCACATCCAGAGAAACTAACTAAAGAAACACATACAAAATAATAAACATCTCAGGATGTATCCAGAATCGTACTGAACAACCATAGTAGTTGCAGATAAATGGAAAACCAATCTAGGGTACGACCAGAAAACCCGAGGGACGAAAGCTCATGCACCCGCCTCCCTTAGTTGGGGTTTCATTAGGTACAATCGTAGAGTCCCTAGAGGTAGTCCAGTCATCGCATAAGTGAAAATTGCAGCGTAATGACTAAACATGCAGTGCGCTGTAAAACCAAAGGGTTATATCCTTTTCTGAAGTCTACATGTACTGGTGAGATAGTAACCTAATTATCAGGAGAAATTGCATAACTTGACTTGTGACCTAGTGTGACATGCTATATTTTTATTTGTTAAAAAATGGGTGATTTGGAGAAATTACTGTAAACAGCAAATAGGATATACTTAGGTTGATGTTGTAAATTGAATTAATATAGCTTTATAATTAAAAAATTTGGTAGCATTATGACATTTTTATAAACTGGCAAAAGATACAGTCTTTAGACAAGGACAAAACTGAATGAGATTATAATGTTGCATATGTAATGTTGCAAAATAAATGATAATATTTAGGAATATAGGAGTGTTGCCCTTGATATCTGGGTTGTTCCTAAGTTAGAAATCAGGTTGGCCTAAAATTTCAAGATGGCCAGCATGGCTAAAAATAGATTTTCAATACAATTTTATGGCGACTACTTCTCAAAAACCTTAAGTGGTATCAGTTTGGTACCTTTACCAAAATGACTTCATAAAACTTGACAGGAATGTTGGTCTTGGTGTCCAGTTAGTCCCAAGTAAAAATCTTGTTTGCCCAAAATTCAAGATGGCTGCCGCAGCTTAAATACAAGTTTGTGGCAAATTCTTCTGAAAAATCATCAGTGGTATGGATTTGGAACCTTTACTAAAATGACTGGCATGACAACTAGTTGGTCTTAAACAAAATACATTTTGATTCTATGTAAAACGTGGCCGCCATCTTTGTTTACATAGAGTGATATAGGAAAAACTTGTGGCGACTATTTCTTATTTCCATAAATGTTTACTGGTTCCCACAGCTGACTAGAGCTTTAATGTCATTGACATCATGGAAGCTTACCCCATTTTCTTTTAGAGCATTGACGTTTTGTTTTTCACTTGATTCCCACCAATATTATCAGAGGTGTTTATCAGTGAAATGTTTTAAATCATTAAAAGAAACTGATGGACACCATGCAGCATTAATCCAGTAGAGTGATACGAGTCTCTCTTGGGCTTCTTGTTTTGTTGCACAGCTGGAGAACAACAGACTCTCAAATAAGCTTTAGTTATTTTAGTATGACAAATAACATAGCAGAGCTATAGATAAGAGTGTCAAATGATATGACATTGAATGCTGACTTACAGAAACAATTAAGTTATTTTATTTTATAACATGACATCCTTTGTTAGCCATGTGGGACATCCATTTAATATTCTCTTGTGTGTACACACATGTAATACAACCTGGAAAGATTTTGATTGGTTGTTCATTATTAATTCCATTTAGTTAATACTTCGTAACATTGCTCAAACTTTTTTTAACTGAGACAATTGTATTTATTGTAAATTCATTATGATCTATGTCGTATACGTATTATTTACCTACAATTTATAAAATAATGTACATGATAAAAAAGCTTTTGAGTTTTTAAAAGTCGGTGTCACTTGTAAATTGACTTGTTTGCGTTATTTAAAGCTTGTCTGACGATACGTTGCATCTTTATTCAATTTTAGACATTTGATGTAATGGCATGCGATAAGAATGAGCTAAACTTCATCCTCATTCCATATACGACGGTTGTTGAAATCTTACGAAATTGCTTTTATTTTTTATGTAAACCTTTAAGATGCATATGTGTTGTAAATTAATCCAAGAAATGAAATGATTGAAACAAAAACCATGTCTTTTTAAGTTTTCATACATGATCTAATAGTGTGAGAAGTCCATGTATGAATCAGTCTAAAACGCGACATCCTTATTTTCTAATGATTTCAGAAGTGGCCAAATGTAATGAAATTCATTGGCTAAAATACGCAAAAACTAAAGTAGCATTGTCACTTTTGTTCCAAGGTTACAATTATGAAATTTATTGAATATTGAACAACGGGAAATATGAGTAATATAAATAAGTAAACACACACTTCCTTGTTGCTAGTTGAAATTGACGACGTCATACAAATGCACAAATCATTAAAATGTTAATTCAACTTGAAATAATATTAACTTTGAATAAAACATAAAAGTTTATATAAAAATGAAAGTACACATTTTTATTTTTTTTGAAATTTGATAATTTGATAAATTTGATTTTTGATAATTTTTAAATATTTGAAATAAATATGTCTTTTGGATTATGATTATGATTATGCTATTTCTTTTCTAAATACTTTGACATTCAAATGTTCTCTTTTGTGATATACTTTTAAAATACGACTGTCCAACTATGCTGATAGCACAACATTACGTGCTCCGTGGCTGCTACAGTGGGGTTGTAAACACTTGCATGTCATGAAATCTGTTACAAATAATTTTATAACATTAACTGATATGAAAGAGAAAATGTAGACCTTCATTGCCATATGACTTAATTTATTTGATTTGTAAAGGCATATTAACTATAAAAAATGTCCACACAATAATCAGGGAGTAAAGTATATTACTCCCTGTAATAATAAATGGCCCTCGTATGCAAGATTTATAAATTTCTAAATGAATTATTTTAGATTTTAACTCGCTTTTATCTCGCCTTTAATAGGCTCGTGTTGCGGAAAAAACGACCGCGTGTTGCACACTCACGGACACTGGTGTCGAATAAAATAAACATCTCCTCCCACGTCAGAGGGAGAGTAAGACACGGATAAATTTGTATTCTACCCGATGAAAAATATCTGTCTGACACCAGTCACATATGTGACAAATAAATATTAAATAAACCCTTATATATGTATATGTGTATGACGCTAAGTGTATGTGCAAATATTACAGGCTGAATGAATGACAATGTTCATCAGTTGTTTATAAACCCGCGATATATGCGACAACAGCTTGTAGCACTCAACAAGAATCAATCTCATAACCTTTAGATCCAAAATATCACGTACAACGGATAGATAAAATTAGTCCAGCCAACAGACTAATTAGAACCACAATTCACTGGCCATAGGCGGATCGATACTTCACGAGTGCCCCAAAATACGTGTCACTCTTTAACTTGACAAACCAGTACGCTAGCGAAGAGAGGAAGACATGGAATATACCTTGAGACCTGGCGACCCAGCCATAAATTAAACCCTTTAAAAACAATAGTATTAACTTAAGCGAACATGGACATTATCATATATGACTGTCCTTAAACCTTAATGTGTGTATGCGACCTAAATTACTAGTGTGAATCACACTTGAATGCTATAGGCACATATAATTACTGACTATCTATATCCTGATCGAATATGATACCCGGTCAAATAATCTCACCATTGGAAGCCAAAGACTCGATAACTTATGACCACCGTATCACATTTGTCAAGTACTTCAATTTACTATAACCATAATGGAAGCTCTCTTAAATTCAAATGCACTAGCACATCCTTAAATGCAATTATTCACAAGCCTCCTTAAATTCAATTATGCACAAGCCTCCTTAAGTGCAGTTATGCACAAGCCTTCTTAAATGCAATTATGCACAAGCGTCCTTCAGTGCAATTATGCACAAAACACCTTAAAAACAAGGTGGCTTAATTTATTTCGATGTAATCTTTTATATCTACTATTAAATAGCAAAGTGAGGGGGGACAATCTAAAATAAAAGAAGGATAAGAGAATTGACAAGATTCAAAGTTTAATATCGATATTTAATGTCAACTAATA
Source organism: Cyrtodaria siliqua (assembly GCA_037043455.1). Lineage (NCBI taxonomy): Eukaryota > Metazoa > Mollusca > Bivalvia > Adapedonta > Hiatellidae > Cyrtodaria > Cyrtodaria siliqua. Next base: position 398,824 of record JAWPHD010000206.1, on the reverse strand, counting down.
AAGAAATCAAATTCTAATATATTTAAAAATAATAATATAAAAAAGAAAGTCATAAAATATGCTAAACTTTGGCAAAGATCAGATGCAAAATGAATGCCCTATCGTATGACGATGCAAATTATAGCATTTTTAACAAAATCAAGGGCCATAACTCCGCTGTTACTAGTTCGATCTGGCTGGTTTTCGTACTTTCATAGACATTAACAATCTGATAAAGTTTGGTAAAGATCTGATGAAAAATGAAGGCCCTATCGTCTTAACGAGGCAAAATATATCATTTTGAATTAAATCAAGGGCCATAACTCCGCTGTTACTGGTCCGATATGAATGGTTTTCGAACTTGCCCGAGCTTTTATTTATATTAACAATCTGATAAAGTTTGGTAAAGATCGGATGAACAATGAAGCCCCTATCGTCTTAAAGAGGCAAAATATATCATTTTGAACTAAATCAAGGGCCATAATTCCGTTGTTACTAGTCTGATATGACTGGTTTTCGATCGTTTTCTAGCTTTCAACAACATTAACATTCTGATAAAGTTTGGTAAAGATCGGATAAACAATGAAACCCCTATCGTCTTAACGAGGCAAAATATAGCATTTTTAACTAAATCAAGGGCCATAACTCCGCTGTTACTAGTCCGATATGGCTGGTTTCCGAACTTGTCCGAGCTTTCATTGATATTAACAATCTGATTCAGTTTGTTAAAGATCGAATGAACAATGAAGCCCATATCGTCTTAACGAGGCAAAATATAGCATTTTTAACTAAATCAAGGGCCATAACTCCGTTGTTACTGGTCCGATATGGCTGGATTTCAAACTTGTTCGAGGTTGCAATGCCATTAACAATCTGATAAAGATTGGTAAAGATCGGAAGAACAATGAAGCCTCTATCGTCTTAACGATGCAAAATATAGCATTTTTAACTAAATCAAAGGTCATAACTCCGCTGTTACTAGTCCGATATGGCTGGTTTTCAAAATTGTCCGAGCTTCCATTTATATTAACAAGTTTGGTAAAGACAGGATGAAAAAGGAAGGCCCTATCGTCTTAACGAGGCAAAATATAGCAATATAGCATTTTTAACTAAATCAAGGACCATAACTCCGCTGTTACTGGTCCGATCTTGCTGGTTTTTGAACTTGTCCGTGCTTTCATTGATATTTTATAATGTGGTAAAGTTTGGTAAAGTTAGGATGAAAAATGAAGCCCTATAATCTTAATGAGGCAAAATATAGCAATATAGCATTTTTAACTAAATCAAGGGCCATAACTCCGCTGTTATCTTTTCGATCTGGCTGGTTTTCAAACTAATCCGAGCTTTCATTGATATTAACAACCTGTTTAAGTTTGGTAAAGATCGGATGGAAAATGAAGGCCCTATCGTCTTAACGAGACAAAAGTTAACGCCAACGACGGACGACGGACGGACGACGGACAACTCGGCATCCCATAAGCTCTGCTGGCCTTCGGCCAGTAGAGCTAAAAAACGGCAGACTAACAATAACCAATATTCCAAAGTGTTGTGTTTTTAAATGTACTGATTGTAAAAGCATAGTTTCAATATAAATAAGGTTGTGTTATTATACTACAAGCAGATATCAATGTATTCAAACTAATAAATGATGTTCTCTTTGCACAAAGAAATAAAACTGTGATGATATACATTAACAACATAGTAGCAGCATATGTGACATAAAAGAAAGAAAATTACACCCTTTAATAGTGCGTCTAATCAAGATTATCGGCCATAATGACATTTTCTTGAATTCCTATTCGGCCATCAACAGGCAAATTTTATAACAGATCTACACCGTTTCTAAATCTACAGATGACGAGGTATAAATATAACTTGCATATTTTGATAATCCATAGTCTATGGACAACCAGCCAAACTGGAGCGACAGATTATCAACGCAAAATTCAGTTAACGCATATTCAATCACATGTGTTTTAAGAACCCATGAATAAACCCATACTTTTAATCGACACATATTCATTATTATATGACCTAAACATATGGATAGAGTTTCAATAAGCAGTTTTGAAGAGTAATTTTGCTGTCTTTTTGGCGGGTTAGTTTCTTTAAGTCATATAATTAGTTGATTGGAGGACGATCAAATCAGTGCAAACAATTTAAAAAATTAGGTTTTTCAAATAACTGTTTTCAAATAATAAGATGCAGAATTTAATGAATGTACCACACAGAAACAGGCTAAATACCGCACAAAAATGGTTAAATACTGCACAAAATTGGTTCAATTCCACACAAAAACAAGTAAAAATCAGGTGAATGTTTTAACATTTTAAATACTTCAATAGCCTGTAACGAACATGTAAATAAAAAAATAAAATGTCTTGATTATTTGCAACTGTTTATGCATGTAATACAGTATTTACCCATAATGGAATGTACAGCATAAACAAAGTAGAACTGCCAGTTTTTACTAAAAAACAGCTTTCACAAAACATTATGACTAAACAAGTATGTATTAAAAGATGATTATACATATTTATGATTATATATATTTATCAATATATATATTTATTTATATACTGATGGAAAAATGTTTAGTCACTACTTTTATATTGTGTAAAATCCAAATGTAAAAAATCAAACATTTTACTAAATAAAAACATCGAAAGACAACTCCTCATTAAATTAATTCATTATCCGACAACATCACTCCAATTTTAATAAAAACAATCGATTTTTCAGGTAAATCCATCACATTATCTGATATAGTGGACAGGTGTAAACAGTCGCAATGTTTTATATACTGTGAATGTTGAATAGCACTGACATGTCGTTAGGTCGGTAACACCCCGCTCTCACCCCAACCCCCACCCCCACCACCACTCCCCACGCACCCCCACTCACCACATACACACGCACCACTTTTTTATCTATATTTAAAGAAAGAAAAAAAAAGAAAAATTCAAGACGTGTTTGATCTTTTGTATCCAGAAATCTCCCAGTTTTATATTTCAAGGTATAAGAGCGTTTAAATGGTTAAAGGATTATTGAAGCGAGAACTGCACATGCGGTCATACATTTAGCCCAAAATACGCAATAGCTGCAAATATTGAAAAGTATGACTAAACTATTTTCCATCAGTTTACACTATACAACACTTATAAGTACCCCCAGTTACATGTATTTCATATCTTTTAAATGGAATGTACACTATTGACAAACAAATCATATAAAAATCGTCAATATAGTTTTAACAGATTCATCAAATAAAATCGTCAATAAATAATCAATTTGATATTAGGATTACATTCAGTCACCGCTGCTTTAAAGAATGTGTTCAAAAGTGTGGGGTGGGTTTGGGGGTGGTGGGATTATTAGAAATGATAGGTTTCACTAGGAATGAAGTATATTTTTCCACACACAGATTCTTGTTCACAATTATTTTATAAAGCTAGTGTATTATGTACAAATAAATGATTCTGTATTTAGTGGAACGTCAATTGATTGGCAAACAGATAAAAAATTTAGTTGCGAAATTCTATAAACGATGGAATTTGAACATAATGAAAAAGTTTGTTTACTTTTGCGTACCAATTAAAGGAACATATGGCTATTATGACTTTTTAAAAACTGACGGCGTCCTGTTAGTTTGCCTTCATACTTGCAATCATTAATATTAATTATTAAAATTGTTCAAAGCAAATTGTTTTACATAATACTAACTATATTTTATATTGCACCAATAATATATTAAAACAAGAGGTCAATGACCTTGAAGCTCTACTGATAGATGTTGATAGCTAGGTCAGCATTCCTGTGAAGTTTCATAAAAACTGTCAAGTAGATTCAGATGAGTAGTCGCTACAAGTTGAAGTTTTTACTTTATAACTCTAGGTAAACAAAGATGGCCACTGGCAGCCATGTTCAATGTCGAATCAACATCTTGTCATGCTGATCATTTCAGAAAAAGTTCCATATCAATATCACTTACAGTTTTCAAGAAGTAGTCGCTACAAATTTATTTTTAAAAATCTATGTTTAGCCGTGGTGGCCATCTTGAATTTCCGGCCAACCTGAAATTGTGCTAGGATCAACTAGACATCAAAAGCAACATTCCTGTGAAGTTTCATGAGAATCCGTCTAGTAGTTTCAGAGGAGTAGCCACTACAAATGTTTACTATACAAACTCTATGTAAACAAAGATGGCCACTGGTGCACAGGTTTAATTTTGATTCAAAATAATTTTCGACAAGGATCAACATCATGTCATGCTGATCATTTTAGAAAAAGTCCCATATCAATATCGCTTACAGTTTTCAAGAAGTAGTAGCTACAATTTTTTTTTTAAAAATCTGTTTTTAGCCATGGCGGCCATCTATAATTTCTGGCCAACCTAAAAGAATTCTGGGGTCAATTAGACATCAAGAGCAACATTCCTGTGAAGTTTCATAAAAATTTGTGAAGTAGTTTCAGAGAAGTAGTCGCTACAAGTTTTTACTATATAAATCTATGTAAAAAAAGATGGACGCTAGCGGCCATGTCTAAAGTGGCATCGAAATAAATTTCGACAAGAATCAACATCATGTCATGCTGATCATTTTAGAAAATGTCACATGTCAATATCACTTACAGTTTTCAAGAAGTAGTCGCTACAAATTTATTTATTTTAAATATATTTTTAGCCGTGGCGGCCATCTTGAATTTCCGGCCAGCCTGAAATGTTTCTAGGATCAACTAGACATCAAGAGCAACATTCCTGTGAAGTTTCATGAACATCCGTCAAGTAGTTTCAGAGGAGTAGTCGCTGCATGGTTTTACTATAAAACTCTATGTAAACAAAGATGGCCACTGGTAGCCATGTTGAACGACGAATCAAAATAATGTTCGACTCATATCAACATCATGTCATGCTGATCATTTTAGAAAAAGTCCCATATCAATATCACTTATAGCTTTCAAAAAGTAGTCGCTACAAACTTATATTTTAAAAATCTATTTTTAGCTGTGCCGGCCATCTTGAATTTCTGGCCGATCTGAAATTTTGCTAGGATCAATTACCTACACATCAAGAGCAACATTCCTGTAATGGTTCATGAAAATCCGCCAGGTAGTTTCACTGGAGTAGTCGCTACAAGTTTTTACTATATAACTCTATGTAAACAAAGATGGCCGCTGGCAGCCATGTTTAATGTTGAATCAAGGACAAGGACCAACATTATGTCATGCTGATCATTTTAGAAAAAGTCCCATATCAATATCACTTATAGTTTTCAAGAAGTAGTCGCTACAAACTTGTATTTTAAAAATCTATTTTTAGCTTTGGCGGCCATCTTGGATTTCACATCAACATGAATTTTTTGCTAGGATCAACTAGACTGCATGGGCAACATTTCTGAAAAATTCATGAATATCCATCAAGTAGTTTAAAAGGAGTAGTCGCTACAAATAAAACTTTACGGACAGACAGACGGACGGACAGACGAACGACGGACGCCGCACCACGGCAAAAGCTCTGCTGATCTCTGATCAGTCGAGCTAAAAACTGGTAGAATAACGAAGCCAATTGAGGTCTTAAATTGTCAATTCAATTATATGTAAGCAGTTTTATAGTCAAAGTGATAAAGGATTAATAAATCGAGGTGCTTACTGTAATGGTTAATATATAATTCAAAATTGTCGTGTGTCCATTTAATAAAGGATATTTTCGGAGACTACGAGAATTCTGTATGCAATATGAACACTTGTACTTTCTACCGTGTGTCCATTTAATAAAAAATATTTCCGGAGACTACGAGAATTTTGCATGCAATGTGAGCACTTGTACTTTCTACCGTGTGTCCATTTAATAAAGAATATTTCCGGAGACTAAGATAATTCTGTATGCAATTTGAGCACTTGTACTTTCTACCGCGTGTCCCTTTAATAAAATATATTTCCGAGACTACGAGAATTTTGCATGTAATGTGAGCAATTGTACTTTCTACCGTGTGTCCCTTTAATAAAGGATATTTCTGGAGACTACGTTAATTATGTATGCAGTGTGAGCACTTGTACTTTCTACCGTGTGTCCCTTTAATAAAGGATATTTCTGGAGGCTACGAGAATGCTGTATGCAATGTGAGCACTTGTACTTTCTACCTTGTGTCCCTTTAATAAAGGATATTTCCGGAGACTACGAGAAGTCTGTATGCAATGTGAGCACTTGTACTTTCTACCGAGTCTCAATTTAATAACAGATATTTCCGGAGACTAGGAGAATTGTCTTTGCAGTGTGAGCACTTGCACTATGTACCGTGTGTCCCTTTTATAACAGATATTTCCGGAGACTAGGAGAATAGCGTATGCAATGTGAACACTTGTAATTTCTACAGTGTGTCCCTTTAATAACAGATATTTCCGGAGACTAGGAAAATTGCCTATGCAGTGTGGGCACTTGCACTATCTACCGTGTGTCTCTTTAATAACAGATATTTCCGGAGACTAGGAGAATAGCGTATGCAATGTGAGAACTTGTACTTTCTACAGTGTGTCCCTTTAATAGCAGATATTTCCGCAGACTGAGAGAATAGCGTATGCAATGTGAGCACTTGTACTTTGTACCGTGTATCCCTTTAATAACAGATATTTCCGGAGAATAGGAGAATTGCCTATGCAATGTGAGCACTTGTACTTTCTACAGTGTGTCCCTTTAATAACAGATATTTCCGGAGACTAGGAGAATTGCGTATGCAATGTGAGCACTTGTACTTTCTACCGTGTGTCCCTTTAATAACAGATATTGCCGGAGAATAGGAGAATTGCCTATGCAATGTGAGCACTTGTACTTTCTACAGTGTGTCCCTTTAATAACAGATATTTCCGGAGACTAGGAGAATTGCCTATGCAGTGTGAGCACTTGCACTATCTACCGTGTGTCTCTTTAATAACAGATATTTCCGGAGACTAGGAGAATAGCGTATGCAATGTGAGCACTTGTACTTTTTACAGTGTGTCCCTTTAATAACAGATATTTCCAGAGACTAGGAGAATAGCGTATGCAATGTGAGCACTTGTACTTTCTACAGTATGTCCCTTTAATAACAGATATTTCCGGAGAATAGGAGAATTGCCTATGCAATGTGAGCACTTGTACTTTCTACAGTGTGTCCCTTTAATAACAGATATTTCCGGAGACTAGGAGAATAGCGTATGCAATGTGAGCACTTGTACTTTCTACCGTGTGACCCTTTAATAACAGATATTTCCGGAGAGAAGGAGAATTGCCTATGCAATGTGAGCACTTGTACTTTCTACAGTGTGTCCCTTTAATAACAGATATTTCCGGAGACTAGGAGAATTGCCTATGCAGTGTGAGCAATTGCACTATCTACCGTGTGTCTCTTTAATAACAGATATTTCCGGAGACTAGGAGAATAGCGTATGTAATGTGAGCACTTGTACTTTTTACAGTGTGTCCCTTTAATAACAGATATTTCCAGAGACTAGGAGAATAGCGTATGCAATGTGAGCACTTGTACTTTCTACAGTGTGTCCCTTTAATAACAGATATTTCCGGAGACTAGGAGAATAGCGTATGCAATGTGAACACTTGTACTTTCTACAGTGTGTCCCTTTAATAACAGATATTTCCGGAGAGTAGGAGAATAGCGTATGCAATGTGAGCACTTGTTCTTTCTATTAATTATTACAGTGATGTAAAATACACGCCAATATAAATATCAAACGAAAATGAATTTTAATTTCTAATTGAAAACTATCGCCCGAACAGGATAAAGGAAAATTCTGGGATCGGCCATAAAGCATAAAATTTGAATAAAACAATTGGTATTGATTATTTGATTAAATTAGAGGCGTTTCATAGGGGATCATTGCATTTACAATTTCCACTGGGAGCTCGACTTGTAAATGAGAAAAATGCTGATTCTTACGGATGGCGGGAGATGTACAGTGCTGGTTCTACATAGGAAAAGTGGGCAGGTTTGCCTCCACCACTGACAAAGAAAATGACCGTCATACATAACCTTACATGTGTTGAAAATGACGTAAACCACCAACCAAACAAATCAAACAAATCAAACAAACACTTGTCAGCTATAAAGGGGCTGGCTATCTGGGAATGAATAATGGATTAGACATTAATGCCCCTTCAGACAGGCTACATGCAAACCCCATGCCAAGCAGAGATGTGTGGCCAAATGACAAAGAATCATACAACTTGAGCAATGGGCTGCCTAAATAGAAGTCACTTGTAAGCAATATAGGGGCAGGCTGTCTCAGGCTGAATGATAGATTAGACATAAATGCCCCTTTTTTCGGACATTGTACGATGGTGCAAACCCCATGCCAAACAGAGATTTGTAGCCAAATGATATATAGACACCTACAAAATTTAACAGCGCGCTGCCTTGACTAATGGGCTGTCTAAATAGTCGTCATGACATAGTTATTGTAATGGAAATACATCGATTTGCCGGACACCCTGCCTTGACCAATGGGCTAAGTCGTCATGACATAGTTATTGTAACTGAAATACTTTGATTTCTGAGCCATTATTATTGCTGACAAGTAATTTATTTCCCCTCTCACTGTAAGCAATAGCCCTTGAGTTTGAAACTTCGCCCTGGTATAGAACCTGTACCTTGGTACAGTCTGGTGATAACTGTTGAATGTTGTTACCCCCAGACACGTACACCCTCCCACCCATGTCCACAGTCAGTCCTGGACACCGTGACAAGTCATCATCCCTGTAGGAGGCCTTGAACACACCCTCTAGTGTCAGACTGGTTAGTATGCCAGAATAGTTGCCTGATACATAGAGGGTGGTGTGGTCCGGACTAATGGCAAGGTTGTGTAGGTACATGCTATAATCAGGTGTATATATACACTTGATTACCACTCCATTCATGTCTAATAACAGAATTTTACCTCCACTGACTGTTACAATCTGTTTGCTCTGAGTGTGAACTAGGCCATAACATTTTCCTCCAGTTTTGATGTGACGACCAAGACGACCAGATACTGACATAAACTGAATCTTTCTCTCATCAGGGCAAGTGACGGCAATTTCATCTCTCCCCACCTCGGCTATACCCCATGGTCCTGATGACAGTTGGATATATGAAACTACATGTATTTTATAATTTTGATCTAATATTTTGACAGACTTATTGTTATTATCTGTTAGTGCTAGTCTGCCATCTGAGAGAACGGTTATACCAAAAATGATGCAGCTTTTCTTATCTTGCGGAGATCGTATTTCAATACTGGTTTCATTTTGATGTGCCATTTGTGCAGTTGAACTCAATTTATCAGGAATGTTTTGAGCAGACTTTCGTCTAGGTGTAATGTTTGTTTGTGTATTTGATGGTGTAGTTCCAACATTTGGTATGCTTGCAGCATTATCTGGGGATTTATCGTTAGTTTTGTTTTGTGAGGATTGAAGATCTTCTGAAGATGTCTCTAAATCCTGACTCTTGTGTTCTTTCTTGATAACGACTTGTCCTATGCTCTTCAATGTTTTCATCATATTGACTGCCATCTCATTGGGTACAAACTCTAACTGATCAAATTGCATATCACGTTTGGCTTGTTTTAGCTTCTCATCATGTTCTAAGACATCTTTTTCTGACTTTTTTAATGTCACAAATAATTGATTCTCTCTTTTGGACTCAACCTTTTGTTCAATGTCAGAGGTCAATCTCTCGAGGTCATTTACTACTTTGGCGCATGCTTTAGAAACAGAATTCATTCTTTTTTTGTTTGCACTTTGCTTTTCTTGAATTTCTTCTTCTAACTTTCTATCTAACTCGTCAAAGAAAATTCGGATTTCTTTCCTGAAACCTTTTACAGCATGTATTGCATCTTGTGAAGCTGTATCAATGGCTTTAATGCTAACTTTGACTTCTTCGGTTATTTCTTGATTCTCAGCTTTCATACTTTCAATTTTTTTCTGAATTTTACGACATTGTTCAGAATCTGCAGCTCCCATTGAAACATGTGGTATATATAACACTGCTTCACCACAACTTCGATGGCTGGTCACCATGCACGGACCACACCCCAGCTGGTCGTGTTGTTCACAGTAATATTTGATTATTTCTCCATTGTGCGTTTTACATAGCTCAGTACATTCATCCTTTGGTTTTACATTCTTAACTTCTTTAGGCATTTCTGATTTTCCTAAAAGTTTATGATTTCTGGAAGGTTTTGGTCTCAAGTGACTATTAAAACATACCTCACATAAATATTCCTCACAGTCAGTACAGTATCCATGGGCAGGTAAATGGGTCCCATCTTCCTTACAGGGCTGGCAAACATTATCATTATCTGATTCATCAGTGACGTGTGAGTTTGTCTCTCTTTTCCTGCCAGATACTTCCATTATTGCCCTCCAAACTGTATTATTTAAATTTGATATTTTCAAATTGGAAAAATGAAATATACGCACAAATGTAATGTTTACGTCCGTTACTTATCAAACTTCCTTGTTCTATATGGATCACGTTTGGGCAAACTAGTGTGTATTGGTAGTTAAGTAATATGAGCAGGAATGTTTACTCGAGTGTGTGATCTTATTTGTAAACTGTGTTTACAAAGGAGCGTTTGTGGAAGATTATATAGTAGTATTGTATATAGTAGTATTGAGAGAAGCTTTTCTTGATCATACTGTGTTACACAGTGGAGTGTCAGTTTCAAATATGTCGGTCGAGTACGCTTGTCTTCTCTCGTCATTTCTTGACATTTTGTTAAAGCGTTTTGTTTTGTAAGTTTCAATATATTACTAAAGTATAAATTCTCATTGTTGACTTTACTTGACTTGGTTTGACTATTGACTTGACTAGACTTGATTTGACTGACTCAACTGCAAATCCTACATAACTTGATTTGACTCACTAAAACTTGACTTGAACTTGACTTATACTTGACTTGAACTAGACTTACTTGACTTGAACTTGACTTATACTTGACTTGAACTAGACTTAATTGACTTGAACTTGACTTAGACTTGACTTGAACTTTACTTGAATGTGTGAAACTATTGTATTGAATTTAGTTAATTTCGGATCAATATACTTAGTAAATTGTATATGGATACATTTTCACTTTGGTGTTGACTTGACTTGACTATTTTTTGACTCGACTAGACTATAATTATCTAGACTTGACTTGACTAGACTGAATCAGCTGATGAAAGTCTGCACAACTTGTTTATGACTTGACTCACCATAACTTCCTTATTACTTGAATCACCATAACTTAACTTGACTCAACTTGACTTGAACTTGACTTGACTTACACACATTGTAATTTAAATATGAAACACATTTTAGGTAAAGAAAACATAACACTCAATATAGAAATAACAATACTGATAATTCCTTTACTAAAGAAGGAGTTATTAAAGATACGCTTTTGTCGTCTCTATGCAATCCTATACATTTTCGAATTGACTAGATCTTCCAGATGTTGTCATACTTTACGCTATAATTTCACAAATAGTCGCCCGATGTGGTCAAATGAGGCCATTTCATGTAGGGCTTTAACGTTAGTTTCTTCAGAAATAATTTAATTCGCATGTCGCGTAACAGGTCTCACTAAACAGTTATGTCCTTTGCCAGTAACGGTAGGTTCCCTTGCCAGTCACGGTAGAACTTTCTGGCGCTTAAAAAAATATATCAGTGTTATTCGATTCTTGTTTATTTCTTAAAAATATGCAAATAGTTTCTCTTTTTTTGTTGCAGGTGACAAGAATGGGACAAGTTCATGATTTCATACAGGTTTGGATATGCCTGAATGCTGCTGAGCTGATCTGAGAATCTAATACCGTTACATGTAGTGATACACTTGAAAATGAAAGCGAAATGGACAAATTCATGAGGGTCTCTTCAAACTATTGATATTAAAAAAATAGAGAAAATTGGTCAACCCCGTGTTTTTTGCTGGATAATTCGAGCAACAGACGTCAAGTTTCACAAAGAACATATTTTTAAGAAAATTCAGGAAGTTCTACAGTTGTCCAGAGGGGTCCTGGTACATATGTAGAGCAATGTAAAATTGACTGTGTTGTAAGACGTTCATCCCAAAATAAGCAGGTGTTTTTTTTTAAAAATCGTGTTTCGTCCCCAGTTTCGTACCTTAGTTTGCTCCAGTGTTGTTCATATTTAAATATCGGCGTATTTTGCCGACTTCATCAACATAATTATTATTATGTCATGCTATTATAATCCACCATTTTATTGAGATCAGACGATACATTTTAGGTGAGTTAAAGAGACTGGAGGCGATCTGGAAGAGTAATTGTTGCCAAAACAAAAACAAGAAAAAACAACTAATGATGTGGTTTAGATTCATGTGAAATGTGCACGTGCATTAAATAAGCCGCATATTACGTTCGGTTGAATTATTATTTATGAAAACATTTTTGGGTTGGGAAACATGACCACTCGGTGTATTTGTGTTGTTAAAATTAATCGTCAGTATTAATTCCTATTGCTAACAGTTGTAGATATTATTATATGGATCGATATCTATTATACTCCAGATCGCATCAAGTCTCGTATATGGATAGATATCTATTATACTCCAGATTGCATCAAGTCTCGTATATGGATCGATATCTATTATACTCCAGATCGCATCAAGTCTCGTATATGGATTGGTATCTATTATACTGCAGATCGCATCAAGTCTCGTATATGGATCGATATCTATTATACTCCAGATCGCATCAAGTCTCGTATATGGATCGATATCTATTATACTCCAGATTGCATCAAGTCTCGTATATGGATCGATATCTATTATACTCCAGATCGCATCAAGTCTCGTATATGGATAGATGACTATTATACTCCAGATCGCATCAAGTCTCGTAAATGGATCGATATCTATTATACTCCAGATCGCATCAAGTCTCGTATATGGATCGATATCTATTATACTCCAGATTGCATCAAGTCTCGTATATGGATCGATATCTATTATACTCCAGATCGCATCAAGTCTCGTATATGGATCGATATCGCTTATACTCCAGATCGCATCAAGTCTCGTATATGGATCGATATCTATTATACTCCAGATCGCATCAAGTCTCGTATATGGATCGATATCTATTATACTCCAGATCGCATCAAGTCTCGTATATGGATCGATATCTATTATACTCCAGATCGCATCAAGTCTCGTATATGGATCGATATCTATTCTACTCCAGATCGCATCAAGTCTCGTATATGGATCGATATCTATTATACTCCAGATTGCATCAAGTCTCGTATATGGATCGATATCTATTATACTCCAGATCGCATCAAGTCTCGTATATGGATTGGTATCTATTATACTCCAGATCGCATCAAGTCTCGTATATGGATCGATATCTATTATACTCCAGATCGCATCAAGTCTCGTATATGGATCGATATCTATTATACTCCAGATTGCATCAAGTCTCGTATATGGATCGATATCTATTATACTCCAGATCGCATCAAGTCTCGTATATGGATTGGTATCTATTATACTCCAGATCGCATCAAGTCTCGTATATGGATCGATATCTATTATACTCCAGATCGCATCAAGTCTCGTATATGGATCGATATCTATTATACTCCAGATTGCATCAAGTCTCGTATATGGATCGATATCTATTATACTCCAGATCGCATCAAGTCTCGTATATGGATCGATATCTATTATACTCCAGATCGCATCAAGTCTCGTATATGGATCGATATATATTATACTCCAGATCGCATCAAGTCTCGTATATGGATTGGTATCTATTATACTCCAGATCGCATCAAGTCTCGTATATGGATCGGTATCTATTATATTCCAGATCGCATCAAGTCTCGTATATGGATCGATATCTATTATACTCCAGATCGCATCAAGTCTCGTATATGGATCGATATCTATTATACTCCAGGTCGCATCAAGTCTCGTATATGGATCGATATCTATTATACTCCAGGTTGCACCAAGTCTCGTATATGGATCGATAACTATTATACTCCACGTCGCATCAAGTCTCGTATATGGATCGATATCTATTATACTCCAGATCGCATCAAGTCTCGTATATGGATCGATGTCTAATATACTCCAGATCGTATCAAGTCTCGTATATGGATCGATGTCTAATATACTCCAGATCGTATCAAGTCTCGTATATGGATCGATATCTATTATACTCCAGATTGCATCAAGTCTCGTATATGGATCGATATCTATTATACTCCAGATCGCATCAAGTCTCGTATATGGATTGGTATCTATTATACTGCAGATCGCATCAAGTCTCGTATATGGATCGATATCTATTATACTCCAGATCGCATCAAGTCTCGTATATGGATCGATATCTATTATACTCCAGATTGCATCAAGTCTCGTATATGGATCGATATCTATTATACTCCAGATCGCATCAAGTCTCGTATATGGATAGATGACTATTATACTCCAGATCGCATCAAGTCTCGTAAATGGATCGATATCTATTATACTCCAGATCGCATCAAGTCTCGTATATGGATCGATATCTATTATACTCCAGATTGCATCAAGTCTCGTATATGGATCGATATCTATTATACTCCAGATCGCATCAAGTCTCGTATATGGATAGATAACTATTATACTCCAGATCGCATCAAGTCTCGTATATGGATCGATATCTATTATACTCCAGATCGCATCAAGTCTCGTATATGGATCGATATCTATTATACTCCAGATCGCATCAAGTCTCGTATATGGATCGATATCTATTATACTCCAGATCGCATCAAGTCTCGTATATGGATCGATATCTATTATACTCCAGATCGCATCAAGTCTCGTATATGGATCGATATCTATTCTACTCCAGATCGCATCAAGTCTCGTATATGGATCGATATCTATTATACTCCAGATTGCATCAAGTCTCGTATATGGATCGATATCTATTATACTCCAGATCGCATCAAGTCTCGTATATGGATTGGTATCTATTATACTCCAGATCGCATCAAGTCTCGTATATGGATCGATATCTATTATACTCCAGATCGCATCAAGTCTCGTATATGGATCGATATCTATTATACTCCAGATTGCATCAAGTCTCGTATATGGATCGATATCTATTATACTCCAGATCGCATCAAGTCTCGTATATGGATTGGTATCTATTATACTCCAGATCGCATCAAGTCTCGTATATGGATCGATATCTATTATACTCCAGATCGCATCAAGTCTCGTATATGGATCGATATCTATTATACTCCAGATTGCATCAAGTCTCGTATATGGATCGATATCTATTATACTCCAGATCGCATCAAGTCTCGTATATGGATCGATATCTATTATACTCCAGATCGCATCAAGTCTCGTATATGGATCGATATATATTATACTCCAGATCGCATCAAGTCTCGTATATGGATTGGTATCTATTATACTCCAGATCGCATCAAGTCTCGTATATGGATCGGTATCTATTATATTCCAGATCGCATCAAGTCTCGTATATGGATCGATATCTATTATACTCCAGATCGCATCAAGTCTCGTATATGGATCGATATCTATTATACCCCAGGTCGCATCAAGTCTCGTATATGGATCGATATCTATTATACTCCAGGTTGCACCAAGTCTCGTATATGGATCGATAACTATTATACTCCACGTCGCATCAAGTCTCGTATATGGATCGATATCTATTATACTCCAGATCGCATCAAGTCTCGTATATGGATCGATGTCTAATATACTCCAGATCGCATCAAGTCTCGTATATGGATCGATGTCTAATATACTCCAGATCGTATCAAGTCTCGTATATGGATCGATATCTATTATACTCCAGATCGCATCAAGTCTCGTATATGGATCGATATCTATTATACTCCAGATCGCATCAAGTCTCGTATATGGATCGATATCTATTATACTCCAGATCGCATCAAGTCTCGTATATGGATCGATATCTATTATACTCCAGATCGCATCAAGTCTCGTATATGGATCGATAACTATTATACTCCAGATCGCATCAAGTCTCGTATATGGATCGATATCTGTTATACTCCAGATCGCATCAAGTCTCGTATATGGATCGATATCTATTATACTCCAGATCTCATCAAGTCTCGTATATGGATCGATAACTGTTATACTCCAGATCGCATCAAGTCTCGTATATGGATCGATATCTGTTATACTCCAGATCGCATCAAGTCTCGTATATGGATCGATAACTGTTATACTCCAGATCGCATCAAGTTTCGTATATGGATCGATATCTGTTATACTCCAGATCGCATCAAGTCTCGTATATCGATCGATATCTGTTATACTCCAGATCGCATCAAGTCTCGTATATGGATCGATATCTATTATACTCCAGATCGCATCAAGTCTCGTATATGGATCGATATCTTTTATACTCCAGATCGCATCAAGTCTCGTATATGGATCGATATCTATTATACTCCACAGGGCTACCATAATACAATTAAGAAAAAGCCTGAGATTTTTGGAAATGCTGAATTTGAGCGCGCGAAGCGATAATTTCAAAATCGACACTTTTCAAAAGCGATTGACAAAAAAAAAATTACAATGTGTCTACAATATATTACATTCTGTTGTATCTTATTCATACTTTTCCATTACCCAGATGTTGAGATTTCACTTTATTTTCAGTAGGCCATACAATTTGTGTTACTCGGTTTTTATCCTTAGGTTCAATTCATAATTTTGCATTGGAGAGATGTTGAGACTTGATTTTATTTTCAGTAGGTGATAAAATATGTGTTACTCGGTTTTTATCCTTAGGTTCTAAAATAAAATAATAATATTTGACAGAGTAAAAAGACGATAATTTTCAAGATTTTGATTTTAAAAGATACACATATTGAATCAATTTGCATGAATGTGAAAGAAATATGCAGGGTTTTAAAAGAATCACACTGTAGATACCTTCATTTTAACAGTAAACTTGGTTGAACATCAAGGATGAAGACCGAGTTTATCACAAAACAGAATGTATTGGTTATGTCTTGTTTCTGGTCACTGATTGGTCAGTTTTTTTGATGATGCTCAATAGTGAAGTAAACATCTTTCTCAGAGTATAAAGATACCAATGTTTCAGATTAAATTTTGAAACTGATACATATGTCATATTAATATTCATATACATGTATATGCAGGATTTTAAAAGAATCACACATAAATACTTTTAAGTTTTACAGTAAAATTGGTTAAACATCTAGGATAAAGACCTCATCTATCACCTACCAAAAAAAGTCAGTCTATTGAGATTATGCTTTAGCAAAAATATGAATAAGTTGTTTTATCGGAAAGAATTTATAAAGCTTATTACTTGGATACACATTTAATCTGTCAGGATTTTGTTATTTTATTTATTGATATTAGCTCGATCTTGCATAATAAAGATTAAAGGGGTTGATGCACTATTTTTAAACAAGGTTTCTTTAAAAAGGCTCTGAAAAACTTGAAAAAAGCTGAAAATATTATCAAAATGCCATGAAAAATAAAGGAGATATGACCTATTGAAAATTTACAAAGAACATACATGGAGGCGGCCATCTTGGAACGATGACGTCATCGCGCCTTTTTTTTTGGTCATATATGGCATATTGACAAAATATACTTTAAAGCAAAGAAAATCACTGCAAATTGATCAAAAATAAATATACAGATGTAAAATGTATAAATTGAATGCTTATTTTTTATTTGCAGTGATTTTCTTTGCTTAAAAGGCATTTTGTCAATATGTCACATATGGTAAAAAGGCGCGATGACGTAATCTTTCAAAGATGGCCGTCTCCATTTATTAGTAGATATGTCCTAAAAACACAAATGTTTCCACAGGGTATGTTATTTGTTACCGGATACTGGGTACAAGCTTTATTTTAAAGACATCCGTTTAATAAGCATGTACAGCATGTCATATAATAGATCTGAAGCAGAGTTGGTTTGAATACATGGTTACATAATTTATGAATACCTATATAACCGACCAACTATCGCTTGGTTTGGAGACCACTTACACGATTAAGGGAGTTTTATACGTTCATATGTCTGAAACAAACAAAGGTAAATTATGTGACCGTTTATTGCACAATTTATGAAACTTCAATGATACTTCATTCGGAAGAAGTTTATTTGCCTACGTGCGCAATAAAACTTGAGGCGCTCGCTAATTTATTATTTTATTACCATGAGTATGAGTTTTGATTGCGAAAAAAGTTTTCATCCAATATAGCTTCGTATCATAAATCTGTTTAAAGTAGATGTATATGAAAACACTTTAAAATGATTTATACACAAGCAATTTTGATATTAGATATCGGGACAAATACTTGCCCCAATATGGGTGAAGTATGAATACGATGCATAATGCTACAAGAAATACAAAACCAAAATTATATATTTATATATATATAATATGATCGCTATTGCCGTTTAAAAAAACAAAGACTCTATGTTAAATTTTTTAACTCCGCCAAGCTTTCGGACTTTGATAAAATTATCCAAAACTAATGTGCCTCAAATCTATTAACATTATTAGTTGTACCCATTTGTACCCAGTTGTTACCTGGTGTAACCCTGTGTTACCATGTACCCAAAATTGATCTGCCTCAGCTATAAAATGTATCATATACAGAACTCGAATTACATAAGACGCCGCGGGCGATTTGGACTAACTGATTGGTGGACTGTGGTGTACACACCAATTAGTTGCCATCATCTGACCACACGCAGTCGCGTATTGGGTACACGTGTTGGTATTTTTGTTAATAATTGGGTACTAATAAAATGTATGACTTTTTTTTTTTAAAAAGCCGGCAATTTTAACAGAAAAGCCGGTAAGCCGGTAATCTAATCACCGGCGCAATGCCTGAGAAATGGTAGGCCTGACTCCAGATCGCATCAAGTCTCGTATATGGATCGATATCTATTATACTCCAGATCGCATCTAGTCTCGTATATGGATCGATATCTATTATACTCCAGATCGCATCAAGTCTCGTATATGGATCGATATCTATTATACTCCAGATCGCATCAAGTCTCGTATATGGATCGATATCTATTATACTCCAGGTCGCATCAAGTCTCGTATATGGATCGATATCTATTATACTCCAGATCGCATCAAGTCTCGTATATGGATCGATATCTAATATACTCCAGATCGCATCAAGTCTCGTATATGGATCGATATCTATTATACTCCAGATCGCATCAAGTCTCGTATATGGATCGATATCTATTATACTCCAGATCGCATTCAAGTCTCGTATATGGATCGATATATATTATACTCCAGATCGCATCAAGTCTCGTATATGGATTGGTATCTATTATACTCCAGATCGCATCAAGTCTCGTATATGGATCGGTATCTATTATATTCCAGATCGCATCAAGTCTCGTATATGGATCGATATCTATTATACTCAGATCGCATCAAGTCTCGTATATGGATCGATATCTATTATACTCCAGGTCGCATCAAGTCTCGTATATGGATCGATATCTATTATACTCCAGGTTGCACCAAGTCTCGTATATGGATCGATAACTATTATACTCCACGTCGCATCAAGTCTCGTAATGGATCGATATCTATTATACTCCAGATCGCATCAAATCTCGTATATGGATCGATGTCTAATATACTCCAGATCGCATCAAGTCTCGTATATGGATCGATGTCTAATATACTCCAGATCGCATCAAGTCTCGTATATGGATCGATATCTATTATACTCCAGATCGCATCAAGTCTCGTATATGTATCGATATCTATTATACTCAGATCGCATCAAGTCTCGTATATGGATCGGTATCTATTATACTCCAGATCGCATCAAGTCTCGTATATGGATCGGTATCTATTATACTCCAGATCGCATCAAGTTTCGTATATGTATCGATATCTATTATACTCCAGATCGCATCAAGTCTCGTATATGGATTGGTATCTATTATACTCCAGATCGCATCAAGTCTCGTATATGGATCGGTATCTATTATACTCCAGATCGCATCAAGTCTCGTATATGGATCGATATCTATTATACTCCAGATCGCATCAAGTCTCGTATATGGATCGATATCTATTATACTCCAGGTCGCATCAAGTCTCGTGTATGGATCGATATCTATTATACTCCAGGTTGCATCAAGTCTCGTATATGGATCGATATCTATTATACTCCAGATCGCATCAAGTCTCGTATATGGATCGGTATCTATTATACACCAGATCGCATCAAGTCTCGTATATGGATCGGTATCTATTATACTCCAGATCGCATCAAGTTTCGTATATGTATCGATATCTATTATACTCCAGATCGCATCAAGTCTCGTATATGGATCGGTATCTATTATACTCCAGATCGCATCAAGTCTCGTATATGGATCGGTATCTATTATACTCCAGATCGCATCAAGTCTCGTATATGGATCGATATCTATTATACTCCAGGTCGCATCAAGTCTCGTATATGGATCGATATCTATTATACTCCAGGTTGCATCAAGTCTCGTATATGGATCGATAACTATTATACTCCAGGTCGCATCAAGTCTCGTATATGGATCGATATCTATTATACTCCAGATCGCATCAAGTCTCGTATATGGATCGATATCTATTATACTCCAGATCGCATCAAGTCTCGTATATGGATCGATATCTATTATACTCCATATCGCATCAAGTCTCGTATATGGATCGATATCTATTATACTCCAGATCGCATCAAGTCTCGTATATGGATCGATATCTATTATACTCCATATCGCATCAAGTCTCGTATATGGATCGATATCTATTATACTCCAGATCGCATCAAGTCTCGTATATGGATCGATAACTATAATACTCCAGGTCGCATCAAGTCTCGTATATGGATCGATATCTATTATACTCCAGATCGCATCAAGTCTCGTATATGGATCGATATCTATTATACTCCAGATCGCATCAAGTCTCGTATATGGATCGATATCTATTATACTCCAGATCGCATCAAGTCTCGTATATGGATCGGTATCTATTATACTCCAGATCGCATCAAGTCTCGTATATGGATCGGTATCTATTATACTCCAGATCGCATCAAGTCTCGTATATGGATCGATATATATTATACTCCAGATCGCATCAAGTCTCGTATATGGATCGATATCTATTATACTCCAGGTCGCATCAAGTATCGTATATGGATCGATATCTATTATACTCCAGGTCGCATCAAGTCTCGTATATGGATCGATATCTATTATACTCCAGGTCGCATCAAGTCTCGTATATGGATCGATAACTATTATACTCCAGGTCGCATCTAGTCTCGTATATGGATCGATATCTATTATACTCCAGATCGCATCAAGTCTCGTATATGGATCGGTATCTATTATACTCCAGATCGCATCACGTCTGGTATATGGATCGATATCTATTATACTCCAAATCGCATCAAGTCTCGTATATTGATCGATATCTATTATACTCCAGATCGCATCAAGTCTCGTATATGGATCGATATCTATTATACTCCAGATCGCATCAAGTCTCGTATATGGATCGATATCTATTATACTCCAGATCGCATCAAGTCTCGTATATGGATCGATAACTATTATACTCCAGGTCGCATCAAGTCTCGTATATGGATCGATATCTGTTATACTCCAGATTGCATCAAGTCTCGTATATGGATCGATATCTATTATACTCCAGATCGCATCAAGTCTCGTATATGGATCGATAACTATTATACTCCAGATCGCATCAAGTCTCGTATATGGATCGATATCTATTATACTCCAGATCGCATCAAGTCTCGTATATGGATCGATATCTATTATACTCCAGATCGCATCAAGTCTCGTATATGGATCGATATATATTATACTCCAGATCGCATCAAGTCTCGTATATGGATCGATAACTATTATACTCCAGGTCGCATCAGGTCTCGTATATGGATCGATATCTGTTATACTCCAGATCGCATCAAGTCTCGTATATGGATCGATATCTATTATACTCCAGATCGCATCAAGTCTCGTATATGGATCGATAACTATTATACTCCAGATCGCATCAAGTCTCGTATATGGATCGATATCTATTATACTCCAGATCGCATCAAGTCTCGTATATGGATCGATAACTATTATACTCCAGATCGCATCAAGTCCCTTTAATCTTAGAATTCTATCAGAAGCGGCACTCTTTATAAGAATAATATTAATAAATATAGTTTAAAGTTGTTTAACGGCTCGTCAGCACAATATACGGTTATCTGATCTGCCCCAGAGAGAGGGAAATATTTGACAATATTAACCTCACTGTGAGATGTAGGATTGTTGTAAATATAGTGGGCAATATTAACCTCAATGTGAACAGGATTGTTGTAGATGTAGTGGACAATAGTAACCTCACTGTGAGCAGGATTGTTGTAAACGTAGTGAACAATAGTAACCTCACTGTGAGCAGAATGGTTGTAGATGTAGTGGACAATAGTAACCTCACTGTGAGCAGGATTGTTGTAAATGTAGTGAACAATAGTAACCTCAATGTGAGCAGAATGGTTGTAGATGTAGTGGACAATAGTAACCTCTATGTGAGCAGGATTGTTGTAAATGTAGTTGACAATATGAACCTCATTGTGAGCAGGATTGTTGTAAATGTAGTTGGCAATATTAATCTCACTGTGAGCAGGATTGTTGTAGATGTAGTGGACAATAGTAAACTCACTCTGAGCAGGATTGTTGTAAATGTAGTGAACAATAGTAACCTCACTGTGAGCAGAATGGTTGTAGATGTAGTGGACAATAGTAACCTCAATGTGAACAGGATTGTTGTAAATGTAGTGAACAATAGTAACATCACTGTGAGCAGAATGGTTGTAGATGTAGTGGACAATAGTAACCTCAATGCGAGCAGGATTGTTGTAAATGTAATGGACAATATGAATTCACTGTGAGCAGGGTTGTTGTAAATGTAGTGGACAATAGTAACCTCAATGTGAGCAGGAATTTTGTAAATGTAATGGACAATAGTAACCTCAATGTGAGCAGGATTGTTGTAAATGTAATGGACAATATGAATTCACTGTAAGCAGGATTGTTGCAAATGTAGTGGACAATAGTAACCTCAATATGAGCAGGAATTTTGTAAATGTAATGGACAATAGTAACCTCAATGTGAGCAGGATTGTTGTAAATGTAATGGACAATATGAACCTCACTGTGAGCAGGATTGTTGTAGATGTAGTGGACAATAGTAACCTCAATGTGAGCAGGAATTTTGTAAATGTAATGGACAATAGTAACCTCAATGTTAGCAGGATTGTTGTAAATGTAATGGACAATATGAACCTCACTGTGAGCAGGATTGTTGTAGATGTAGTTGACAATATTAACCCCACTGTGAGCAGGATGGTTGTAGATGTTGTGGACAAAGTAACCTCAATGTGAGCAGGATGGTTGTAGATTTAGTGGACAATAGTTACCTCTATGTGAGCAGGATTGTTGTAAATGTAGTTGACAATATGAACCTCATTGTGAGCAGGATTGTTGTAAATGTAGTTGGCAATATTAATCTCACTGTGAGCAGGATTGTTGTAGATGTAGTGGACAATAGTAACCTCACTCTGAGCAGGATTGTTGTAAATGTAGTGAACAATTGTAACCTCACTGTGAGCAGAATGGTTGTAGATGTAGTGGACAATAGTAACCTCAATGTGAGCAGGAATTTTGTAAATGTAATGGACAATAGTAACCTCAATGTGAGCAGGATTGTTGTAAATGTAATGGAGAATATGAACCTCACTGTGAGCAGGATTGTTGTAGATGTAGTTGACAATATTAACCCCACTGTGAGCAGGATGGTTGTAGATGTAGTGGACAAAGTAACCTCAATGTGTGCAGGATGGTTGTAGATGTAGTGGACAATAGTAACATCTATGTGAGCAGGATTGTTGTAAATGTAGTTGACAATATGAACCTAATTGTGAGCAGGAATGTTGTAGATGTAGTTGACAATAGTAACCTCAATGTGAGCAGGATTGTTGTTAATGTAGTTGACAATATTAACCTCATTGTGAGCAGGATTGTTGTGGATGTAGTGGACAATAGTAACCTCAATGTGAGCAGGATTGTTGTAAATGTTCAGGGTGAGAAGGTTCTAGGCCCATTTTCCATATTTTATCTCGATGTACATGGAGGATGAGCCTGGCATGTTCATGCCTTTTAGTCGCCATATAACCTTTCATGTGTTGATGCGCCTTAAAACCCAATTCAATTTAATTGTAAATGTAATGGACAATATGAACCTCACTGTGAGCAGGCTTGTTGTAAATGTAGTGGACAATAGTAACCTCAATGTGAGCAGGATTGTTGTAAATGTAATGGACAATATGAACCCCATTGTGAGCAGGATGGTTGTAGATGTAGTGGACAAGAGTAACCTCAATGTGAGCAGGATTGTTGTAAATGTAATGGACAATATTAACCTCAATATGAGCAGAATTGCTGTAAATGAAGTGGACAATGTTAACCTCACTGTGAGCAGGATTGCTGTAGATATAATGGACAAGTGTAACCCTACTGTGAGCAGCATTGTTGTAAATGTAGTGGACAGTAGTGGACAAGAGTAACCTCAATGTGAGCAGGATTGTTGTAAATATAATGGACAATATTAACCTCAATGTGAGCAGGATTGCTTTAGATGTAGTGGACAATAGTAATCTCAATTTGAGCAGAATTGCTGTAAATGAAGTGGACAATATTAACCTCACTGTGAGCAGGATTGCTGTAGATGTAGAGGACAATAGTAACCTCACTGTAAGCAGGATTGTTGTAAATGTAGTGGACAATATTATCCTCACTGTGAGCAGGATTTTTGTAGATGTAGTGGACAATAGTAACCTCAATGTGAGCAGGATTGCTGTAGATGTAGTTGACAGTGTTAATCTCACTGTGAGCAGGATTGTTGTAGATGTAGTAGACAATATATACCTTAATGTGTTTTCTAGATATTGACACTACTAAGTTTGTCAATGACTGATAGCAGATTGCTATAAATGTTAAAGTAGAGTTGGTCAAATATTTCCACGCCTACGACATTTATTGTCGTCTCACGACCCTTGCGGACCATAACCGCGGCCTTAAAGGAATGCAGTTGATCTAAATATTTGACCAACTCTTCTTGAATGACTAGCTGCATCTTTGTTTTTTTGCGCGGGTTTGATGATTTACAACTTCCGGTTTTACGACAATGCGTTCTGTATTTTATTACTAACTATGGTAGCCTAAATATGTTTTTAAGAACAATAGCGCAATAGTAAATGATAAACAATATTGTTTAAGTAGTTGTTTTATCAAATTTTAAATTGTTTCAATTCCGCCAATGAGATCTTGTTTGTCCGGGTACGTTTCTGTATATTTGGTTGCCGTTCTAGAATTCAAATTTTTTCGGGTACGTTTCTGTATACATAAATGTACCTTGTGTACCTTTTTGTAGTACCCAATACGACAATGACCACATCAGCCTAATTTAATGATTATGGTAAAAATGTTCGTTAACTCTATTTCCGTCTGCCATGGACACATTTCAATTGATTTGTAAATGTATTATGTAAAAGTGTTCTATTATGTTTATAAATATAGATGTGAAAATGCGTCAGTTAATGAAAGTTTGTTGTTAATTTTGTTATCGAGATGTTTTTTCTGCACACAGAAGAGTTTGCTGAACGATGACCTGTTTAGTCGCCTGTTTTAGGGTTTTAAGGTATTTGCAGACCGTAGCTCTAATTTAAAGTGCGAATGTCTGTTTACAGTATGTATTTAGCTTAACTTCGTTTTTAACAATATATTACGAAGGTGTCTACTAGTGGGCTCTATACTCATATTTACAGTGCTACCACACTGGAATTCAACGGTGTATGATATGGTGATACCCACAACCCGCCACCCACGAGTCACATTATACTGACTCCGGGACGACCACTCCGACGGAGCTTGTTCATTACATTATAGTTATGGAATATCACATATATGAATCGATGATAACATGGATTCAACATTATGAGTGATATGACCTGTTGACATTTGAAGAGGCTAATTCACTCCTTCAATTTGGATGGTTCATAAATATATGATGATATCACTCTATTCAAATCAGTTATATTTCCTACTTATATTGAATACACACTATCACTTATTAGAACAGGTGATATCACTGATTCGTAAATGTGATAATACTCATTTAAGGGATTGGAGGTGATCTTGATGAATTATGGGTGTCAATCCAAAAACGAATAAAACCATCAAACTGTGTTTCAGTTTCACATGCAATGTACATGTGCACTAAACTAGGCCCCATGATCCGTCCTAGACGACTCTTAAACTAGACGACTCGGCTAGTTTTTGTTGTATAAATAATACTATTAATTAATATGATGCTTAACGGCTGTTATAAACTTTATTTGAAAATAGGGCATCTATCCATTTAAACATTAATTTCAGATTAATCATTATTTATACACACTACACATACACAACTTTTACTTAGAGAGTACATTAACGCACAGAAAAAAAAAGTTCAATATAATGTCAACACCATATCAGATATTTGTTAAAAATATAGAGTTTAATAACGTGTTTTTGAGATACGGGAAATGTCTCCCGAGGTAGCGAAATGGCCCCGATATAAGAACGAGTGCCGAGGGAGATATTTTCAGAATATCAGAAACACTGGTTATTAAACTGTATATTACATAATTTAAAATGATATTTTATTCATATTTCTAATGATTCACGCCTTTTTACACCAGTTTGCACGAGAACGCCAAGACGACGTTACGTCAAGTGGAATCGGTTCCGGTAATCGTTATCTCTAGTGGCGGAATCTGACGACGACGTCCGTAAAACAATCGGAACGTCATTTGGCGTTCCCGCCACTGACGGAAAAGGCCGAGCAATGTTCCGTACTGGGAAATATTTCCCATTAGAGCAAACGAGTAGATATAGCTTTTCTATTCCCAGTATTTCCTATACAAATCACAGACTAATATGTAATATAATACTTTATATAGTACTTCACAAGATAAAAATGTTCCCTTTAATCACTTCTTCCAGTGCGCATATCAAACATAAGCACAAATTCATGAACACCTAGTACTTAGCCGGTAACCATTACGTACACACCCGAACTTTTTTTCTTACCAGACATATGCCCCCATTTTTACCACCAGTTCTTCCTACCAAACATGTTCGCTCACATGTCAAATTATCGGCACCAATCATTGCAGATCGTGACATTTGTTATATACTATTTAATACCGCAACAAACCAACTGCAGTCGGTTAGAGTGTCGGCTACTATGTGTCTACTGAACCAAATGTACAGGGTTCGAGCCTGATATAAGGCAAACTTCTTTAAAACACACAATGTTAAGATATTTCAAAAAATATTATACGAAACTAATACGGAATAAGTCTGATTGGTTCCTTCTGCATATCCGCACAGCAATACGTCTCGCTACGACGACGATAAGTCAATAGAAATTTAGACTTGATACGGTGCAGAGAATCCGGTAGAACTTGCCATATAAATTTCCGTCTAATGGTGAATACAATATGCAGCAGCAAATGATAGAAGAAATCAAGCGTTTGTATATGATAGTTGATGATTAGATTTGTCCACAGAAGATTAAAGTTGTGAATTGATGATTGATGATCTCGGCCAATCGGATGACATCCCAGAATTGTAAAGTAGGTCAATCCGATTGCCGACTCGAAAACGTTTCAGCCAATCAGGAATGAGCCCTTCAATCTGTTGGAAGGATTTGTTTGTTTGTTTGTATGGTGTTTTACGTCATTTTCAACACATGTAAGCTTATATATGACGGTCGTTTTTTGTGTGGTGGAGGCAGACCATCCACTTTTCCTGGGTAGAACCAGTATTGTACATCTCCCGCCATCCGTAAGAATCGACACTTCCTCACTTGCAAGTCGAGCTCCCCGTGGGATTCGAACCCGCAGCGGTGAAAGGCGAAGGTTTACAACGCAACGTTGTTAACCATTCGGCCACGGAGACGCTTTGTTGGAAGGAGGTCTGTAAGTAAAGTGTTTGTTTATCCTCGCCATGTGGCTACTAGGCATTTTGGCGAGCGTTTCAATAGAAGGTTTAGTCTGCTGTATGTCTAATGTCGATTTATCAATCAGTCCATTGGAGATTATAAGACGCAGACGAAGAGTTGAGATGGTATGTTGGTGTAGAAATCCATCGTTGATAGTCTGTTGAAGAATCCAAAGTAAAAGTTAAAGCGCAATTGAAGATTTGGGCCAATCGGATTGCCTGCAGAATTGTGACAAGGTCAATCCGATTGTCGGCTCGTCTTAGCCAATCAGGATCCAGGAGATTAGAAGCGCCAAAGGTGTTCCATGTAGTTCAATCCAGCTGCACGTGCTGCCCATGTTTCTGTTGGTAATGGCTCCTCCGTTGCACACGCACTGGTCCTGCAGCCGTTATGCTAATACAGGATCAGTGGGTATCCCGCAGGGTTGTTCCAACGTCGGTATCCATGGTGAGTTGTGGTGAGTCGTTGTTCATCGTATTCTGCCTCTTGTCATGTGCGGGGACTCGCAATGACAAGGGGTATCTCGCTGGTCTAACTTCGAAATTGCAGTACAGTAGAAGTCTACACGTCCCTCTCTAGGGTAATGGTAAAAACAGGATAAAAACTTATGTACAGCATAACCTCCACGCGGCTTACCATACTGAACAGCTTTTCGGTTATGTACTGCACAGCATGATGCTTTCCAGACAGCGGCATGCCTTGCGGGGTGACTTTGTCCCAGACGGCCGCAAGACGTCCTGCCTGTACGATGGTCTGAACTGGAATGGATGTGGAATGCGGTCAATCCTGTTGATTATGATGCCCAGGAGTTGTGTTTAAGTGGCCTGTTTTGGAACCCGTTCCGACTATTGGACCAGCATCTAAAGCTCATCAGGCGATTTCGACACGTCCTGCGGGAGGATCAACAACTGCCCTTGATACTGGAGATGGGCGTTTTAACCTGGACATGTACATAGTTTTATGCACAAAATATTGCCGGATAATTGTTTTACGTTTTAACGTGGAACTAACAAGAGCCGATTAATACAACTACTGCTGGATTGTCGAGGCTGCGCTGATAACCGATACCAAATGCTGGATAAACCCTGCGAGATGTACACCTGTCGTATGATGTACAGCAACCAGAGGCTTCTAAACTTACCATTGATACGACGGTGTGGATCAATCAATAAGAGTTTTTATTTACCCTCGCTTTGTTGCATGACGCATTTTAGCGAGCATTTCAATCGAAGGTTACGGAATGCAGATGAGTCCAGGGAAGGTTGGGTATCCCTCGTCCAAAGTAGATTACAGTAGATAGCAGCAGTAGAATTAACTGAAGAAATCCATCGATGTTTACTGTAGATGATTAAGTTTTCTCGAAGATTAAATTTGCTGTTGAAGATTATGGCCAATCCGATTGCCGGCTCGAAGTCGCCAATCAAAGTACAGGTGGTCAGAAACATCTCAAGTAAGTCAATCCCATCGCTCGTGGAGTCCGTGTTGGTGGCTTTGCATGTGGACATGGTGATGGCTCCTCCGGTATACACACGTCCACAGGCAGTGTGTATCTCGCAAGGTTAATCCAACGTTAATGGTCCTGGTTGAGCCGTTGTGTTCCATCGTAGTCTCCCTCTTGTCAGTTGCTGGGACTTACACTGGCAAGGGGTATCTTGCTGGTCCAACGTTGCAGTTTCAGTAGTCGTCTAAGCGGCCCTCTTTAGGGCCACGGTAAAAACAGGATAACAAAAAAATATCTACTTTGAGGATCTTACACGAGTACTCATTCATTATTGAATTTATTAAATGAGTTGGCAAAATGATATAATACGAGGCTCTTGTTGAATAAATTCAATAATGAATGAGAACGAATGTTCGATTATATTTATCACATAACTCTCATTTCGACTTTTATTGCATTTTGCCTGTCGCTTTAACACGCGAAATCGACATAAACCGTGGGAATTGGATCATAGTCATTATCGATTTTTTTTTGACGGCGCATACTCAGATACTAGGCTTATTTGCAGGGTGGAAATATTGCATAAATAACATATGTATTAGACAGTTTACAGAAAATCGTTTTTATCTATTTCACGTAACTAATAGCAATACATATATTAATTTGATTACCGTAAGATGTTTCATAAACGGGCCCCAGTTTCCTGATTGGCTGAGACGATTTCGAGCCAGCAATCGAATTGACCTAGTCACAATTCTGCAGGCAATCCGATTGGCCAGAATCTACAATTTCGAGAATATCAATCTACCCAGAGGCATTACATTACATTGTATATGTGAATATAAGGAACGATAACTCTAAGTGGAGTTTGCGAGAATATAATCATCTACAGACCAACTTCTTTGGACGAGGGATCGGACTCTTCGCAACCGTAATCTTGTTTTGAAATGCTCGCCAAAATGCCTTGTTCCACACGGCGAGGGTAAACAAAATCTTAAATCATCATCTGGACCCGCACAAAAGGGGCGAGTGTATGTTCTAAGAAGCGTCGTCCAGTCTGTATAAACTACAGGTCCCAACGTTGGCACATGATGATGAGCAATATCTTGCCCGGGCTTATGATGGAATGGCGCCTCCGCTGTCTACACCCTCGTATCTCGTATGTTGATAGTGGTAGTAGATTAGAACCTACGTGGTATCGTATACGACCCATGTAGATTTCGCATGTGTCAATCCAACATTGGTATCCGTTCTTCCAGTAGTTGATTTTAGCTGCTCTTGTTAGTTCCTTGTTAGTTAAAACTAAACCATTATTTACAATTAAAACGCAGGGCACGTCCTGCTGGTCCTGAGTGTTTACAGTCAATTGGTTTGATGATCCCTCGCAGGACGCATCAACATCGCCTGGTGAGTTGTAGATCGACATGTCGTGCTGGTCCAATGGTCTGAACAGGAATGCATGAATACGTCTCACTGTATTGAGTACAGTCTATTTATGCTCGACATGTTTATTTCAAACGTGTTGACATGCTTTCTAAAGAATTCAGGGAAAAACACGTCGTTTTTGCTTTCAGGAGATGTGCATGCAGTAGCATTACAAAAACAGTTGTTCATTTCCACCGTGTAAAATACTGCGTTACAAAAGTGAGAAACTCAAAGAACCTATGCATTTTATTAAGTGCGATCACTTGTTTTATATTTGGTGTTCAAGGCGCATTCCGCATGCGTCATAACACAGTGGTACACTGCGCTCGCGAGAGTGTTCATTTGAATAGCAGTGCGTACAGTCAAACGGACCACCTTGGAAAGGGCCATGTTTAAAGGACCATAAACAAATGGGCCATGAAAATAAAGGACCAAACTTTAAAAAAATAACGGTGATTGAAACATCAACCGCATTTAGTGTTTACTCTGCTTTTTCAACCAATCAGATGGCTCATAATTTCAAATACAGGCTACAGTTATTCATGACGAATTTACTACCATCGCTCTTCATGGTTTAGAACGTGACCTATATAGAGACTGTCGACACATCTAGCGTAAACACTAAGCCGGATAGAGTCTATGAAGAGAAATCTTCACCATTATGAAACGGCGATCGGTCGCTACGCTACCTCCCTTTCGGTTTCTTAATGGTGAAGATTTCTCTTACAAGTGCAAGGCCGTTCCGGGCAGCACTTTTTTTTATCACATATATTCTGGAGCCGTATATTTATCGATGTTACCTGTACGGAGGCTAAATAAAAATGTGAAATTGTACGCATCGATTTCTGCTTATATACCGACTTTTGGGGTGTTCGTCGATTTGAAACTACTTCACACGTGACTCATTCATATTCATGAGTTATTACCAGTTAAAATAGGGACTGTACAGCTTTAAGAACACTCACACTTGTCGCTAGATGGGGTTCAACTATAATGGGGTGTCGCCATTTTGAAAAAGACTATGATGGCAATAAGTGCAGGTAGACCCTACGCCTAAAAATCTGAGGCAACTCATTTGTTGAAACCCTAATCGCCTTTAGAACCACCGAATTCATTGATCTGAATATAATGACCAATCATCAGCAAAAAAGTAGCTGCGAGAATTATGGAACGCCATGGCTGCCTTAAGATCAAAATTTCGCTGTATGCGGTGGTTTTGTCATGATATGAGGTGCTGATATCGTTATATGCGGTAGTTATAATGATCATATAATGATATCAGCACCTCATATCATGACAAAACCACCGCATATACCGATATCAGCACCTCATATCATGACAAAACCACCGCATATAACGATTCCTCATATCATGACAAAACCACCGCATTTAACGATATCAGCACCTCATATCACGACAAACCACCTCATATAACGATATCAGCACCTCATATCATGACAAAACCACCGCATATAACGATATCAGCATTCATACCCAACTTAAATGATCTTAAGGCAGCCATAGCGTTCCATAGAGAATCATAGCTCTTACAGTGTGTATATGGTGTGTGTACCCTACCTGTGTTAGGTACATACCATAAGAGTTACGCCCCTTGGGGGTGGGGGTGGTGGGGTCAGTTTGAAAAAAGGGAGGTTATTTAACTGTGTGGATCGATTATGGGGAAATCCTTCACGAGATGGAACGCGTGTGGTTCTTTTCATGAACGAGAGAGTGAGTGAGAAAAAAACAACACGCCTACCATCGAGTGAATGATTGATATATAATCAATCCAAGCAATTAAATAATCGACTTATTACATTTTAAGTATGTTTGAGAATGACTTTAAACTGAAATGGTTCGCTTCTGTGACGTTATCATTGGAAGACGTCGACGTCAGTAACACTTTATTGATTTTATTGACGTCATGGCTCCTATCAAGGTCACAGGGGGAGGGGGCGAGGGCAAGGTTGGAAATGCGAACAAAAAGCTAGAAAAATAAAGCGTCGTGCTTACTCACTATACGAAGTTACGATGGTAGATGGCAAGGGCGTGTTGTTTTTTGCTCACTCTCTCGTTCATGAAAAGAACCACACGCTTTCCATCTCGTGAAGGATTTCCCTATAATCGATCCACACAGTTAAATAACCTCCCTTTTTTCAAACTGTCTTGCCTCAAGTGCCATTGTGTCGATTCTTACGGATGACGGGAGTTATACAGTACCGGTTCTTCCCAGGGAAAATGGGATCGACTGCCTCTACCACAAAAAAGTTCAAAGTCATATATGACCGGACTAACATGTGTTAAAATGACGTGAAAAAACATTCCAACAAAGTACAACTATCTTGTGACAGCTTATAAAAATAATGCACGTTAGAGATTTGAAACTTCACACGTGCTAGCATCTACATGACTACAAAAGTAGGTCAATATGAACGATATTGACCTGTTTTTGCACCTGTTAATTTACATTAAAGTTTTACTTTCATGTTTAATTACGTCCTTTACTCAGATAACCAGTCATAGAGCGTTTAATTTCATACTTCCTTACAAATACATGACCGATGTATTTATTTCCTATACCAAACGACGGTCAATTAAATGACTTTGACCTACTATTTGCAATTCCTTAATTTGCATTTATGTTTTTCGTTCAAGTTTTTTTTAATAATAATAGTAATAAATAGAGTGTATCTAGACTACTGGCTTTTTTATTTATTCGCTATAGTACATCATAACCAATGTCTCAAATTGATTTTTTGAAACTTGGTGGCGCCGTTAAAGCTTGAACCCGGGTCCTTCGGATTTCAAATCCACCGTGCTATCTACTGCATGATCTACACCATTCCCTACAAGAAAAATGAGAAATATATGGACAGGATGAGAAAGGATAGGCGGTACCTGGGCGTAGATGAGCGTAAAATAATAACTTGGCAAAAATGTAAGATTGAGCTGCACTCACAACAAAGAAAGTCAGTTTTTATCATGCTCATTTTTACGTCAGACTGTGTTTTTTTTGTTGTTGTTTGTGTGTTTGTAGGGGGCGGTAAAGAAGTGATGTTCAGCTCATGTATTATGACGTTGTTTTTCTAATTTGTTAAACTATTACTAGTATACTATAGCAAAAATATGACCATTAAATGGTTGAAACGAAATCTGAAATGTACTCTCTCTAGAAGTTTTATTTTTTATCCAATCTGAATCAAACTTGGTGTACTTGTATGTATAGATGAGATGCCAGTTGGTATTGAAATGGACCTGATGGGAGTATTCGTGACTGAGATATGGCCCGTGAATTCGCACGTGGTTGATGATGAAAAAAATAGACATTTTGATCGCATTATAAACAGATTTATTGTGCATGTATACATAGATGAAATATTGGTTGGTAACGAACATGGGGTTGATCCAATTACTCATGACTGAGGTATGGAATTAACGAAGTATGAATTATTTGACAATGTACGCCTTCTTGTTTTGATACTATCTAATTTTAATAAAACATACAGATGAATGAGATGCTAGGTGGTATCGGAAATGGTTATGATGCGATTATTCATGGATTAATGAGGGAATTCGTAATATTTGGTATTCTATACTGTGTTTTCAAATCCCACTGGATATCGAACTGCGAGCTGGAAATGTCGAATTCCGAGTTGGGTTTGAATGTTGAAATCCGAGCTGGGAATGTCGAACTCTGTGTTGAGTTTGAATGTTGAACTCCGAGCTGGCAATGTCGAACTCCGAGTTGGGTTTGAAATTTGAACTCCGTGTTGGCAATTTCGAACTCCGAGTTGGGTTTGATTGTCGAACTCCGAGTTGATTTGTTATTGAGTTGTGTCTGTTTTTGAACTTAAGTTTATTTTCACACGAAGTGAATTGTGTGAGTGCAATGTTGTGCAGCTAGCTCTTATAGTCTTTTCCAGTTGAAATCACTCTTGCTATACAGAAATAACATGAAGCGGATATGCTCAAAGTATCACAGCTTTGGAACGCCATGACGGTTTTATGATGAGCATTTATCCTTTTATTCGGTACATATGCCTTTTTAATGTGGTGAAAACATTATATACAGTTGTAACTTGTAACATGATTATGTTCAGTACATTTGCCATGATTATGTGCAGTGCACTTTTCATTATATGCGATACATCTGATAGTATATATATGCAATTTACAAGTCATAATATGCGGTGCCGTTTCATTATATTCAGTGCATTTTTCATTACATGCAGTTCATGTGTCTTTATCCCCGAGTGGTTGCCGGGGTAGAATACAACCACAGCAAATCCCGCTAGAGGCAGAGGGGTAGGACAGCCCCCAACCCCTTCATGTTCATTTTATAATTTTTTATCATGCTCATTTAAGGTCTTCATCATGACATCCCGTATGCAAACGTGGAAACGTGGCTCTATCGTAAATGGAGTGTTTTACTATAGCATTTGCAGCAACTCTGCAGTTCTGCAGGTTAGAAGGTTCTAGGCCCATTCTCCATATTTTATCTTGATGTAAATGGAGGATGAGCCTGGCATGTTTATTCCTATTAGGCGCCATATACTCTTTCATGAGTTGGTGCGCCGTAAAACCCAATTCAATTCAATGCATTTCATGTGTCTTTATATGTCGATGTGAGAATATTTAACTCTTATGGTATGTACCTAACACAGGTAGGGTACACACACCATATACACACTGTAAGAGCTATGATTCTCTATGGAACGCTATGGCTGCCTTAAGATCATTTAAGTTGGGTATGAATGCTGATATCGTTATATGCGGTGGTTTTGTCATGATATGAGGTGCTGATATCGTTATATGAGGTGGTTTGTCGTGATATGAGGTGCTGATATCGTTAAATGCGGTGGTTTTGTCATGATATGAGGAATCGTTATATGCGGTGGTTTTGTCATGATATGAGGTGCTGATATCGGTATATGCGGTGGTTTTGTCATGATATGAGGTGCTGATATCATTATATGATCATTATAACCACCGCATATAACGATATCAGCACCTCATATCATGACAAAACCACCGCATACAGCGAAATTTTGATCTTAAGGCAGCCATGGCGTTCCATAATTCTCGCAGCTACTTTTTTGCTGATGATTGGTCATTATATTCAGATCAATGAGTTCGGTGGTTCTAAAGGCGATTAGGGTTTCAACAAATGAGTTGCCTCAGATTTTTAGGTGTAGGGTCTACCTGCACTTATTGCCATCATAGTCTTTTTCAAAATGGCGACACCCCATTATAGTTGAACCCCATCTAGCGACAAGTGTGAGTGTTCTTAAAGCTGTACAGTCCCTATTTTAACTGGTAATAACTCATGAATATGAATGAGTCACGTGTGAAGTAGTTTCAAATCGACGAACACCCCAAAAGTCGGTATATAAGCAGAAATCGATGCGTAAAATTTCACATTTTTATTTAGCCTCCGTACAGGTAACATCGATAAATATACGGCTCCAGAATATATGTGATAAAAAAAAGTGCTGCCCGGAACGGCCTTGCACTTGTAAGAGAAATCTTCACCATTAAGAAACCGAAAGGGCGGGAGCGTAGCGACCGATCGCCGTTTCATAATGGTGAAGATTTCTCTTCATAGACTCTATCCGGCTTAGTGTTTACGCTAGATGTGTCGACAGTCTCTATATAGGTCACGTTCTAAACCATGAAGAGCGATGGTAGTAAATTCGTCATGAATAACTGTAGCCAGTATTTGAAATTATGAGCCATCTGATTGGTTGAAAAAGCAGAGTAAACACTAAATGCGGTTGATGTTTCAATCACCGTTATTTTTTTAAAGTTTGGTCCTTTATTTTCATGGCCCATTTGTTTATGGTCCTTTAAACATGGCCCTTTCCAAGGTGGTCCGTTTGACTGTACGCACTGCTATTCAAATGAACACTCCCGCGAGCGCAGTGTACCACTGTGTTATGACGCATGCGGAATGCGCCTTGAACACCAAATATAAAACAAGTGATCGCACTTAATAAAATGCATAGGTTCTTTGAGTTTCTCACTTTTGTAACGCAGTATTTTACACGGTGGAAATGAACAGCTTTTTTTGCAATGCTACTGCATGCACATCTCCTGAAAGCAAAAACGACGTGTTTTCCCTGAACTCTTTAGAAAGCATGTCAACACGTTTGAAATAAACATGTCGAGCATATATAGACTGTACTCAATACAGTGAGACGTATTCATGCATTCCTGTTCAGACCATTGGACCAGCACGACATGTCGATCTACAACTCACCAGGCGATGTTGATGCGTCCTGCGAGGGATCATCAAACCAATTGACTGTAAACACTCAGGACCAGCAGGACGTGCCCTTCGTTTTAATTGTTAATAATGGTTTAGTTTTAACTAACAAGGAACTAACAAGAGCAGCTAAAATCAACTACTGGAAGAACGGATACCAATGTTGGATTGACACATGCGAAATCTACATGGGTCGTATACGATACCACGTAGGTTCTAATCTACTACCACTATCAACATACGAGATACGAGGGTGTAGACAGCGGAGGCGCCATTCCATCATAAGCCCGGGCAAGATATTGCTCATCATCATGTGCCAACGTTGGGACCTGTAGTTTATACAGACTGGACGACGCTTCTTAGAACATACACTCGCCCCTTTTGTGCGGGTCCAGATGATGATTTAAGTTTTTGTTTACCCTCGCCGTGTGGCACAAGGCATTTTGGCGAGCATTTCAAAACAAGATTACGGTTGCGAAGAGTCCGATCCCTCGTCCAAAGAAGTTGGTCTGTAGATGATTATATTCTCGCAATCTCCACTTAGAGTTATCGTTCCTTATATTCACATATACAATGTAATGTAATGCCTCTGGGTAGATTGATATTCTCGAAATTGTAGATTCTGGCCAATCGGATTGCCTGCAGAATTGTGACTAGGTCAATCCGATTGCTGGCTCGAAATCGTCTCAGCCAATCAGGAAACTGGAGCCCGTTTATGAAACATCTTACAGTAATCAAATTAATATATGTATTGCTATTAGTTACGTGAAATAGATAAAAACGATTTTCTGTAAACTGTCTAATACATATGTTATTTATGCAATATTTCCACCCTGCAAATAAGCCTAGTATCTGAGTATGCGCCGTCAAAAAAAAATCGATAATGACTATGATCCAATTCCCACGGTTTATGTCGGTTTCGCGTGTTAAAGCGACAGGCAAAATGCAATAAAAGTCGAAATGAGAGTTATGTAATAAATATAATCGAACATTCGTTCTCATTCATTATTGAATTTATTCAACAAGAGCCTCGTATTATATCATTTTGCCAACACATTTAATAAATTCAATAATGAATGAGTACTCGTGTTAGATCCTCAAAGTAGATATTTTTTTGTTATCCTGTTTTTACCGTGGCCCTAAAGAGGGCCGCTTAGACGACTACTGAAACTGCAACGTTGGACCAGCGAGATACCCCTTGCCAGTGTAAGTCCCAGCAACTGACAAGAGGGAGACTACGATGGAACACAACGGCTCACCCAGGACCATTAACGTTGGATTAACCTTGCGAGATACACACTGCCTGTGGACGTGTGTATACCGGAGGAGCCATCACCATGTCCACGTGCAAAGCCACCAACACGGACTCCACGAGCGATGGGATTGACTTACTTGAGATGTTTCTGACCACCTGTACTTTGATTGGCGACTTCGAGCCGGCAATCGGATTGGCCATAATCTTCAACAGCAAATTTAATCTTCGAGAAAACTTAATCATCTACAGTAAACATCGATGGATTTCTTCAGTTAATTCTACTGCTGCTATCTACTGTAATCTACTTTGGACGAGGGATACCCAACCTTCCCTGGACTCATCTGCATTCCGGTACTTTCGATTGAAATGCTTGCTAAAATGCGTCATGCAACAAAGCGAGGGTAAATAAAAACTCTTATTGATTGATCCCCACCGTCGTATCAATGGTAAGTTTAGAAGCCTCTGGTTGCTGTACATCATACGACAGGTGTACATCTCGCAGGGTTTATCCAGCATTTGGTATGGGTTATCAGCGCAGCCTCGACAATCCAGCAGTAGTTGTATTAATCGGCTCTTGTTAGTTCCACGTTAAAACGTAAAACAATTATCCGGCAATATTTTGTGCATAAAACTATGTACATGTCCAGGTTAAAACGCCCATCTCCAGTATCAAGGGCAGTTGTTGATCCTCCCGCAGGACTCGTCGAAATCGCCTGATGAGCTTTAGATGCTGGCCCAATAGTCGGAACGGGTTCCAAAACAGGCCACTTAAACACAACTCCTGGGCATCATAATCAACAGGATTGACCGCATTCCACATCCATTCCAGTTCAGACCATCGCACAGGCAGGACGTCTTGCGGCCGTCTGGGACAAAGTGACCCCGCAAGGCATGCCGCTGTCTGGAACGCATCATGCTGTGCAGTAAATAACCGAAAAGCTGTTCAGTATGGTAAGCCGCATGGAGGTTATGCTGTACATAAGTTTTTATCCTGTTTTTACCATTACCCTAAAGAGGGACGTGTAGACTTCTACTGTACTGCAATTTCGAAGTTGGACCAGCGAGATACCCCTTGTCATTGCGAGTCCCCGCACATGACAAGAGGCAGAATACGATGAACAACGACTCACCACAACTCACCATGGATACCGACGTTGGAACAACCCTGCGGGATACCCACTGATCCTGTATTAGCATAACGGCTGCAGGACCAGTGCGTGTGCAACGGAGGAGCCATTACCAACAGAAACATGGGCAGCACGTGCAGCTGGATTGAACTACATGGAACACCTTTGGCGCTTCTAATCTCCTGGATCCTGATTGGCTAAGACGAGCCGACAATCGGATTGACCTTGTCACAATTCTGCAGGCAATCCGATTGGCCCAAATCTTCAATTGCGCTTTAACTTTTACTTTGGATTCTTCAACAGACTATCAACGATGGATTTCTACACCAACATACCATCTCAACTCTTCGTCTGCGTCTTATAATCTCCAATGGACTGATTGATGAATCGACATTAGACATACAGCAGACTAAACCTTCTATTGAAACGCTCGCCAAAATGCCTAGTAGCCACATGACGAGGATAAACAAACACTTTACTTACAGACCTCCTTCCAACAAAGCGTCTCCGTGGCCGAATGGTTAACAACGTTGCGTTGTAAACCTTCGCCTTTCACCGCTGCGGGTTCGAATCCCACGGGGAGCTCGACTTACAAGTGAGGAAGTGTCGATTCTTACGGATGGCGGGAGATGTACAGTACTGGTTCTACCCAGGAAAAGTGGGTGGTCTGCCTCCACCACACAAAAATCGACCGTCATATATATGCTTACATGTGTTGAAAATGACGTAAAACACCATACAAACAAACAAACAAATCCTTCCAACAGATTGAAGGGCTCATTCCTGATTGGCTGAAACGTTTTCGAGTCGGCAATCGGATTTACCTACTTTACAATTCTGGGATGTCATCCGATTGGCCGAGATCATCAATCATCAATTCACAACTTTAATCTTCTGTGGACAAATCTAATCATCAAATATCAAATACAAACGCTTGATTTCTTCTATCATTTGCTGCTGCATATTGTATTCACCATTAGACGGAAATTTATATGCAAGTTCTACCGGATTCTCTGAACCGTATCAAGTCTAAATTTATATTGACTTATCGTCGTCGTAGCGATACGTATTGCTGTGCGGATATGCAGAAGGAACCAATCAGATTTATTCCGTATTAGTTTCGTATAATATTTTTTGAAATATCTTAACATTGTGTGTTTTAAAGAAGTTTGCCTTATATCAGGCTCGAACCCTGTACATTTGGTTCAGTAGACACATAGTAGCCGACACTCTAACCGACTGCAGTTGGTTTGTTGCGGTATTAAATAGTATATAACAAATGTCACGATCTGCAATGATTGGTGCCGATAATTTGACATGTGAGCGAACATGTTTGGTAGGAAGAACTGGTGGTAAAATGGGGGCATATGTCTGGTAAGAAAAAAAGTTCGGGTGTGTACGTAATGGTTACCGGCTAAGTACTAGGTGTTCATGAATTTGAAAGACCCGCGCACGTGCGAATTGTGAAAACGAGCGCTCGAGGTGTTACAGCACGTGCGCGGTTTTTTTCAAATTCATGAACACCGATGTACGAGGCCGGTAACCATTACATCTAATGAGGTCTCCGGGACAATTTGGTTACTCAATGTGTAAACCTCGGTGACTTTTTTATTCGCCTTCAGGAAGCCGGCGAATATATTTGTGCTTATGTTTGATATGCGCACTGGAAGAAGTGATTAAAGGGAACATTTTTATCTTGTGAAGTACTATATAAAGTATTATATTACATATTTGTCTGTGAATTGTATAGGAAATACTGGGAATAGAAAAGCTATATCTACTCGTTTGCTCTAATGGGAAATATTTCCCAGTACGGAACATTGCTCGGCCTTTTCCATCAGTGGCGGGAACGCCAAATGACGTTCCGATTGTTTTACGGACGTCGTCGTCAGATTCCGCCACAGTGACTAGAGATAACGATTACCGGAACCGATTCCACTTGACGTAACGTCGTCTTGGCGTTCTCGTGCAAACTGGTGTAAAAAGGCGTGAATCATTAGAAATATGAATAAAATATCATTTTAAATTATGTAATATACAGTTTAATAACCAGTGTTTCTGATATTCTGAAAAAATCTCCCTCGGCACTCGTTCTTATATCGGGGCCATTTCTCTACCTCGGGAGACATTTCCCGTATCTCAAAAACACGTTATTAAACTCTATATTTTTAACAAATATCTGATATGGTGTTGACATTATATTGAACTCTTTTTTTCTGTGCGTTAATGTACTCTCTAAGTAAAAGTTGTGTATGTGTAGTGTGTATAAATAATGATTAATCTGAAATTAATGTTTAAATGGGTAGATGCCCTATTTTCAAATAAAGTTTATAACAGCCGTTAAGCATCATATTAATTAATAGTATTATTTATACAACAAAAACTAGCCGAGTCGTCTAGTTTAAGAGTCGTCTAGGACGGATCATGGGGCCTAGTTTAGTGCACATGTACATTGCATGTGAAACTGAAACACAGTTTGATGGTTTTATTCGTTTTTGGATTGACACCCATAATTCATCAAGATCACCTCCAATCCCTTAAATGAGTGTTATCACATTTACGAATCAGTGATATCACCTGTTCTAATAAGTGATAGTGTGTATTCAATATAAGTAGGAAATATAACTGATTTGAATAGAGTGATATCATCATATATTTATCAACCATCCAAATTGAAGGAGTGAATTAGCCTCTTCAAATGTCAACAGGTCATATCACTCATAATGTCGAATCCATGTTATCATCGATTCATATATGTGATATTCCATAACTATAATGTAATGAACAAGCTCCGTCGGAGTGGTCGTCCCGGAGTCAGTATAATGTGACTCGTGGGTGGCGGGTTGGGGGTATCACCATATCATACACCGTTGAATTCCAGTGTGGTAGCACTGTAAATATGAGTATAGAGCCCACTAGTAGACACCTTCGTAATATATTGTTAAAAACGATGTTAAGCTAAATACATACTGTAAACAGACATTCGCACTTTAAATTAGAGCTACGGTCTGGAAATACCTTAAAACCCTAAAACAGGCGATTAAACAGGTACTCGTTCAGCAAACTCTTCTGTGTGCAGAAAAAACATCTCGATAACAAAATTAACAACAAACTATCATTAACTGACGCATTTTCACATCTATATTTATAAACATAATAGAACACTTTTACATAATACATTTACAAATCAATTGAAAAGTGTCCATGGCAGACGGAAATAGAGTTAACGAACATTTTTACCATAATCATTAAATTAGGCGGATGTGGTCATTGTCGTATTGGGTACTACAAAAAGGTACACAAGGTACATTTATGTATACAGAAACGTACCCGAAAAAATTTGAATTCTAGAACGGCAACCAAATATACAGAAACGTACCCGGACAAACAAGATCTCATTGGCGGAATTGAAACAATTTAAAATTTGATAAAACAACTACTTAAACAATATTGTTTATCATTTACTATTGCGCTATTGTTCTTAAAAACATATTTAGGCTACCATAGTTAGTAATAAAATACAGAACGCATTGTCGTAAAACCGGAAGTTGTAAATCATCAAACCCGCGCAAAAAGTAAACAAATATGCAGCTCGTCATTCAAGAAGAGTTGGTCAAATATTTAGATCAACTGCATTCCTTTAAGGCCGCGGTTATGGTCCGCAAGGGTCGTGAGACGACAATAAATGTCGTAGGCGTGGAAATATTTGACCAACTCTACTTTAACATTTATAGCAATCTGCTATCAGTCATTGACAAACTTAGTAGTGTCAATATCTAGAAAACACATTAAGGTATATATTGTCCACTACATCTACAACAATCCTGCTCACAGTGAGATTAACACTGTCAACTACATCTACAGCAATCCTGCTCACATTGAGGTTACTATTGTCCACTACATCTACAAAAATCCTGCTCACAGTGAGGATAATATTGTCCACTACATTTACAACAATCCTGCTTACAGTGAGGTTACTATTGTCCACTACATCTACAGCAATCCTGCTCACAGTGAGGTTAATATTGTCCACTTCATTTACTGCAATTCTGCTCAAATTGAGATTACTATTGTCCACTACATCTAAAGCAATCCTGCTCACATTGAGGTTTATATTGTCCATTATATTTACAACAATCCTGCTCACATTGAGGTTACTCTTGTCCACTACTGTCCACTACATTTACAACAATGCTGCTCACAGTAAGGTTACACTTGTCCATTATATCTACAGCAATCCTGCTCACAGTGAGGTTAACATTGTCCACTTCATTTACAGCAATTCTGCTCACATTGAGGTTAATATTGTCCATTACATTTACAACAATCCTGCTCACATTGAGGTTACTCTTGTCCACTACATCTACAACCATCCTGCTCACAATGGGGTTCATATTGTCAACTACATTAACAACAATCCTGCTCACATTGAGGTTACTATTGTCCACTACATCTACAACAATCCTGCTCACAATGAGGTTCATATTGTCAACTACATTTACAACAATCCTGCTCACATAGAGGTTACTATTGTCAAATACATCTACAACAATCCTGCTCACAATGAGGTTCATATTGTCAACTACATTAACAACAATCCTGCTCACATTGAGGTT
The DNA here is from genome assembly GCA_037043455.1 of Cyrtodaria siliqua. NCBI lineage: Eukaryota > Metazoa > Mollusca > Bivalvia > Adapedonta > Hiatellidae > Cyrtodaria > Cyrtodaria siliqua. The sequence continues at coordinate 354,518 of JAWPHD010000206.1, read as the reverse complement.
ACTATTGTCCACTACATCTACAACAATCCTGCTCACAATGAGGTTCATATTGTCAACTACATTTACAACAATCCTGCTCACATAGAGGTTACTATTGTCCACTACATCTACAACCATCCTGCTCACAATGAGGTTCATATTGTCAACTACATTTACAACCATCCTGCTCACAGTGGGGTTAATATTGTCAACTACATCTACAGCAATCCTGCTCACAGTGAGGTTCATATTGTCAACTACATTAACAACAATCCTGCTCACATTGAGGTTACTATTGTCCATTACATTTACAAAATTCCTGCTCACATTGAGGTTACTATTGTCCACTACATCTACAACCATTCTGCTCACAGTGAGGTTACTATTATTCACTACATTTACAACAATCATGCTCAGAGTGTGGTTACTATTGTCCACTACATCTACAACAATCCTGATCACAGTGAGATTAATATTGCCAACTACATTTACAACAATCCTGCTCACAATGAGGTTCATATTGTCAACTACATTTACAACAATCCTGCTCACATAGAGGTTACTATTGTCCACTACATCTACAACCATCCTGCTCACATTGAGGTTACTTTGTCCACTACATCTACAACCATCCTGCTCACAGTGGGGTTAATATTGTCAACTAAATCTACAACAATCCTGCTCACAGTGAGGTTCATATTGTCCATTACATTTACAACAATCCTGCTAACATTGAGGTTACTATTGTCCATTACATTTACAAAATTCCTGCTCACATTGCGGTTACTATTGTCCACTACATCTACAACAATCCTGCTCACAGTGAGGTTCATATTGTCCATTACATTTACAACAATCCTGCTCACATTGAGGTTACTATTGTCCATTACATTTACAAAATTCCTGCTCATATTGAGGTTACTATTGTCCACTACATTTACAACAACCCTGCTCACAGTGAATTCATATTGTCCATTACATTTACAACAATCCTGCTCACATTGAGGTTACTCTTGTCCACTACTGTCCACTACATTTACAACAATGCTGCTCATAGTAAGGTTACACTTGTCCATTATATCTACAGCAATCCTGCTCACAGTGAGGTTAACCTTGTCCACTTCATTTACAGCAATTCTGCTCACATTGAGGTTAATATTGTCCATTACATTTACAACAATCCTGCTCACATTGAGGTTACTCTTGTCCACTACATCTACAACCATCCTGCTCACAATGGGGTTCATATTGTCCATTACATTTACAACAATCCTGCTCACATTGAGGTTACTATTGTCCACTTCATTTACAACAAGCCTGCTCACAGTGAGGTTCATATTGTCCATTACATTTACAATTGAATTGAATAGGGTTTTAAGGCGCACCAACACATGAAAGGTTATATGGCGACTAATAGGCATGAACATGCCAGGCTCATCCGCCATGTACATCGCGATAAAATATGGAAAATGGGCCTAGATTCTTCTCACCCTGAACATTTACAACAATCCTGCTCACATTGAGGTTACTATTGTCCACTACATCCACAACAATCCTGCTCACAATGAGGTTCATATTGTCAACTACATTAACAACAATCCTGCTCACATTGAGGTTACTATTGTCCACTACATCTACAACAATCCTGCTCACAATGAGGTTTATATTGTCAACTACATTTACAACAATCCTGCTCACATAGAGGTTACTATTGTCCACTACATCTACAACCATCCTGCTCACATTGAGGTTACTTTGTCCACTACATCTACAACCATCCTGCTCACAGTGGGGTTAATATTGTCAACTACATCTACAGCAATCCTGCTCACAGTGAGGTTCATATTCTCCATTACATTTACAACAATCCTGCTCACATTGAGGTTACTATTGTCCATTACATTTACAAAATTCCTGCTCACATTGAGGTTACTATTGTCCACTAAATCTACAACCATTCTGCTCACAGTGAGGTTACTATTATTCACTACATTTACAACAATCATGCTCAGAGTGAGGTTACTATTGTCCACTACATCTACAACAATCCTGATCACAGTGAGATTAATATTGCCAACTACATTTACAACAATCCTGCTCACAATGAGGTTCATATTGTCAACTACATTTACAACAATCCTGCTCACATAGAGGTTACTATTGTCCATTACATCTACAACCATCCTGCTCACATTGAGGTTACTTTGTCCACTACATCTACAACCATCCTGCTCACAGTGGGGTTAATATTGTCAACTAAATCTACAACAATCCTGCTCTCAGTGAGGTTCATATTGTCCATTACATTTACAACAATCCTGCTAACATTGAGGTTACTATTGTCCATTACATTTACAAAATACCTGCTCACATTGAGGTTACTATTGTCCACTACATCTACAACAATCCTGCTCACAGTGAGGTTCATATTGTCCATTACATTAACAACAATCCTGCTCACATTGAGGTTACTATTGTCCATTACATTTACAAAATTCCTGCTCATATTGAGGTTACTATTGTCCACTACATTTACAACAACCCTGCTCACAGTGAATTCATATTGTACATTACATTTACAACAATCCTGCTCGCATTGAGGTTACTATTGTCCACTACATCTACAACCATTCTGCTCACAGTGAGGTTACTATTGTTCACTACATTTATAACAATCCTGCTCACAGTGAGGTTACTATTGTCCATTACATCTACAACCATTCTGCTAACAGTGAGGTTACGATTGTTCACTACATTTACAACAATCCTGCTCAGAGTGAGGTTAATATTGTCCACTACATCTACAACAATCCTGCTCACAGTGAGATTAATATTGCCAACTACATTTACAACAATCCTGCTCACAATGAGGTTCATATTGTCAACTACATTTACAACAATCCTGCTCACATAGAGGTTACTATTGTCCACTACATCTACAACCATTCTGCTCACCTTGAGGTTTCTATTGTTCACTACATTTACAACAATCCTGCTCACAGTGAGGTTACTATTGTCCACTACATCTACAACCATTCTGCTCACAGTGAGGTTACTATTGTTCACTACATTTACAACAATCCTGCTCACAGTGAGGTTACTATTGTCCACTACATCTACAACAATCCTGTTCACATTGAGGTTACTATTGTCCACTATACATACAACAATTCTGCTCACAGTGAGGTTAATATTGCCCACAATATTTACAACAATCCTACATCTCACAGTGAGGTTAATATTGTCAAATACATCTATAACAATCCTGCTCACAGTGAGGTTAATATTGTCCAGTATATCTACAACCATCCTGCTCACAGTGAGGATAATTATGTCAACGACATCTACAGCAATCCTGCTCACATTGAGGTTACTTTGTCCACTACATCTACAACCATCCTGCTTACAGTGGGGTTAATATTGTCAACTACATTTACAACAATCCTGCTCACAGTGAGGTTCATATTGTCCACTATATCTACAGCAATCCTGCTCAGTGAGGTTAATAAAATTGTCAACTACATCTACAGCAATCCTGCTCAGTGAGGTTACTATTGTCCACTATATCTACAACAATCCTGCTCACAGTGAGGTTACTATTGTCAACTACATTTACAACAATCCTGCTCACAGTGAAATAATTATTGCCCACTACATTTACAACAATCCTGCTCACAGTGAGGTTAATATTGTCCAGTATATCTACAATAATCCTCCTCAAAGTGAGGTTAATATTGTCATATACATCTACAACAATTCTGCTCACATTGAGGTTAATATTGTCAACTACATCTACAACCATCCTACTCACAGTGAGGTTAATAATGTCAACTACAATCCTGCTCACAGGGAGGTTAATATTGTCAACTACATCTACAACCATCCTGCTCACAGTGAGGTTAATATTGCCAACTACATCTACAGCAATCCTGCTCACAGTGAGGTTAATATTGTCAACTACAATCCTGCTCAGTGAGGTTAATATTGTCAACTACATCTACAACAATCCTGCTCACAGTGAAATTAATATTGCAAACTACATTTACAACAATCCTGCTAACAGTGAGGTTAATATTGTCAAATACATCTACAGCAATTCTGCTCACAGTGAGGTTAATATTGTCCACTACATCTCACAGTGAGATTAATAGTGTCAACTACATCTACAGCAATCCTGCTCACAGTGAGGTTAATATTGTCAACTACATTTACAGCAATCCTGCTCACAGTGAGGTTAATAGTGTCAACTACATCTACAGCAATCCTGCTCACAGTGAGGTTAATATTGTCTACTAAATCTCACAGTGAGGTTAATATTGTCAACTACATCTACAACAATCCTGCTCACAGTGAGGTTACTTTTGTCAACTACATCTACAACAATCCTGCTCACAGTGAAATTATTATTGCCCACTACATTTACAACAATCCTGCTCACAGTGAGGTTAATATTGTCCAGTATATCTACAACAATCCTCCTCAAAGTGAGGTTAATATTGTCATATACATCTACAACAATTCTGCTCACATTGAGGTTAATATTGTCAACTACATCTACAACCATCCTGCTCACAGTGAGGTTAATATTGTCAACTACAATCCTGCTCACAGGGAGGTTAATATTGTCAACTACATCTACAACCATCCTGCTCACAGTGAGGTTAATATTGCCAACTACATCTACAGCAATTCTGCTCACAGTGAGGTTAATATTGTCAACTACATCTACACAATCCTGCTCACAGTGAAATTATTACTGCCCACTACATTTACAACAATCCTGCTCACAGTGAGGATAATATTGTCAACTACATCTACAGCAATCCTGCTCACATTGAGGTTACTTTGTTCACTACATCTACAACCATCCTGCTTACAGTGGGGTTAATATTGTCAACTACATTTACAACAATCCTGCTCACAGTGAGGTTCATATTGTCCACTATATCTACAGCAATCCTGCTCAGTGAGGTTAATAAAATTGTCAACTACATCAACAGCAATCCTGCTCAGTGAGGTTACTATTGTCCACTATATCTACAACAATCCTGCTCACAGTGAGGTTACTTTTGTCAATTACATCTACAACAATCCTGCTCACAGTGAAATTATTATTGCCCACTACATTTACAACAATCCTGCTCACAGTGAGGTTAATATTGTCCAGTATATCTACAACAATCCTCCTCAAAGTGAGGTTAATATTGTCATATACATCTACAACAATTCTGCTCACATTGAGGTTAATATTGTCAACTACATCTACAACCATCCTGCTCACAGTGAGGTTAATATTGTCAACTACAATCCTGCTCACAGGGAGGTTAATATTGTCAACTACATCTACAACCATCTTGCTCACAGTGAGGTTAATATTGTCAACTACAATCCTGCTCACAGGGAGGTTAATATTGTCAACTACATCTACATCCATCCTGCTCACAGTGAGGTTAATTTTGCCAACTACATCTACAGCAATCCTGCTCACAGTGAGGTTAATATTGTCAACTACAAGTCTGCTCAGTAAGGTTAATATTGTCAACTACATCTACAACAATCCTGCTCACAGTGAAATTAATATTGCAAACCACATTTACAACAATCCTGCTCACAGTGAGGTTAATATTGTCCAGTATATCTACAACAATTCTGCTCACAGTGAGGTTAGTATTGTCAAATACATCTACAGCAATTCTGCTCACAGTGAGGTTAATATTGTCCACTACATCTCACAGTGAGGTTAATATTGTCAATTACATTTACAACCATCCTGATCACAGTGAGGTTAATAGTGTCAACTACATCTACAGCAATCCTGCTCACAGTGAGGTTAATATTGTCAACTACATCTACAGCAATCCTGCTCACAGTGAGGTTAATATTGCCAACTACATCTACAGCAATCCTGCTCACAGTGAGGTTAATATTGTCCACTACATCTCACAGTGAGGTTAATATTGTCAACTACATCTACAACCATCCTGCTCACAGTGAGGTTAATATTGTCAACTACACCTACGACAATCCTGCTCACAGTGAGGTTAATATTGTCAACTACATCTACAACCATCCTGCTCATATTGAGGTTACTATTGTCAACTATACTGAGCATGTTTAAGTTAAATTACAAAATATATCCACTGTTTTCAGTATAAAACCTATACAAAAAATTAAGTTTGTTTATCTGTGGACAAAATTCAGTTGTCAAGATTATGTTGCAATCTTAAGTTTTGGTGTGGCATGCTAGCAAAGTGACGAGGGGTCTAAATTAAATATCACAAAAATTAAAAGTCTCGGTCAGTAAGGTTTGAAGTGTAAGACTTAAAAAATTGTAAGTCACTTACGTCGGTGCCGCCTGCCAGCTAACATAACAGCTAGGCGATACGGGGTCTCAAGGCAGACAATACGTAATCGTTTGCGCCATTCTAACCCACCAATTGAGCATGACGCCCATACACTGGTCCGATAATGACCCAACGTCACCGCGGCGCCAGGGTATTTTAGTCGCGACCTTACTTTAATTTGAGGCGGGCCGACTGGAACCGAGTACTGTTTACGGACGGAGCTCGGTTCAGGCTCAGCCATGCTGATGGCAGATTGGGCGTGTGCAGGCGCAAACATGATTGATTCGCTGATTTAGTTAAATCTTACACTTTAAAACTTACTAACCGAGACCTTTAATTTTTGTGATTTTCAATTTAGATCCCTCGTGACTATGCTAGCGTGCTTCACCAAAACTTCAATTTCTGTATAGGTTTTATACTGAAAACGGTGGATATCTTTAGTAAGTTAACCTAAACATGGAGGAAAGTTTCGTTTTCTTGCTCAGTATACATCTACAACAATCCTGCTCAGAGTGAGGTTAACATTGTCAACTACATCTACAGCAATCCTGCTCACAATCTGGCTAACAGTTCAATCTGTTACAATCTTTAACATTATTTAGACATTTTAGTGAGTCTTTTTTTCGCAAGAACTTGTTGTTTATTCTGCTCGTTCATCAGCTTCGTTCTAAGCTGCTTTTGTGTGAACTTGCAGTCATTTTTTCGTATGTATTCTTCAATATCTGTTGCACCTGAAACAGAAATTAAACGTTTCAGCATAAATTCCAAGAAAAAGTTGATGCATGCCTGAAACAATCAATATGTTAGAGTTAGTCAAAGAGATAACAGATACAATAAAATGAAATGGTTATGGCATTACATTCATATATCTGTATTAAGTATGTGTTTATCAACAATGACCTAAATGTAGGTTATATGCAAATAAAAATATCGCTTTTAATGAAAGGTTTAACACAAAAAGTTGTGTTATAACAAAACATTAATTGTGCCTCAAATGCATCATCATCATGGTATTATTGAACACGATATAAATAATGACTAAAAATCTGATAAACTTTTTATAATATATACGCTTTTATATGATTTAAGTAGGAGCTGTGATGGGTGAGTGATAAGCATTTAACTGCCTTTAGATCCAGAGGTCCCTCTTCAATTCCCAATGGGGTCACAACACAGAATTTTCAAAAGCTCTCCCTACATATCTTTTTCGGACAAGATACTAAGAAAGTATGCTATCGTTTGAAGGGAATGTCAAGCTGTCAGTCCTGTGTGCAGGAAAAACAGAATCTCAAGATCTCACTGAACATTTATTTTAATCAGTAATTTAAGTCATGCCCACAATAAACCTAATCCTTCGTATACAAGCTGCCTAGTTTCCCAACAGTAGTTAAAACAAGAGTGCCAAGATGGCCCTAAATCGATCACCTGAGTAATGGCACATTATCGAACTTCTTCGAAATCTTATGGTCATATACAATCTGTGCACGTTTGGTTAAGATTGTTCAAGAAATGGGGCCTCTGTTGTGTTAACAACATTGGTATAAAGACATTGACAAAGTTTGGTAAAGATCAAATACAAAGTGAAGGTGCTAGAGTGTTACATCTGGGGCAGGGCCAAATGTGACCCCAGGGCTACATATAATATATGAGAGCTGTGAGCCTTGTGGTTTCAGAGAAGAAGATTTTTTAAGTTTTCCCTATACAAGTCTATGTAAAACATGTGACCCCTGGGACAGGGCCAAATATGACCCCAGGGTCACCACTTGAACAAACTTGGTAAAGGACCATAAAAGTATAGTAAATGCAAAATATTAAACCTCTGGCTCTTGTTGTTTTTCCTATATAAGTCTATGTAAAACTGTGACTTGCAGGGCTGGGCCAAATTTGACCCCAGGGTCACCATTTGAACCCAGGGTCACCATTTGAACAAAGTTGATAAAGGACCATAAGCTTATAGCAAATGCAAAATATTAAACCTCTGGCACTTGCATGCATTTTCAGAGAAATTTTTTTTTTTTATGTTTTTCCCCCATACAAGTCTCTGTTAAAATGTGACCCTATAAGTCTATGAAAAACATTCAAAATCTCAATATACAAACTTTGGATCCCCAGGGCATGGCAATTTTTGACTCCGGGGACTTCATTTGAACAAACCAGATAGTCTAGGTGTTCATTTTAAAAGAACAAATGTTGAAATCTGTCCAGCGGTTCTTGAGAAGATTTTTTAAGTCTTTTTATGGTAATGACGGCCATCTTGACGCGCTAATCTAATTTTAACAAATCTATATCATTCATCTAAGGATCATCCATGTGAAGTTTGGTCAACATTGGCCAAGCGGTTTCTGAGGAGAAGTTGTTTGAAGAAAAGTTAACGACGGAAGACGGACGTACGAAGAGTGATCTCAATAGATCACCTTGAGCAGGTGATCTAAAAAGCAAAGAAAATATTTTGACTGAAATATATTTCACATACTGGGTAAGGCATTTCCCTGACTTATGGAGATCCACTCAATGAAGTCCTTCTTGATCATCGCATTTTCCTCCGGCATCCATGATTTTCTCTCTGCATAAAAGGCATTGTCAATTATTAAAATACATGTCAGCATGCAGCTATTTTCAATCAATACAGCTATAAATAATTGCTTTTTATCTTTTACACTTGATGTTAACAAAACAATGCATACGCTAAAGGACCTTCTGCTTTATTCTCTTAATTGTGTTTGTTGCTCTCAAAGGATCAGCTTTATCAGTATTTATTACCTTCTTGTGTAATCAAAACTGGGTCGTCCCGGTCATCTGTATGCTCTTCGTCCGCTAAAATTAACAACATGCTCAAAGTTTAGGGTTTCTTATCAGTTGTTTTGTATGATGATAATGGTAGGCTTAAAGTATTTTTTTTTTTTTTAAATGTGTCTCCCAAAGGTTGCATATAGTGAGACAATTTTCTGATATATACATCAGTTGTTATGAAGAGAATGTTTTATTTCATTGAGTAGAGACAAAACAATACATTTTCATGAGTGCATAGCTTGAGATGTCACTTTTCCATTCAATATTATATATGTTAAATATAAATTTATACTTGTAATTGCAATCACCGACTTAAATGCGTGACCGTCATTTAATTAACAATAACTGACTGACATTTAAAAACAGTCTTACCTTCTCGTGTAATCAAAACTGGGTCGTCCCTGTCATCTGTATGCTCTTCGTCCGCTAAAATTAACAACATGCTCAAAGTTTAGGGTTTCTTATCAGTTGTGTTGTATGATGATAATGGTACGCTTAAAGTAAAAAAAAAATGTGCGTCTCCCAAAGGTTGCATATAGTGAGACAATTTTCTGATATATACATCAGTTGTTATGAAGAGAATGTTTTATTTCATTCAATTTCAGTAGAGACAAAACACAATATTTACACGAGTGCATAGCTTGAGATGTCCCTTTTCCATTCAATATATGTTAAATATAAATTTATACTTGTAATTGCAATCACCGACTTAAATGCGTGACCGTCATTAAATTAACAATAACTGACTGACATTTAAAAACAGTCTTACCTTCTCGTGTAATCAAAACTGGGTCGTCCCTGTCATCTGTATGCTCTTCGTCCGCTAAAATTAACAACATGCTCAAAGTTTAGGGTTTCTTATCAGTTGTGTTGTATGATGATAATGGTACGCTTAAAGTATTAAATTTTTTTTTAAAAATGTGTCTCCCAAAGGTTGCATATAGTGAGACAATTTTCTGATATATACATCAGTTGTTATGAAGAGAATGTTTTATTTCATTGAGTAGAGACAAAACACAATATTTACACGAGTGCATAGCTTGAGATGTCACTTTTCCATTCAATATATGTTATATATAAATATTACTTGTAATTGCAATCACCGACTTAAATGCGTGACCATAATTTAATTAACAATAACTGACTGACATTTAAAAATAGTCTTCGAATAAGTAGTGTTATTTTTTACTGGTTCTTTGGGACCAACGAGCCCAATATAGGTGGCTTTGAAGTAGAATAACGCTTAAGCCGGTGCTAGGGGGCGTGAGAAGTGTTGCTTCTTTCATTACTTCTCATGAACAGACTCAATAAAACCGAGTCTGCTGCTTTATTCTCTTAATTGTGTTTGTTGCTCTCAAAGGATCAGCTTTATCAGTATTTATTACCTTCTTGTGTAATCAAAACTGGGTCGTCCCAGTCATCTGTATGCTCTTCGTCCGCTAAAATTAACAACATGCTCAAAGTTTAGGGTTTCTTATCAGTTGTTTTGTATGATGATAATGGTAGGCTTAAAGGATTTTTTTTTTTTTTTAAAATGTGTCTCCCAAAGGTTGCATATAGTGAGACAATTTTCTGATATATACATCAGTTGTTATGAAGAGAATGTTTTATTTCATTGAGTAGAGACAAAACAATACATTTTCATGAGTGCATAGCTTGAGATGTCACTTTTCCATTCAATATTATATATGTTAAATATAAATTTATACTTGTAATTGCAATCACCGACTTAAATGCGTGACCGTCATTTAATTAACAATTACTGACTGACATTTAAAAACAGTCTTACCTTCTCGTGTAATCAAAACTGAGTCGTCCCTGTCATCTGTATGCTCTGCGTCCGCTAAAATTAACAACATGCTCAAAGTTTAGGGTTTCTTATCAGTTGTTTTGTATGATGATAGTGGTAGGCTTAAAGCAAAAAAAAAAAGTGCGTCTCCATGTGCGTCTCCCAAAGGTTGCAAATAGTGAGACAATTTTCTGATATATACATCAGTTGTTATGAAGAGAATGTTTTATTTCATTCAATTTCAGTAGAGACAAAACACAATATTTACACGAGTGCATAGCTTGAGATGTCACTTTTCCATTCAATATATGTTAAATATAAATTTATACTTGTAATTGCAATCACCGACTTAAATGCGTGACCGTCATTTAGTTAACAATAACTGACTGACATTTAAAAATAGTCTTACCTTCTCGTGTAATCAAAACTGGGTCGTCCCGGTCATCTGTATGCTCTGCGTCCGCTAAAATTAACAACATGCTCAAAGTTTAGGGTTTCTTATCAGTTGTTTTGTATGATGATAATGGTAGGCTTAAAGTAAAAAAGAATGTATGTCTTAAGTCTGTGTAAGACTTCATTGTATTGAGATGCTAGAAAACAAACAGAGGGTTGTCTGGCCCTGAAAGGCTCACCTGATGACCTTGTCCACTGTAGAAACTAACAAAAACTAACAACTAACAGTTCAAGTGGGTGAGATAAAAAAGAAAGTCTTTTAAGTTAAGAGAGGATTTTTCAATGTTTTCCCTTATAAGTGTCCCCTGGGGCGAGCCAAATTTAACACAGGGTCACCATTCAAACAAACTTTGTAACATAAATACATTCTGTGTTGACCTGACATCGGACCATAAATACATTCTGTGTTGACCTGACACCGGATCCATATAACACCGGCTTTGTGTAACATAAATACATTCTGTGTCAGCTCGACACCGGCTCCATGTAACATAAATACAGTGTGTTGACCTGACACCAGACCATAAATACATTCTGTGTCATTCTGTGTTGACCTGACACCGGATCCATATAACACCGGCTTTGTGTAACATAGATACATTCTGTGTTGACCTGACAATGGCTCCATGTAACCTAAATACATTCTGTGTCAGGCTGACACCGGTCCATGTAACAAAAATATATTCTGTGCCAGCCTGATAATGACTCCATGTAACATAAATACCTGACACCGGACCATAAATACATTCTGTGTCATTCTGGGTTGACTTGACACCGGACCATAAATACATTCTGTGTTGACCTGACACCGGACCATAAATACATTCTGTGTCAGCTCGACACCGGCTCCATGTAACATAAATACATTCTGTGTTGACCTGACACCGGACCATAAATACATTCTGTGTCATTTTGTGTTGACCTGACACCGGATCCATATAACACCGGCTTTGTGTAACATAAATACATTCTGTGTCAGCTCAACACCGGCTCCATGTAACATAAATACATTCTGTGTTGACCTGACACCGGATACATATAACACCGGCTTTGTGTAACATTGCTAAAAAATCTAAGGGGGAAAACTCTTCCTCGTATAACCTGAAGTGACGTCATTGGGAACAAAAAAAGCCATTAGTACATAGGGAAAGCACACAAAAACAGTATAGTGTGTATGAAAATGTCGGAATTAAACAATTTTATCGAAATTCTGACAGTAAGTCAATGGCAACACCGCATATCTTGGTATATATACACTACTCAACTTTTGTAATCGGTAACCCAGGTTTTTTGAAAATAACACAAATACTAAAAGCTGTAAATCACCGAAACACATACCAGTTTTTATTAACGTTATTAACAATGTAATATGAAATCATTTTTTTTATCAAATTACATTGTTGATCAACTTAATAAAATATTGGTATGTGTTTCGGTAATTTCCAGTTTTTAGTATTCGTGTTATTTTTAAAAACCTGGGTGACCGATTATAAAAGTTGAGTAGTGTACACTAAGCGCGAAATGCAGTATATTCCGAATGCATGGACATAGTCTAATACTTGTACATTAATACGAGCGTCAGATAATAAGGACTTTACTTTTGCCGAAAAGTAGACATTAAACAAATATATTTAGTACGTGTTTATTTTTCACATAATTGATAAAAAACAACAAAAAAAACAACATACATGTAAATAAATGACACAGCAGCTAATTTCTATAGTACCAGTGAGTATATATATGCCATAAGTGCCCGCCACCTGGTGACAAAAACACTCGAGGAGTGGCACGTATTAGATTTAGATTTGCAGTATGACACGCTCTCCACGTGCCCCCAACTAACAATATACCACACACCAACTAATTAACTATTGCGGTGCCCTATTGAAGTACAGCCCAATTAGGGTACATATGTCGGTATATGACAAAAGCACGCACCATTTAGGGAAACATAGTTTTATGACACATTTTCTGTTTATTGCACAAAGAGATAACCATACTATGATCTAAATAATATAGCAAAATGTATTATGAGCACCATTTTATGCATTATGTACATGTAGAGATCGAAACAACAGACCCAACAGATCAAATTTACCATAATATAAAAAGTATATCTTGTAAGGCACTTACATGTATTTTACTTATTGCATGAGCTATTAAAGGGCTGTTATTGTTTTGCCATAAAATATTACAGAACTAATATTATAGCTAGTAACATTATCAATTTTCTGCTTTGTATTTTGTCACATTTTTTTTAAATCCAGAGATCGATATATAAATAGATATAGATCTATAACACTATTGGCAGAAGAGGGTATATAGTTAAAAACAACAACAAAAAACTACAAAATATATATTGAAACAAAGACACAGTGCTTCTTTCACCGGATTCATTTAAATTTATATGCTGAATCTTTTTTAGCAATCTTTTGAAAAAGACGGCTACATTATATCAGCACCATCAGCTCTTGGCTGACTCACGTAAAGACGCATGCTTCTAATTCAACAGCTAAGCAATCACGCTGTATATACAGATTTAAGAAAGATTTAAGACTTTATACCTTTCTACAATTTAGCATAATTTATGTATACCCCATGAAGTGCTAAGATAAAACAAAAACTTTTATGTTACCTCATTTATTAATTTACTCCTCAACGCCGGTTGAATCGGCGAATAAAACTTGTCGGAGACGGCGGGGTTATGCACGTCGCATTTTTGTAATAGTGTTGGTACCGCTGTTTTTTTTAATCAGCATGGCTGTCTGTTCTCCAAATTCAACGAAAAAGAAACCAAAGGATGGACTTCCCACGAATCCAACTCAAAATATTTTTACAAACTCGCGCGTCTTTCGAAGATTTCCACTTCTTTTGACGAGACGGACGATTTTCGCCGTCAGCGGTCCACCCACACTTCGAATCTTAATCATTAACCTGGCTTAGAACACGAAAAAAACGGATATCATTATATTGTCCTTTTGTATGCATACGTTTGCAACAAGCAACAGCACACGGCATTTTTTAACACGTACCATAAAACGAAATCCTACATAGACAATGAAGACTTAATGCGGAGCCGCTAATCGCTTAGTACTAACGACGTCACAGGTCTCGTGACATTTACCTGTCTTCAAAAAGGGCGAAACTCGGAGAATGTGCGCTATGATGTATAATTGGCTACTGTGACAAAGCGGGACAACCAGTAAGTGTAATATTTGAACAGATTGTATATTATATACATATATTTCAGAATATATGCTCAAAAGACACGTTGTATTTCACCTTTAAGCTTGGTTTAGGTTGCAGGTTGAAGTTTTATGAAAAGTGGCATTACTCTGCAAAAATGAAAATCAGAGTTATCAAGGACATGTGCAACGAAAAAAGGGATATTTAAAAAATAAATAAAAGAATAGTCATTTACATGTATTTATAGTACCAAACAATGTTTTTACCCAATAATTTTTAATGTGTTTATATCACGTAGACAACATCATGTTTGCTGAATGCAGCAGTTGTAAGTTGACTACTGTATATTATTTAATTATTTTATAATAGCTTTTATGGAATAGAAAATTTCATTTCCTATTTTTTTACACCACTCCATGGTTCTCCAAGTCTAGAAAGTATATGGTGGCGGTTCAAATCTATTATTTGTTGGGTTATTTTATGCCATTTTGACAGCGTCACCCGGATGTCGGAGGAGAGTTACCTCCCCTATACGGTTCGGTCAATACAATTGAGACGTTTGCTTTATTGTTGAAGACTGGATGACAAGCAACTGCTTGATATTACTTAACTACATGTAACCACGGAGTACCAAATCGATCTAGATTCAGGTTACTGTGTTATGGTGTTTGTTGCGTCAATTCCAGGGCCTTTATACCAGTTTTGGAGAAGGGGCTTTTTGGCCTATATTGGGAAAAAATGAATGGGGATTGAAATTTCCAGAGGTAAGTTTTCAAGAAGTAGTCGCTACAAACTTGTATTTTGAAAATATATTTTTAGTCATGGTGGCCATCTTGAATTTCCGGCCGACCTGAAATTTTCTAGGATAAATAAGACATCAAGACCAACATTCCTGGGAAGTAATGTGAACCCTTGGTTCTGTCCAATATAGCTATTTAGTATGTTAATCATAGTAATTGCTTCATTATTCAAATTTACCGCTATTTAAAACATAAGTGGGTGGGGTAACAATAAAGTGTAACATTGTATTTAAGAATTCAACTTTATCTCGAATTGTCAACAGTTAAACCTCGTTGAACATTGATGTTTACATCTTAGTTAACCGATAGGATTACCTGGAATTCGTTGAGGTATCTTGTTTACATCGTTAATCGTTATTCCGTGTTTTATGTAGGAATTACACATGTTTATTTTATCACGACTAACTCGCCAGGGGGCGCCTTATATCGACTACGTCACAGGAGGGCGTGAGCGTTTAATTGTAAACAAGAAGGCCGAAAGGTTTTGTGTCGAAGGTAAATCATATTGCGGAGATTGATTTCTTCTTCTCACCACGGGTAATTTATGTATTAAGTATTTGTCTTGTATCAAATGGTAAAATTATTATAACTTTCATTCAACTGTATTGAGATTTCTGTGGAATTCTGCCGAATTCTGCCAGCATCATTCTGGTATTCTGCGACTCCGCAGAATTTTGGCTGAATTCTGCGAGCCGCGGGATTTGGAACCTTGGCACTATATAAGCTTCGGTTTTGTCAGTTCAAAGAGAGAACGATTGGGTCAGTAAAACTGGGTAGTCTATATTTTGGGTATGTGTTCTTTGGATTTGGGCTAAATTATAAATAGAATCATTTGAGATTTACCAGTTGAATGTAAAGGAAATTAGAAAGTATATTTGTCTTTATGAAAAGTTGTTCACAATATTTTTAGGAATCAAATTACGTTGAGTTAGAAATGTTTCTAGATCTATAAGATAAATAAATTATCATTACAATTAAAACTGTAAAAACTAGATTTGGTTGTTATTTTATCTTTGTGGTTAAACCGCCTCCGAAAAACGTGAAAGTCGCCACAACATTTTTGGTGGCAGCGGTGGGAATAAACTGAGTATATTTTGAATGAAATGCTGGAAGGGCATCGGCTATCTCCATTTGCTTTCCATGAGTCACCCTTTGCAACGCCCAAACGGGGGAGCTCCGTTCAAGACACATGTAGTGTGTAAATCACCAACTGTAGTCTCCTCCTATAGCAGCTCATCAACGTCAAGCTCATCAACTTCAAGCTCATCAACGTCATCCTCTTCATCGTATAAAGATGAGATGAAAGCAGAAGTGCAGCACTTGAGAAATGAAATCAAAACAATGGGACTTGCTTTAGGACAATTAATTCATGAAATGAAAGAACTTACTAACAAAATTGGAGAAAATCAATCAAAACAGCTGGCTCAGCCAACAAGTGCACTACATCGCCATAGTCCTAAAAATAACTTTAGACCGCACTACAAGGAAAACAGACCAGTTCCCTACTACAACAACTACCAGGTGCCACGCCAGATGCCACATCAGAAGCCACAGCAGAAGCCACGCCAGAATACTCATATTAGGTTTTAGAAATATAGTAATAACAGTCGAAATTTGTGTTAGACATATTAAGAGTTAGGATTATAATAGATAAACAGAGATTCTTTTATTTTATACTAAATTTGTTAACAAATATTAAAACATAAACTTTTAATTCTACGATCTACAAGTAATGCATTTCACAAAGTATATTCCATATTGTTAGTTCTATTTAATATATAGAACCTTAATCTCTTGATCATCACTAGTTTCTAAACGGTAATGTTTAAAGGTAACTTCTACAGTTGTATTATGCTTTAAGATACTGTTGAAGATTTCATGTAAATTTGTACCTGAGCAAATGTTATTGTTACTGAGTATATGCATAGTTTTTTGTTATATATTAAAATTTAAAGTTATTTGAGGTAATACTTAGGATGTTTATGTAGTTGAGACATGATGATGTTTTGACTGTTTATTGTCATATAGTTGATATAATATGCAAAATAGACATTCGCATTAACATGAATTGTTGTAAATTGTTGAACTTAAGAGTTAAGATTATTTCAGAATATGTGCATTAATTCAGAATACTTACTTCTGTGAGTTTAAAGAGATGTTGATGTATAAAAGTTTGTTTTTGTGAGGACACAAAATAGTTTAAGGGAAGGGTAATGTGAACCCTTGGTTCTGTCCAATATTGCTATTTAGTATGTTAATCATAGTAATTGCTTCATTATTCAAATTTACCGCTATTTAAAACATAAGTGGGTGGGGTAACAATAAAGTGTAACATTGTATTTAAGAATTCAACTTTATCTCGAATTGTCAACAGTTAAACCTCGTTGAACATTGATGTTTACATCTTAGTTAACCGATAGGATTACCTGGAATTCGTTGAGGTATCTTGTTTACATCGTTAATCGTTATTCCGTGTTTTATGTAGGAATTACACATGTTTATTTTATCACGACTAACTCGCCAGGGGGCGCCTTATATCGACTACGTCACAGGAGGGCGTGAGCACAGGAGGGCGTGAGCGTTTAATTGTAAACAAGAAGGCCGAAAGGTGTCGAAGGTAAATCATATTGCGGAGATTGATTTCTTCTTCTCACCACGGGTAATTTATGTATTAAGTATTTGTCTTGTATCAAATGGTAAAATTATTATAACTTTCATTCAACTGTATTGAGATTTCTGTGGAATTCTGCCGAATTCTGCCAGCATCATTCTGGTATTCTGCGACTCCGCAGAATTTTGGCTGAATTCTGCGAGCCGCGGGATTTGGAACCTTGGCACTATATAAGCTTCGGTTTTGTCAGTTCAAAGAGAGAACGATTGGGTCAGTAAAACTGGGTAGTCTATATTTTGGGTATGTGTTCTTTGGATTTGGGCTAAATTATAAATAGAATCATTTGAGATTTACCAGTTGAATGTAAAGGAAATTAGAAAGTATATTTGTCTTTATGAAAAGATGTTCACAATATTTTTAGGAATCAAATTACTTTGAGTTAGAAATGTTTCTAGATCTATATGATAAATAAATTATCATTACAATTAAAACTGTAAAAACTAGATTTGGTTGTTATTTTATCTTTGTGGTTAAACCGCCTCCGAAAAACGTGAAAGTCGCCACAGTATCATGAAAATCCGTCAAATAGTCACAGAGGAGTAGTCGCTACAAGTTTTTACTAGATAACTCTATGTAAACAAAGATGGCTGCTGACAGCCATGTTTAACATCGAATCGAAACGACAAGGACAAGGACCAACATCATGTCATGCTGATCATTTTAGAAAAAGTCCCATATCAATATCACTTATAGTTTTCAAGAAGTAGTCGCTACAAACTTGTTTATTGATAATCTATTTTTAGCCATGGCGACCATCTTGAATTTCCGGCCGACCTGAAGTTTTGCTAGGATCAATTAGACATCAAGAGCAACATTCTTGTGAAGTTTCATGAAAATCCATCAAGTAGTTTTAGAGGGGTAGTCGCTACAAGTTTTCATTATATAACTCTATGTAAACAAAGATGGCCGCTGGCAGCCATGTTTAACGTCAAATTAAAATAATTTTCGACAAGGATCAACATCATGTCATACTGATCATTTTAGGAAAAGACGCATATCAATATCACTTTAGTTTTCAAAAAGTAGTTGCTACAAACTTGTTTGAAAATTTATTTTTAGCCGTGGTGGCCATCTTGCATTTCCGGCCGACCTGAAATTTTGCTAGGATAAATTAGACATTCCTGTGAAGTTTCATGAAAATACGCCGAAGTAGTTTCAGAGGAGTAGTCGCTACAAGTTTTTATTATATAACTCTATGTAAACAAAGATGGCCGCTGGCAGCCATGTTTAACGTCGCATCTAAATAATTTTCGACAAGGATCAATATCATTCCATACTGAACATTTTAGAAAAAGTCCCATATCAATATCTCTTATAAATAGTTTTCAAGAAGTACTCGCTACAATTTTTTTTTTTGAAAATCTATTTTTAGCTGTGGCAGCCATCTTGAATTTCTGACTAACCTGAAATTTTGCTAGGATCATTTAGACATCAAGAGCAACATTCCTGTGAAGTTTCATGGAAATCCGTCGAGTAGTTTCAGAGGAGTAGTCGCTACAAGTTTTTACTAAATAACTTTATGTAAACAAAGATGGCCGCTGGCAGCCATGTTTAACGTCGAATCAAAACGATTTTCGACAAGAACCAACATCATGTCATGCTGATCATTTTAGAAAAAGTCCCATATCAATATCACTTAAGAGTTTCCAAGAAGTAGTCGCTACGAACTTGTTTTTTTAAAAATCTATTTTTAGATTTGGCGGCCATCTTGGATTTCACATCAACATGAATTTTTGCTAGGATCAACAAGACATCATGGGCAACATTTCTGTAAAGTGTTATGAAAATCCATTAAGTAGTTTCAGAGAAGAAGTCGCTACAAAAAAAGTTTACGAACAGACAGACGGACGATGGACGCTAAAAATGAGGAAAACTGCATGATTTTAAAAGAAATTTGGTTGGGAAGGGGCCTTATACAGGCTGCTGCAAAGAAGATTTGTGTTCTTCATTAACTTTGCTAAATTTATTAGGTTTTTTGTTTTTTTTTAAAACGGCGCTTGACGATTTTTACGTGGCGGCGCTTGTTTTGCTTGGCGGTATGTGCTGATAGCGTGGCGGCCCACCTTCGTACAAATGCTCTTGGAGAAACCTGCATTCATACCCTACATTTTTGATGAAAACAATCTGTAAAAAAAAAAATAATAACCATATACGTGGTAACATAATTTGAAACTTAAAAAAATATGCTTAAACCAAAGCAATAAATGAACTTACTTTAACTGAAGACTGACTGAGCAAACTAGCTTGGAGCTGTGAAAAAAAGAAGCAATACTAATTTAGCAATACTGGAATAGCATAATAGCCTAATAATAACAGTTCTTAATGTGGCAATTTCTTACCATACCATATAGCCATACATGTACATTTGCAAGCATGTGATTCGTGTTTAAAGTGACACACGGCAATCTTGTTGTGTTTTTTTAAAAAATCCCGGCATCCCATTAGTTTTTCTACACAACTTACATTTGTTCAAACATTAATATTAATTGTAAGTATAGTATAAAGCAAAGTGTATTTGCCGATTACTAACTGTTGATTATATTGCACCAATATTTAAACCTACATGTGTGACGATAGAAAATGAAAACTCAATTTTTCAAATGATACTGGATAAATAAATAGAGATGTTGATTTCAATGCTTGATAAACACATGAAGATTGCCACGTGTCCCTTTAAAAAATATTACTTAGGCATGTAGTTAGACCATTTTTCGTCAAACGCAAGGTTGATTGCAATACCAACAAATCATTCACATTGCTTTGAAATTCTTTTTTTTTCTTCAAATCTTCATATGCAGCTGCATATCGGCAGCTATGTGCCTGTTATTTAGACAGGCTGTCACGGTAAAAAGAAAATACCAAACAAGCATGAAACACATAACTCATTTAGATGAATGATTAAGATATAATTATGGCCATTACTAATGTCTAACAAAAACAAGGGTCTCACTCAGAGGAAACTATGAAACTACCGATTACTTTATTTTCATAGAAAGTGACATTATTTTCTGTCAATCTGATGTGAACCGTAAAGCAGTACATACTTATCAGAGAGGAATATCTTTCTTTGCCTATTTCCATTGATTGTCAACATGTATTTCCCTTAATAACAAGTTAACTTGTTCAAAATATGGTCTCCCATCTATGGCAGTACAGGACATTACTTTCATGAATCACTGTCTGCCACTGATATGTATACATCAAGTTTCATTCCATTATCTCAAACTCTTAAGAAAAACTGGATCTGACAAGAAAATAGCATACTCTGTCAGATCATAAACACCCATAACACTGGGATAGGTATTCACTGGGATGTATTTAATAGATATATCTGTTATGAACAAGTTATGTGTTTTGTAGAAAAGGTTCAGCTAGATTGTGACAGGATTCAAGAGTTTATACATTTACTTTTTATATATTTACTTTTTTATGTGTGGACTTAGCGCCGAGTTTTCATGCACTAGACATGTATATATGCAGTCAATTTAAGTTGATCCACTGAATTTTATAAATTTACAACTTTAATACCTAAAGTGAAGAATAATACTTTGTTATCCGTTTCACACTAAAATTTTAATCCAAAATACATTTTGGTAAGAAATACATTAGTTTAAATCTAAACATATATTGTACTTCTCTGTGTGTAAAGTATTGCGTGACTCATTTACCTACCTATAGTGACGTCATACAATTGTCCTACTGTTTGGGGCGCTTGTTTCAGCCAAAGGTTTTTCTGCAGTAACTCGAACAATTTAAATAATACGTACATCAGTTATATATCATTAAAACTGGCATTTTTGGTGGTAAATAAAACTACTTTACTTTTGAAAATCGGTTGAGAAATAAATATTTTATAGCCAAAATGATTTTTTGATGGGGCTTTTCCTATGTAAATTCCTTGCTGGTGGGACAGCAGAAAATTGAAAAAAGTTAAATAACTTCAGTAATCCTTCATATTTTGCTATAAAACTTTCAGGGTGTCTTAATTTACTAAAGTGGAACCCACAATATTTACCTTTTCTGCGATCACGTGACTTCCATTAGCGCATTAGGTTTTAGTATGTATTGCGAAATATGTATAGCCCGCTTAGCTCAGTTGGGAGCGATGTCGACAACTTCACGCTCACGCTTATTATTATTACCACGAGTGTATTTTTAGTTTGGGCTGCGAGTTTAAACGCCCGAAGCGTTTTTTCTTTTTTTTTGTACCGCGATTGAATTCCGTCAATCTTGCTTTTAATTATTAAATATTCAATAATGTTTAGTGTGTTTAATATGTTTGCGAACATAATTTGTGTGTGTTTTATAAGGTGTGTGTTTTATAAGCTAAAAGTTATGGACATTGTCCCTTTAATCTGCCAAAGATTTTTATTTTACTATAGAACCTATATAAAAACAGAGTAACACAAATTGTATCACCTACTGAAAATAAGATAAAATCTCAACATCTCTGCAATGGAAAATTATGAATAGGTGCGAGTGTAACTGAGATTGTTTTGAATTGAATTGAATTTTATAGTCGCACCAACAGCTAAGGTCATATGGCGACTTTCCAGCTTCCACTGGTGGATTAAGACCCCAGGTGCCCTTCCGGGCAATTTCCGTGCACGGGCGGTCACCAGGGTAGAACCAGTGACGTTCCGCAAGCCCGCTGGATAGCTTCCTCACATAAAGATTCCTAGGCCCCTGAGGGATCGAAACTACAGCGGTGAGGGGCAAGTGATTGCATGTCAGAGACTCTAACCACTCGGCCATAGACGCCCTCGAGATTGTTTCGAACGTCTGCTTGACGGTTGACCTCTGAATAAGAACACCAACATTTCCCATTCATCAGCTATCCTACTCATCATCATGATCTTCGCAAGAGGGTGCCGTAGGATGTATATACAGAGATAGAATAGATAGATAAATATATCTCCTTGATAGACAATTATAATAACAGACTGTCAGAAGGCAAATATTAAAAGATTCAATTTCCTGTGCCTGTGGATCTGCAGTGCCTAAAAAACACTACTGTACGCCACTAGAAATTATTATTTTATGAAACGTAAAGGAATTAGGGACAACCCGGACCATGGGACAACCCGGACCAGACAACCCGGACCACATTTAGGACAACCCGGACCACGTTTTAGGACGACCCGGACCACATTTTAAAACAACTGGGACCAAGTTTATAATGAATATAAATGAGTATAAACATGTATGTGAGTTATTTAGAATGAATATTAAATGATATTTTGAGAAAATAAACGTAAATTGAGTCAACAATAGCTATATGACAATAATTAATGTATGTTTTGCATTACCTCAAGTATATAAATAATATTCATTTTTCCTATTTGAAAATAATAATAAAACATAATCTTAGTCCAGCTCCCATAAAAGTAGATAGTGTTATGATATAAAAGGTATCAGTGTGCACTCAGATACACAGATAATTACCAATACAAATTAAAGTATGCCACTGAAAAGGGTTGACTCAAGAATAATAGGCAATCAGAATGCAATCGCAATTGCAATCAGCTTTAACACTGATTGAATAATTGATGACCTTTAATAATTTATTATTAGTATCAGTTTGCACACAGATACACAGATAATTACCCACACAAATTAAAGTATGCCACTGAAAAGGGTTCACTCAAGAATAATTGGCAATCAGAATGCAATCGCAATTGCTTTAACACTGATTGAATAATTGATGACCTTTAATAATTTATTATTAGTATTTTTATTATTTTATTTATATCAGTCTGGTTTAACCCAAGCCTAACATTTCTATAAAATTGATAGTATTTTTTTGAAAACCTCACAACCTTCTCTTCCTAAAAACTGGGAAGTTATCCACTGCTAGCATGCCTTCTTTTGGTATTCCGTGTATACATTGTCACAAGGGTGTGTTTAAAAACCACCGCGCCGTAGACTGTGACATTTGTGGACGCTGGCAGCATGTTTTATGTGGCAACACAGGTAATTATACATTTCTAAAATATGAAATAACTTTTCTTCCAAGTGTGACGGAAAAACAAAGACATTTTATACTGAATAATCAACTGAATGGTTTCATAATGACAATGTTTCAATATGTTTTAAGGAGGAGATGGTTATAAGATTCATAGTAAATAACTATACTAAAAGCTAGTATTAAAATTATAAAATAATATAAGAATGAGATGGCTGTACCACTGCAAATATTATAACGTTTATTTAAATTTAATTATATTATATTTGTCATTGTTATATATTATTTGTCCATTTCAGACTGCCTACACCGACAGGGATGAGGTATACCGTCTGCTGCGGAAGGTGTTTGCGCTGCCGCTTCTTCCAGCAGATGACATCCGACCGGCATTTAGGAAGTTAGTGGCGAAGAATCACACGCACGACGAGCGATTGGATACCTTCTCCGGGTATGTCCGGACCACCTGGTGCCATCTGGCCTGTAGAGTCCTGGTCGGTTTTCGGACGATCCATCAGAACTAACAATGATGTCGAGGGCTGGCATGCCCGTCTTAACCGTCGTGCTAGGAAAGGCAACCTAGCTTTCTACCTACTCCTGGACCTACTGTACAAGGAGGCCAAGGACATACCAGTCCAATGTAAATTGGTCAGGGAGAAGAAGCTGAAGAGGCATCAATCCAGACTTACTCGGCAGACCCAGGGGCGACTCATGAAGCTCTGGGGGGAGTATGCGGCCAACCAGAGATCGACAAGCAGCCTCCTAGACGCGTGTGCTAAACTTTATGTACTGTTAAGACTGTTGACCCAGAACTATCTAAAAATTCCATTTAGTTCGCACTCTTGAGTCTTGTAATTTCGTTTCGACAAGGGTGCAAAATTAAATGTGTTTCTGTTTAGATTTAATTAATTTAGTGAAAACCATTTGTACTCTTGTACTTCGGTTTTGACAAGAGTGCATACATGGTTTTATTTTGCTTTATTTCAAGTTTCATAAACATCATATGGTTTTCATCATACTACTATATACTATATATCAATTTAATAAAAAATAAATGCTTTAAAAACTATAGTATGTGACTGACATGTGTAGTGCTTGTATGTGATTTTACCAATTAAACAGAAATTTAATTAATATGAATAAATGTTTTAAAAATAAAATTAAACATTATGTGACAATTGTAGTGCTTTATATGCATGTTTGTATGTATATGTATCAAACAGAAATTAAAATTATATAATTATATTAAAATAAAACATTATCTGACCTTTGAATTTCTTAAAAATATTTATCAATATATTGATATTTTACATGTGTACATTATATATATATATATGTATAATTTGTGTTATGATGTTATTATATATGCGGGTTTTTTGTTATTCTTATATCTTTAATAAATTGCATGAATGCAATTAGCAATTAGACTTTTATTTTCACAGTTATTTTCACAGGAATTTAGACACAATTTCATGAGTAAATATACAGAAACAGGCCAGTATTCAGTGCAACACCAAACGGAATATAAAATTAAACACATGTATTATGTACAGTATATGATAGAGAAGTTCTTTAAAATAAAGGATTTACACTATTCTTCTTGAAAGGGTCTTGTAACATTAATGTAAGTTGCATTTTGAAACAATGGCAGTTTAAGATGTTTTTTAAGACATAAATCACATGGCTGTTTCAAATGCCTCTTAATATTAGATATTTAAGTAAACATGACTAGCATGCCTAGATAATTATTCCATGATGAGTTTAATACTATTGATATTAACATGCGAATACGGCATTTGCATATGCATGATTTCTTGTTAAAATTGAGACACAAACACAGACCGATCTGACAACTCATTCCAAATGAACGTAGTTTATGAGTATAAATGTATGACTATTAGTATCCCAAACCCAAAAAAACTTATTTATTAGACAACTATTATGTTATAAAAGTTGTTTTAAAGTGTGGTCCGGGTCGTCCTCAAACGTGGTCCGGGTCGTCCTAAAACGTGGTCCGGGTTGTCTGGTCCGGGTTGTCCCATTGTCCGGGTTGTCCCTATACCACGTAAAGATCTAGGCCTATAAACAATCTTAAAATAGCAGATATTTCCTTGAAAGGACGGTGGAAATCAGAGTCAGCAGCCTGGATTCGATGTAAACGCATGTCAATCGGGATGATTCTTAACCGGAAGTAGACGGGGTCGTTGCAAAACATAATGTTCTTTATTTACCTTAGAAAAATGGTACATGCCAAGTCAGGGACTCAGTCAGGAGTCAGGCGCCTAGATCTGTGGGATATCGCTGATTGTTAGTCACAAACTTGATAGCCACCTCATTTTAAATGAGATGGGAGGAGTTTGGAGGCGGGGTTATATGTCGGTGAGTTCGTTATAAATGCACCATCGTGATTTAAAAAAATGTCTAACTTTATTTATTAAACACCAAGAACATTCAAATTATTTACAAAGAAATGATAACGAAGTTAGTAAAATGTATTTATAATAATTAAATATGTATATCACAGTCGTCACCGACGCGTTTACCACATTGATGCCGTCGTCTTGTTAAGGCGGTAGAGGAACCAGCCAGGCCTTAGGAACCAGGCAATTAAAAGCAAATCTGGAACGGTATTATTATGCATATGCAGAACGTAATTATGTTGTATACGATTGTTATTTTTGCTTCTTGTTTTGAACTATTATTCAGTATCCATTTCTTGTCCATTCCCCTTGAATTTAAAGACGTTTCGGTACCAAAGTATCAACAAACTCTGCCGGTGTAATGGGTTTTCGAGGACCGTACCACCGTATAGCTCTGTAATAGCCGAGTATGATCTCTGATTGTCTGATGACAGCTCATAATACAGATATAGTTCGCATAAGCTTTCTTGTAAGAAATGTTTAAGAAATGTTTATGATTTCCCACCCACACCGGGAAATCTAAATCATTGGAAACTGACTGAAGACTGAAAATGTACTTTGGGGAAAAGAGGGACCCTGGATCACATACTATGCTCATGCCAGGTAGCCTTGTTTCAAGAAAGATATAGATAATGGGTGCACTTTATTCGTATGCCGATCGGGATGTGCCAGACTGAACCGGTCACGTGATCGGTACACCGAAATGTGCCGAGCTATTTTATCAGGGCTAGACGGCATATACAGATTGGATGCGCGCAGTCACCCGGAATGAATCGAGTGGAAATCGGGTTAAACAGGTACACCGCGGCATATAACCGGGATACCAATAAAGTGCACCCAATGCTTTCAGTTATGAAAAAAAAAACACACTGCTTCCATGTGTGAATGTCCGATTATTGACCCCATGCACAGAAATTGTGAAGGTCCGTTATGAACTGTGAATGTGTTAATTGCTTTACCAGTACCAGTTTAATATAAACAAGACTCGCTGGTCTAGATGCGATTCTTCTCTAGGGGCCAAACTGGTTAGGCGTCTAATCAACTTGATCTTCAGTTTGATCATGGATAGATGAATAGAAAAATATAGTTTAACATGTTACGAATGTAAACGATGATACATCTGATATAACTATGCACAATAACCACATGTAATACTTGATGGTACTTTTATTTCACAGATGAAGACCTTGCGTTCTTTTTCATCAGATGATGAGTTCCAAGAATATTTACGAAATTTAGAAAATGAGACTACATCAAGATATGTCTGTGTCAAAACCAGAAACCTAGGGAAATCAGGCATGTAGCTGCTTTTTTATTATAAATAATGTTAAAACCAGAGCTGATCAAGGTAAGTAAAAAACAGTTCGAAGTACTAGCTTACTGAAGCTCTATACGCCTGCTTGCGTTTAAAGATTGTTCACTACTTCTGTGACATACTGACATCACATATCAATTTTTAATTTAACATTATACATGTTTTTACTTATTCTTTCCTTTCAGTTGTGATCACCTTGGATAATGAGAAGCTTTTCTTTGAAGACGGCACAATTGGAGGGCCTAAAATTCCTTATGATGGGTCACCATTCATCATTGTTGGTAATCAGCATTATGACTGTCATTTTGGAAAGCCACGTAGAAAGAATGCAAAACGTAAGGTGAGAAACTGATGTTATCTTGCAGGTATAGTTAAGCAATTCAAGTGAAATTAATTATTTAATAATCAGAGATTTTTATCGCAGCATTTGTTTTTAAAGGCAAGATATCTGCCTTGTCGTCAATCCATATCTTAGTAACTTGCAGGCTGATCAGGGTTTACAATGTCTGGCTGCTGATCAGTCATTTCCCCCAAAACACCCCCTTGTCGTATAAATGGAATGGTCTTAATTCAAAGAAAGAACAGTCCATTATATATATGTAGCGGGTTAAAGGTTAATTAGTGATTGGATTTCAACCAACAGTATATGCTATCTACTTTTCGAGGCTGTGGGTCCCCCATCCTTCCTGATGGTCATACATTCAGGAAGAGCATGGAAGTCAAGTCACCCATAACATTTCAGGCCCCACTGGAGATCACACTGTATGGAGCTGGACTTATCCCAGTAGACATTTAAAAAAAAAAGCCTACCTACCTGCCCTATTTTTTCAGCAATGTTACAGTAAACACAGGTATAATGTTATTTGACCTAAGTAACTGATGTCTGATGACTGATGAAAATCATCAATAACAAGGAAGCAAAAAAGTTGAAGTTATGGTCCTTGATTTAATAAAAATTATATATTTTGCCTTTTAAAAACTGTAGCACGTTCATTTTGTATCTGATCTTTACCAAACTTGGCCAAAGTGTTAATTTTGCTGAAAGCTTAAACGAGTTTGAAAACCACCAATATCGGATAATAAACCATAGAGTTATGGCTCTTGATTTAATGAAAAATGCTATATTTTACCATTTCAACATTCTAGTGCTTTCGTTTTGCATCTGATCTTAGCCAACCTTGACCAGAATCTTAATACCAATAAAAGCTCAAATAAATTCAAAAAACACAATTATTGGATAATAAACACCAGAGTTATGGACCTTGATTTAATGAAATATGCTATATTTTGTCTTGTCAGCACTGTGGTACATTTATTATGCATTTAATCTTTACTAAACTTGGTCAGAGTGTTAATAGTGATGAAAGCTGAAGCAAATTTAAAAACTACCGTAATCCGAAAATTAACACCAGAGTTAATTTCGATATTTTGCCTCATCAATATTTTTCGATATTTCGCTTTAACAATTCCTTTGCAATGGATCTTTACCAAACTAAAACATAATCTTGATATTGAAAAAGCTCAGACGAGTTTGAAATATACTGATATGGGATCATATACATCAGAGTAATGGCCCTTCATTTCATGAAAAAATGCTATATCTTGCATATTTTGTATCCAATCTTTACCAAACATGGTCAGAGTCTTAATATTGATGAAAGCTTAAAGAAGTTCAAAACCCATGTTCAATAAGGTCTCGGGTTTTGGCTCCTCCCATTGAGGCCCACTGTGTGGTTATCAGGTAGAAAATAATAAATAAATGTATATCTTCTCCAAATGTGATTTGATTTGATTCAAATTTTGTATGTTCATTTACGGACTCGAGGCACAATGTCTTCGAACTTTCTAAAGAGTTATTTTATTAATTTCCATTTAGCTTTTGTTTTTAGCTATTCCCTTGTGTGTTTTTTTATTAAATGTCACAATTCACCTTTTTGATATGGGATCATATACATCAGAGTAATGGCCCTTCATTTTATGAAAATTGCTATATCTTGCATATTTTGTATTCAATCTTTACCAAACATGGTCAGAGTCTTAATATTGATGAAAGCTTAAATAAGTTCGAAACCCATGTTCAATAAGGTCTCGGATTTTGGCTCCTCCCATTTAGGCCCACTGTGTGGTTATCAGGTAAAAAATAATAAATAAATGTATATCTTCTCCGAATGTGATTTGATTTGATTCAAATTTTGTATGTTCATTTACGGACTCGAGGCACAATTTCTCCGAACTTTCTGAAGAGTTCTTTTATTAATTTCCATTTAGCTTTTGTTTTTAGCTATTCCCTTGTGTGTTTTTTTATTAAATGTCACAATTCACCTTTTTGCTGATGACTCTTTTAATAAAACAGAAACAAATAAACAGTTTCTTATTTAAATAATGTCCTCAGCATTTTCTTATGTGCCAGTCAATAGCTAGCTAACATAGACAGGTATATTTTTGTTAAAATTCAGGTTAGGTCAATTGCCGAAACCTTCAAAATAACTTTTAATATAAATAGAAAAACAGTACATGTAAGAGTGTATATATATGCCAGGGACTTTGTTTTGGCGTGTAAATCAAAATATTGTTCAGGATGATGATTGCTTTTTTAGGTTCCTGACAGAGATTCGAAGTCAGCAAGGATGTCTGTTACAAAAAGACTGAAGAACGATTTTTCCACCAACATGACCAATGTGACCCAGGAATATCAGTTGCTTGTAGAAATTGACGGGGATCACTAGAATCATATTGAGGGAGAGGTAAAGATTTTTCAGTAAGACATACATGCTGAATATATATAGTTAATAAAAAATCTGTTTTGATAAGATACTCGTACAACCTGTAATGCATGTACATGTGATGGTTTAGCCTCCAACTTATTTATAGCCGGGTCGAGAAGGGTAGCCTATAATAAATAAAGCTCCATTGAGAGGAAGAATAGAATTCATCCCACTAAGAAATAAAGAATATTGATCTTGTAGTGATAATAACGCATAATGAGATGATAGTTGTCATCAAATTGGTTATAATAGGAAGTCCCCCAATTTAGTATTCTAGTTCATCTGTGACGGCAAAATTGCTGAGAATTTGCTTGAGTTTTATAAACTTCACCCTTGTTTTCTGTAACGGCCAAATCCACTTCCCCTACTTTTCAACTATTACAAGTTTATGGATCAGTTTACTCAACAAATAAATCTACTGTTTTAACCAACTACATTAGACAACCATCATACCCATAAACTGCAATCTATGACTGCTGGATGTTTACATGATGTTATGATGACTGACATTTTTACTGCATGCGAGATTGATGATTGAAAGTTGTTTTTACATGATGTTCAGCTGTAATATTACAATGAATGCAGCTAGAATAAGTATATAAGTATCACCATTGGAAACCATTCATTGATTCCAATTAACAAACTCTATTGTTTGACTGAAATTAAACTGATTCTATTGCCCCTGTTCTGTAGTGCCTACTGCCTTACTAGTGCCCATGTATTTTGGTGGCTACTACCTTCCTAATGCCAAGTACATTGGTGCCTACTACCTTAGTAGTGCCATGTACTTTGGTGCCTACTAACTTACTAATGCCCATGTACTTTGGTGGCTACTACCTTCCTAGAGCCAATCTACTTTGGTGGCTACTGCCTTACTAGTGCCCATGGACTTTGGTGGCTACTACCTTACTAGTACCAATGTACTTGGTGGCTACTACCATACTAACGCCAATGTACTTTGGTGGCTATAACCTTACTAGTGCCAATCTACTTTGGTGGCTACTACCGTCCTAGTTCCCATGTACTTTGTTGGCCACTACCTTCATAGTGCAAACATACTTTGGTGGCTACTACCTTACGAGTGCCAATGTACTTGATGGCTACTATCTTCCTAGTGCCCATGTACTTTGGTGGCTACTACCTTCCTAGTAACCATAGACTTTGGTGGCTACCACCTTACAAATGACCATGTACTTTGGTGGCTACTACCTTCCTAGTGCCCATGTACTTTGGTGGCTACTACCTTCCTAGTGCCCATGGACTTTGGTGGCTACCACCTTACAAGTGACCATGTACTTGGTGGCTACTACCTTCCTAGTGCCCA
This sequence comes from Cyrtodaria siliqua, assembly GCA_037043455.1. NCBI lineage: Eukaryota > Metazoa > Mollusca > Bivalvia > Adapedonta > Hiatellidae > Cyrtodaria > Cyrtodaria siliqua. Next base: position 322,720 of record JAWPHD010000206.1, on the reverse strand, counting down.
TGGACTCAGTGGCTACAACCTTACTAGTGCCTATGTTCTTTGGTGGCTACTGCCTTACTAGTGCCCATGTACTTTGGTGGCTACTACCTTCCTAGTGCCCATGTACTTTGGTGGCTACTACCTTCCTAGTGCCCATGGACTTTGGTGGCTACCATCTTACAAGTGACCATGTACTTGGTGGCTACTACCTTCCTAGTGCCCATGGACTTGGTGGCTACCACCTTACTAGTGCCTATGTTCTTTGGTGGCTACTACCTTACTAGTGCCAATGTACTTTGGTGACTACTACCTTATTAGTGTCAATCTACTTTGGTGGCTACTACCTTACTAGTGCCCATGGACTTTGGTGGCTACTACCTTACTAGTGCCCATGGACTTTGGTTGCTACTACCTTACTAGTACCAATCTACTATGGTGGCTACTACCTTACTAGTACCAATGCACTTTGGTGGCTACTACATTACTAGTGTCAATCTACTTTGGTGGCTACTACCTTACTAGTGCCCATGGACTTTGGTGCCTACTACCTTACTAGTACCAATGTACTTTGGTGGCTACTACCATACCAGTGCCAATGTACTTTGGTGGCTACTACCTTCTTAGTAACCATGGACTTTGGTGGCTACCACCTTCCTATCGCCCATGTACTTTGGTAACTACTACCTTACTAGTGCCCATGGACGTTGGTGGTTCCTACCTTACTAGTGCTCATGACCTTTGGTGGCTACTATCTTACTAGTACCAATCTACTATGGTGGCTACTACCTTACTAGTACCAATGCACTTTGGTGGCTACTACATTACTAGTGTCAATCTACTTTGGTGGCTATTACCTTACTAGTGCCCATGGACTTTGGTGGCTACTACCTTACTAGTACCAATGTATTTTGGTGGCTACTACCATACCAGTGCCAATGTACTTTGGTGGCTACTACCTTCTTAGTAACGATGGACTTTGGTGGCTACCACCTTACTAGTGCCTATGTTCTTTGGTGTTACTGCCTTACTAGTGCCCATGTACTTTGGTGGCTACTACCTTCCTAGTGCCCATGGACTTTGGTGGCTACCACCTTACAAGTGACCATGTACTTGGTGGCTACTACCTTCCTAGTGCCCATGGACTTGGTGGATACCACCTTACTAATGCCTATGTTCTTTGGTGGCTACTACCTTACTAGTGCCAATCTACTTTGATGGCTACTAACTTACTGTTGCCCATATACTTTTGTGGCTACTACCTTACTTGTGCCCATTGACTTTGGTGGCTACTACATTACTTCTGCCCATGAAATTTGGTGGCTACTGCCTAACTGGTGCCCATGTACTTTGGTAGCTACTGCCATCCTAGTGCCTATGTACTTTGGTGGCTACTACCTTACTAGTGCCCATGTACTTTGGTAGCTACTGCCATCCTAGTGCCCATGTACTTTGGTGACACTGACCTTTCTAGTGCCCATGTGCTTTGGTGGCTACTTCATTCCTAGTGCCAATGAATGTACTTTGGTGGCTACTACCTTTCTATTGGCAATGTACTTTGGTGGCTACTACCTTAATAGTGCCATGTATGTTGGTGGCTACTACCATTCTAGTCAGTAGAGTGATTCAGGTTCTCTTGTTGGTATAAGTTCTGCTCAGTGTTATTTATCCGATTTAGTGCACACAAGTTAGTTCCACTGCGACTTTCATCAAAATATGTGTCGCGTTTTGTTTAGATTCAAAATCTCACCTGTTATTGATGTGATGATAACCAAACTGCGTGTGTATGTTCCTTTTATCGATCTGGCCTTGAATTCACCAACCATCCTTGAGAATATTATTAGACTTAAGCTCAAGTATGCAATTTTCAATCACAAATATTTCTATAAGTTTAAAGGATAAATGTTTATTATTTGTGTGTGGTTTATGACTGATTTAGGTTATTCTATCAGTTTGATACAGAAATCATGCATTTGAATCATTCTAAAATGCAAATAAACCTACCCGGCAGGAATGTGCAGTTGGCCTTCACAATGGAAAATGGCAGAATTCACACTGTTCAGATACATAATTTGTCATGATTGTATGAATGTACTTTTCCTTGTAAAAATTCAGTCCTCGTATATATTGCCTATAGCATTCCATTTTCAAAGAATCATTTGTTCTGTGACTGCTATGAATGAATATATTTCAACATCTGAGATTGACATTTTTGGCAGTAGATCTAATGTTCGATCACTGGTCCAACCAGACGAAAGTTCTTTTATTTCTGGAATATAGCCAGAGGGAACGAGGTTCTCGTTGACGTTTTCAGATGAAATACTGTCCGTTAACACCGTCTCAGTTTGAATAAAATCGTACGCTCTTTTGGCAAGTTCATGCATATTTCCACTGATTTTTTTATTTCTACTTCTTAAAAAAGACGCCAAATTAGTTTTCTTCAAATTAACTACATCTTCAATCGTTGTTTTACGAGAGGAAAAAATATCTGGTGTATCCATAATGTACAGAGGACGTCGAAATGTTCACTCAGCTGTTTTCAAAAGCGTGTGCGTTGTGTACTTTTCTAAAACGGAAATAAACAATACCTACTTGCAGGGGAGCTAACTCTGCAGATAGATCGATTACGAAAAGAAGTCAATGTATTGACATGACGTCAGGTGATGTCTATCACGACATCAGGTGACGTCAGGGAGCTCTGATGATGACGTCATCAGCCATTTGGGTGAATTAGTGTGCTTTTTTTACGCCAAAATGTGCTACATCAACAAAAGCATGTGTGTGATGCACACCATGGTTTCCAGAATACAATAACAACCTGCAGAGCAGTCATGGTTTTCCAAAGTAACAAGCCAGATGTGCTATCACGTTTTAAAAAAGGCACCACTGCAACAAATACATGAGGGTTCCGAAGCCAAATATGGAACTTGTGTTGGCGGACAGCAGAAGAGACGAGTCGACACGGTTTCTGCGACCGACACGGTAAACGTTCGTTGACTCCCCTCATGGTCTGATAATCGGACTTCCCTCAAAGTCAGAGGCGGTACCTAATTGATGGGAGGAGCTAAGGCTACACGATTTACCGGAATGAAGTTGATTTAACGAAACAGACCGAAACTGAGATATGAATTACCGGAACGGAGTTTGTTTTTATGATTTAAAGACTAATACGCACATGTCGGTCCAGTGATTTAAGTTTATTACGTCTCTGGTCTTATTATTATTATTATCTTAATAGTATAATCATTATAACTGAGTAATTATTTCTATATAAAAAAATCATGTTATAACGTCTTTAAATAATAATTGTACCGCTTTCGGCAGAGTGGGTCAAGACGATTTATCGAAACTGAGCTCAGAAGAGACTAGTCTGGACAACGTTTGTGTATTAAAACCTTTAACGGGCCTTAACTCCGCCAAAACTCATTCAACTGGAACAGGGCGACGATATACACAACTAGGCTTGATACTGGTCATCATTGCCAAGTTTCGCTGAAATCCGCCAGAGGTTCAGGAGAACAAGTCTGGAGTAAGTTTGTGTATTAAAACATTTAAAGGGCAATAACTCCCGCCAAAAATAGTTTATTTTTGATAAATAATTAATAATATAATCATTTTCGAGTAGATCTTTCATTTAAAAAGGGATGTTCCTTTTTAAATGATGACTATACCACATACAGTAGGATGGGCATAGCAGCTGGTGGAAAGCATATTTTCAAACGGAGATTGCATTGATTAATTCAAGACTATGTACGAGTATATATTTTAAAAAAATACATCACGCACGCGCTCTCGCGTATGGATAGATATATATATCACTAAGTCAACGGGCAAACATACATTGCATTAACATGTCTGTATGTGTATGTTAGTTGACTAAGACTGGATGGATAGGACACCTAAGTAAATGAATGAGTTGTTGCATGTGACGGAAAGAGGGAAACACTAATATTCATGTAGTTTGTTAATACTATATTGCTATATAAATACATTAGGTTCTTCCTCATCTCAACAGTGACAACTATGTATAGCTATTTATATTATGTAAACATGTTTTGAGCGTGATATATACAGACATTATTGTTTTCATTTCCAAATCCATTTTTTTATAAAATATTTTTTTATTATTACAACATATATTTATTTCATAATATCCGCAGGTATAATACCGTCGAATAATTCCTTTTTTTACAACTGTTGCTAATAGTAATACTAACAGCAAAGTAGCAATGCTAATAGCAATACTGACATGAAAATATAATGAAATTATCGGGGAATATAGTAATGCTTATAGCATTGCTCATAGCAAATTAGTAATGTTAATAGCAATGCTTGCAGCAAATTAACAATTTTAATAAAAAAAATAGCAATGTTAATAACAATGCTATTAACAATACTAACAATTACTAGTTGCATGAATATCGCAGCTGTTTGTTTTGTATTTTATATTTAGTTCAAGATAAAAAATAAGATTACTAATATAAAAATGAATGCGGAAGAACTATTACAAAATATATCGGAACAGACGGAACACACAGATGAATCAAAGCAACAAGAAACAAAAAAAGAAAGATTATCAGCCATAGAGGCTGGCGGTGGTAGCCGTCAATATTTGGGTAAAGACATACAACTCACGAATATAGATAGCATGCCCCCGGATGAAATTAACAAACTTTGCTGCAGATATGAAGCACGGCTTGGGGCAAGTATGACCAAGACTTTAGGCAATTCTTTTATTAACTTGTATGTGATGCGAGTATCAAAATATTTTAATGTAACCAATCCACCAAAACTGATAGAATATTTGGAGGAAGACCCATTTATTAATCATGATTTAACAAGTGCTTGTTGTGAGTTGTATTACAGGTATGGGATTTGCTTAGCGCCATTTACAGCAATACTGACAACTGTTAGACATATTGATTTTAATAAAAATAAAAATACAGATAATATAAATGGAGAACCAAGAGAGTGAAGTTATACCTGTTGAGGTTGATACACAATCTGCTAAACAAAAAGTAAAAAAACAAAAAAACGAATAGAGGCTGGAAAAAAAGGAGCAGCGGCAAGGAAGGCAAAGCGTTTGCTTCAGGATGCGCAGGACGCAAAGCAAGATGCAAAGCAAGATGCAAATGAAATAACAAAAATAACAATAGGTGAAGAGGAACCAGAAAAAATCAAAATAAACGTATACAAAAATTATATTCCGCCGTGTATGGTTTTATTAGGCATTGCTGGGTTGAGTTTGTATATTTATAACAAGAAATCTGTTGTTACACAACCTGTTGCTGTTCCTGCGGTTACACTAAAAGACCCGTTTGATTTTTAATTATTTATTTAAAAAAATAATCATATAAAAAATAATATAAAAAAATGGCAACAAGTATTGACGGAAAACAAATTGTAATTATGGTGTATCACGCTGGAGTGGAAACACTTCTAACTGTTGGATATTCTGAGATTGGCAGAAAACTACTAAAAAGACCAGCACCTAAAGTAGATTTTAATATGACAGATGGTGGGATGTTGTCTGTGGATATAATGTTAGCAATGGCTACAAAGGATATGTTGAATACGCAAGGTATTATTCCTGCGGATATTATGAAATAATTAAAAAAATATATATAAAAAAATGACAAGTGCAGTAGCAATGATGATAGGTGGCGCATTAACAAACGCATTGGCGTTTAGCGGTTCAAAACATTATTTCTTTTCAAAAATGGGAAGTCATTCAGATGAGGAAATACAAAGGCATGACAAAGCCGTGGAACAATTGGAAGCAGCACAAGCGGCGTGGAATAAAAAAGAACAGAGATATTAGATTTTATTAATAAGCAACTGCAAAAGGAGCATCATGCAGAGCAGACATTTGATAATGTGGACCAGGCCATGAAGCAGTATTATTAAATAACTGGTAAACAGTTGCTTTTGGAACCAGAGCCTAAGTTGAGTGATTTTTATACACCATCTCCGGATCAACAGAATAGAGAAATTACGTTTATTGTGGTGGGATTGGCTGCAACTGGATTTGTGGTGTATAAATTGATTTCATAAAAAAAATAAGAAACTATTTTGAAATAATTACTTTGGAAATATTAAGTCATATGAATGATACCTAATTTTTTTGTTGTTCATACATGGTTTCAATCCAAGTGGTCGAATATAATATGGTGGTTTAGCACTCTTCTCTATTTTATTTTTGAGATGATCAGGCGCCCATACTTCACCGTTATCTAATAATGTCAATACCATGGATGGACCATATTGAGTATCCAGTATTTTCGTATTTGTAATAGTGTATATTTCATTTATTTCCAAGTCTGTCCATTTCTTTGTGCTATATTGATTTTGCTCTTCGAGCAGTTCATCAAATCGTGCAGTTGTGATTTCCATTTTTTTTTATATAGTTATATGTTTTAATCTTTAGTAAAAAAAATGGAAAAGATTTATTACAGCCCAAAAGGATTTTGGAGAGGTTACTCAGCAGTTAGAAAATTAGCAAAAGAGGCTGGTGTCAGTGAAAAACAGGCATTAGAATTTTTAAAGAAACAAGCTGCGTGGCAGATTTATTTACCCGCACCAAAGAAAATAGTTAGACCCAGGTTTGATGTTTCTACAAAGAATGGAGTGCATCAAGCTGATTTGTTATTTTTACCGCATGATACTTTTGGGGTTGGTCGTGGACGCAAGACATATAAATTTGCATTAACTGTGGTTGATATTGCAAGTAGATACAAAGAAGCAGAGCCGCTGACTTTCAAGGATAGCAAAGAAGTTGCTAAAGCATTTGAAAATATATACAGTCGGCATCTAAAATATCCAAAGTTAATTCAAGTTGACCCAGGCAGAGAATTCATGGGTGCAGTATCGCAGTTGATGGCAAAACATAAAGTAAATATCAGACGAGGCAGAACAGAGATACACATAGACCAAGCTATAGTGGAAAGATTTAACAGAACATTAGCTGAAAGATTGTTTGGTTATCTGTATGCTAAGAAAATAGATTCTCAAAAACGCAACAGAGAGTGGGTAAACAGATTACCAGAAGTTGTCAAAGCAATAAATGTGGAAACAAAAAAGTCTCCTCCTGTTGAAACAAAAACATTAAAAGATGATCCTATCTGTATGAATGCCAGTATAAGATATTTATATCAACCTGGGGAACAAGAAGGTGGAAGACGCAGAGCAACTGATCCAATGTGGAGTGGAGATATTCACAAGATTAAAAGTTATATGGTGACGCAAGGTATAAGAGTATATTATTTGAAAGCACCAGCGCCACAGAGAGGATTTGTCAAAGAAGAACTACTTATTGTTCCTGCTGATACCCAAACGCGTTTATAAGTTTTTATAAAATCCATGTGCATCAGTTTTAATCCCGCATTCTCGAATGTATCTTTTAGAGTAAAATGGTGACAGTGTTACTTTGTTTACTGTTACACCATATATCTCATGCTTTATTGCGCGTATCATATTCATTTCATGGGTGTATTTTTTCTTGTTAAACAATGCATCCTTGTAGTTCTCAAAGTTGGTATGTTTTTTGATCACATAGTTTTTTACACCCTTTGCTTTTTTAATGAGTTGTTCATCCGCTCTCAAAATAGAATATAGTTTGGGTCTTAATCCAACATACTCAACTATAGGAACACCAGCACATTCATATTTCATCTTGCCTACTACATTTTTATTTGTATCATCGTGCAGTGGATGGTTTTGCGGATAATCACTCAAGTCATATTCATCTTTCATTTCAGCCATGTCTTTGTACACATCTTCTGTTTTGATATCTACCAGCAAGCTGTCAGTGTCTGTGTATAATAAAGTACATTTATTTCCGTACCTTTTCTTTAGGGTATTATAGTACCAGTCATACATTCGGTGCTTTGATAAATCTAATACTGACATCCCAACATAGATTGGTTTGTTTAATCTGTATTTTGTTTTGTTTTCATTTTCAGAGCCGTCAGTTCTGACTAGTTTTATATCAGTCCGCTTGCGGAGATTTTCCATTGTTTTGCCAAACACAGAGTTGTTCATAAGTTTGTAAAAATCTTTTTCAAATTGTGATTTAGCTTTTTTCCTAAGTTCTGTGTTTAAACGAATATATGATTCCATCCATGGTTTTTCATTAAATTCTACTACTCTGTGTATTTCATGCCTAAAGATAAATACAGTTGCAGGTTTTTGTAATGTAACACATATTTTCCTTTGTCCATAAGATTGGGGACTAGTTGTTCTACATTTATCATGCTATTATTTTCCAACAAATCTGTCTGGTATTCAGACAACCATTCTTTCTTCACTGCTATTCTTTCCGGTGCAAGTGGATAGTCATTGTGAGCTTCATGGAGCTCTTTAGGATATTCCAAATCAACTTCAAGTATTTGTCCTTTGCCAGGTTTTGGTTTAGAAAATGCCCCACTCTTGTTTCTGGCTTTCCAAACAAAGCCAGAATATGGAAGTGGCTGACTCATTGAATGTCCAAAACGATTAGCTGCATCCAGATTCATTAAGTAGCTGATTATCTCGTTAGGGTTATAATCAGCTACATGTGGATTGTTTGCTTTTGCATATCGTTTTGATACCATACTAATTCCACCACGCATACCTTTTTCTATGAATAAGTGCATGTCAATGTCTGTCAAAAGTTCAAATTCTATTTTTGAATGTTTAAGTAAAGCATCCCAAGATAATCCAGGTGCTGTATAGTAATGTAAAGCATCAAGCTTGTATGCATTCATACATGTTTTTCTAAAAGTTTGAAACACATCTGCTAACAGAGTTACATCAGTTTTTAGATAGAGATCATGATAGTCTCCAAGAGTTTTACAGTTAAACTCTTTCCATATTTCTTGAGCATGTTCGTAATCTTTGAGACTTATACTTTCATCTGAGAGACTACTGTAAAACTGTTCTATAGGTGGTAATTGCGTTTCCTTAAATCTTTCCATACTGTCCATATATTCGTATGGATAAACACCTTTTCGCAGAAGTAAATTTGTTTGTTCCCCAAACTGATTTTTAGTAATTTTGAAATCAGATTTGTCTGTTGCATCAACCAATTTTTCCAGAGACAAAGCAATAAACTGAAAGCTATCCAAGAACCTAAGTTGTCCTATGCTAAATGATATATATTGTTCAGCATTGTTTGGGATGCATGTAATATTACCTGACATTTTATGTATTTTTTGCATGATGAGATGACTATCATATCATTTGAGGTTATGAAATACAACAGGTATGGGTGTTTTATTTGGTTTTATTTTCAGTTTCAGGTTACAGTTTTTATGTGCTGCGCCTCTGTATTCACCTGTAAAATGACAGTGGTCTCTTACTTTGCCGTTTTTACCGCATTTCTTACCTATTTCATTCTCGCATATCCAACATTGTGTTGCTTTTTCATGATCTTCCTCATTTTGCTGCGTCATGATTAATGCTTTTGGGTGAGCAAATATATTATTAATGTTGCTCTTCTCACGTTCCAAGTGATTTAAAAACTTTTCAACAACATCTTCACCTCTGTAAATAACAGGTTCTTCAACTTTACCATCATATCTAACAACTTGGTATGCAAATCCACACGCTTCGTGTATATTTTGAATTTCAGATTTCTTTCCAAATTTGATTGAATGTGGTTTGATTATACTCTCAAAAATAGCATATATTGCATAAGGCACAGGCATCTGATTTTGATGATTTTTAAATTTTATGTGATTTTTACCTTCTTGCGGCATTTCTATTCTGCAAGAATTTTTGTTGATACCATCACAGTCTTCTTTGTGTTTGGTAAGTAGTCCTTTCCCAGAAAAGCCGTGAAGGCAACGATCGCAGAAGTAAGTTTGACCATGGTGTTTGTTTTGGTCATAGAGTAGTCTATTCAGATTTTTAATCCAGCAATAGTGATATTTTGTTCTTTTTTTTGGTTCGTCGGAATAATCATCAGGGTCATAGTTGTCATCTATGATTCCTTCTTCATTATTTGGATCATCTTCATTCTCTGATTCTTTTTCAACCTCAATGTCTTCAGATATTAAGAGCAGATTAATTCGCTCAATATTTTTTGGTTGTTCTGATATTTTATATGGAAAAAACAGTTACCTTTTTATTTTTTCCTGTTGTGATATATCCGTAAACGTTGATAGCAAGGTTGCTTTGTTTCTCTACTTTGGGAATTTGAGAAATTGGAGTGGGAAAGTCAATACCATCCATATTCAACTTACCCATGTGCTTTTTATAACTAGATATCCTATTTGGATTATTTTTATCAGGCCACAAAGCAGACACCAATGCCACTTCCAAGCACTTATTATCTTCATTCCTAACATTAATTATTGCTTTCTTGTCAGCTAATGCTTTAGATAGAGGAATGTATAAATAACCTTTTAATGGTTCATACTTTGCAATATTCAAATAAAACTTAACACAGTGATCAATCTCCAATCCTGATGCTGTGTTTGTAAATCTTTCAAGGCTCTCTTGTATATTTGCAGATGATTCATCCTAAAACTCATTTATGTTTTCAAAGTTTAAGATTGCATTTGTTCGCTGTGTAATACTGCTTTGGTGTATTTTTTGGTTCATCATCTTTGAATAGATTTACAGTGAGACCTAATTGAAACTTTAATCCATTCATCTCTGTCAGCTCTTTGCTTATTTGTTTTGTGATAATGGATTTTTTATCACGAAATAGTTTTTGAGGGTCTTTGTATTTCTCGGCAGATATCTCGTATGCTTTAAAATAACCACACATTGGTTTGTCAACCAGTTTTAATTTTCTATCTTGAAAAACTTGTTTTAGTTCATTTATAAAATTTTCTCGTAATTTAGCATATTTCTGCTTTTGTTCATTTATAAAATTTTCTTGTAATTTATCATATTTCTGCTTTTCTCGTTTACGTTGTTTTTTAGCACGTCGTCTCTTGAGTTAATTTTCTAATGTTTGAGATTTAACCCCTTTTGGAACTTCTTCACGGGATTTCGATTCGGCTGGTTGGATAGCCACCGCCTTAATACCATGTTCTAGTGCCTCTTTGCTTATTATTCCTGTATCAAACAGACGTATTAAATTTCTTATAGTCTCTTCGTTGTTTACGTTATTCATTTTTTCTTTGTTATGTATTGGACATAAATTTTCTTAAATATAAAATAATTATATATATAAAAATGGAAAGTAATGTAAAAGTTTACCAATTTCTAAAAGTTGGATTACGTGAGCCATGTATAATCAAGCCAACTAAGGATTCTAATTATTGTTGTTTGCATAAATATAGATTAAAAACAAGTCGTGTTCCACCTTGTCGAAATTGTCATAAAGGAACTTATGCAAAATATCGGTTATGTGTTAATTGCGGAGCTAATTCGCTTAGAGTGAGTATTGAATACTGGAAATTAAAGTCGTACAACGCTGAGTGTCGCCGATTTAGACGTATTGAGGTTTAAATCATATTTTGTTAATTTCGCGTTTATTCAATGATTTGAGTAAAATTTTAATAACAAATCAACAAATTTGTTTTGTATTAAAGAAACATTTTATAATTATAAACACAAAATCAGACTATTTTTGTTGATTTTGAGTGATAACTATTAAAAAATCTAGGTACTAAAAACTTGTTCAAATTATATAATTTGAACTTACAATCTTCACTACCCTATTCATGGTGATTTATTATATATGTATTTTGGGTCGTTCTGCTGTAATTTGAGGCGAAACAGAGTGAGACGAAAAATTACAGCAGAACACCCAAAATACATATATATAAGGGAGATAAATCCCTGGCAGAAAATTACCGTCCAATCACTGACATGTATACTGTGTAAGGTCCTGGAACATGTTGTAGCGTCTAACCTGGTAAGGCACATGGACTCCAATGGTTTAATGTTTGACCAACAGAATGGATTCAGAGATCGCCGGTCATGCGAAACACAGCTTTGCATGTTAGTTGAGGACTTAGCCAGAAATGCCAGCAAAGGTAAGCAGACAGACTTAATTCTATTGGACTTCAGCAAGGCCTTCGACATGGTGAATCATGAGAAGTTGCTTCTAAAGCTTCAAACTATGGCATAAGGGGTCAGACATTGTCCTGGATACGAGCGTTTCTGAGTGGTCGTACACAGACAGTGGTGTTAGAAGGGGAGAGCTCCGACACGATCCCAGTCACATCTGGTGTACCAAGGAGAAAGCTGATATCCTAAATAAACAATTTCAGTCAGTTTTTACCCCCAAATCCCCATTTAGCCTGGCCCAAATTTGCCAGATAAACATTGAAAAGCACCCAGACCTATCCCAGTGTCCAAGACTACTCCCCCACCACCTAGTCAAACTTCAAATATAAATCCATCACCTCCCCTTATAGCAAACATAGAGATTTCCCTCAATGGTATCCTAAAACTACTGAAGGATCTTAATCCCAATAAGGCTGCAGTACCGGACCAGATAAAACCCCTTGTTTTACAGGAACTTCGTGAGCAGATAGCACCAGTAATGCAGGTAACTTTTTATCTCTCACTCGAGACTGACAAGGTGCCCAAAGAATGGACTTCTGCTAACGTTGCTCCCCAATTTAAAAAGGGAGATAAATCCCTGGCAGAAAATTACCGTCAAATATCATGTTAGTTGAGGACTTAGCCAGAAATGCCAGCAAAGGTAAGCAGGCAGACTTAATTCTATTGGACTTCAGCAAGGCCTTTGACATGGTGAATCATGAGAAGTTGCTCCTAAAGCTTCATGGCATAAGGGGTCAGACATTGTCCTGGATACGAGCGTTTCTGAGTTATCGTACACAGACAGTGGTGTTAGAAGGGGAGAGCTCCGACACGATCCCAGTCACATCTGGTGTACCAAGGAGAAAGCTGATATCCTAAATAAATAATTTCAGTCAGTTTTTACCCCCAAATCCCCACTTAGCATGGCCCAAATTTGCCAGATAAACATTGAAAAGCACCCAGACCTATCCCAGTGTCCAAGACTACTCCCCCACCACCTAGTCAAACTTCAAATATAAATCCCTCATCTCCCCTTATAGCAAACATAGAGATTTCCCTCAATGGTATCCTAAAACTACTGAAGGATCTTAAACCCAATAAGGCTGCAGTACCGGACCAGATAAAACCCATTGTTTTACAGGAACTTCGTGAGCAGATAGCACCAGTAATGCAGGTAACCTTTTATCTCTCACTCGAGACTGACAAGGTGCCCAAAGAATGGACTTCTGCTAACGTTGCTCCCCAATTTAAAAAGGGAGATAAATCCCTGGCAGAAAATTACCGTCCAATATCATGTTAGTTGAGGACTTAGCCAGAAATGCCAGCAAAGGTAAGCAGGCAGACTTAATTATATTGGACTTCAGCAAGGCCTTCGACATGGTGAATCATGAGAAGTTGCTCCTAAAGCTTCATGGCATAAGGGGTCAGACATTGTCCTGGATACGAGCGTTTCTGAGTGGTCGTACACAGACAGTGGTGTTAGAAGGGGAGAGCTCCGACACGATCCCAGTCATATCTGGTGTACCACAAGGATCTGTCCTTGGTCCGATTCTATTTCTGGTATACATTAACGACTTGCTCGAAAACATAACGTCGCAAGTAAGGCTGTTCGCGGATGACACAGCTCTATACTTGACAATAGACGACCAACAAACAGACAATACTACCCTACAAACTGACCTCAACAAACTACATGCATGGTCAATAAAATGGGACATGAGCTTCAACCCTTCTAAGTGCAAAGTCATTCAAACTACGAAGTAAAAAAAAAACACTATTGACTACGTATACATTACATGGACATACGTTAGAAACAGTCAGCAAAGATCGATACCTGGGGATAGACCTGACCAGCAACTTGCCATGGAACACCCATGTCGATCGTATTGCTGGAAATGCAACTCTCACCTTAGGCTTTTTAAAAAGAAATATAAAACTAATAACAGGAGAAATCTGATATCCTAAATAAACAATTTCAGTCAGTTTTTACCCCCAAATCCCCATTTAGCCTGGCCCAAATTTGCCAGATAAACATTGAAAAGCACCCAGACCTATCCCAGTGTCCAAGACTACTCCCCCACCACCTAGTCAAACTTCAAATATAAATCCATCACCTCCCCTTATAGCAAACATAGAGATTTCCCTCAATGGTATCCTAAAACTACTGAAGGATCTTAATCCCAATAAGGCTGCAGTACCGGACCAGATAAAACCCCTTGTTTTACAGGAACTTCGTGAGCAGATAGCACCAGTAATGCAGGTAACTTTTTATCTCTCACTCGAGACTGACAAGGTGCCCAAAGAATGGACTTCTGCTAACGTTGCTCCCCAATTTAAAAAGGGAGATAAATCCCTGGCAGAAAATTACCGTCAAATATCATGTTAGTTGAGGACTTAGCCAGAAATGCCAGCAAAGGTAAGCAGGCAGACTTAATTCTATTGGACTTCAGCAAGGCCTTTGACATGGTGAATCATGAGAAGTTGCTCCTAAAGCTTCATGGCATAAGGGGTCAGACATTGTCCTGGATACGAGCGTTTCTGAGTTATCGTACACAGACAGTGGTGTTAGAAGGGGAGAGCTCCGACACGATCCCAGTCACATCTGGTGTACCAAGGAGAAAGCTGATATCCTAAATAAACAATTTCAGTCAGTTTTTACCCCCAAATCCCCACTTAGCATGGCCCAAATTTGCCAGATAAACATTGAAAAGCACCCAGACCTATCCCAGTGTCCAAGACTACTCCCCCACCACCTAGTCAAACTTCAAATATAAATCCCTCATCTCCCCTTATAGCAAACATAGAGATTTCCCTCAATGGTATCCTAAAACTACTGAAGGATCTTAAACCCAATAAGGCTGCAGTACCGGACCAGATAAAACCCATTGTTTTACAGGAACTTCGTGAGCAGATAGCACCAGTAATGCAGGTAACCTTTTATCTCTCACTCGAGACTGACAAGGTGCCCAAAGAATGGACTTCTGCTAACGTTGCTCCCCAATTTAAAAAGGGAGATAAATCCCTGGCAGAAAATTACCGTCCAATATCATGTTAGTTGAGGACTTAGCCAGAAATGCCAGCAAAGGTAAGCAGGCAGACTTAATTATATTGGACTTCAGCAAGACCTTCGACATGGTGAATCATGAGAAGTTGCTCCTAAAGCTTCATGGCATAAGGGGTCAGACATTGTCCTGGATACGAGCGTTTCTGAGTGGTCGTACACAGACAGTGGTGTTAGAAGGGGAGAGCTCCGACACGATCCCAGTCATATCTGGTGTACCACAAGGATCTGTCCTTGGTCCGATTCTATTTCTGGTATACATTAACGACTTGCTCGAAAACATAACGTCGCAAGTAAGGCTGTTCGCGGATGACACAGCTCTATACTTGACAATAGACGACCAACAAACAGACAATACTACCCTACAAACTGACCTCAACAAACTACATGCATGGTCAATAAAATGGGACATGAGCTTCAACCCTTCTAAGTGCAAAGTCATTCAAACTACGAAGTAAAAAAAAAACACTATTGACTACGTATACATTACATGGACATACGTTAGAAACAGTCAGCAAAGATCGATACCTGGGGATAGACCTGACCAGCAACTTGCCATGGAACACCCATGTCGATCGTATTGCTGGAAATGCAACTCTCACCTTAGGCTTTTTAAAAAGAAATATAAAACTAATAACAGTAAGATAAAAGCGCACTCCTACAATGCCCTCGTCCGTCCACAACTTGCGTATGCCAGTTCTATCTGGGACCCCCATACCCAATCCAATATAGACAAGCTTGAAATGGTACAACGCCGAGCAGCACGCTGGACACAAAATGATTACTCCAGGTACTCCAGCGTCACAACCATGTTAAACACTTTGGGGTGGCGGTCGCTCGAACAAGGTAGGGCAGATACACGTTTGTGTCTGTTTTATAAAATAATTCACGACCTAGTAGCTGTTCCGATGCCAGACTATATACAAAAAACAACTGCATATCTAGATGACATTTAAACAAATACATACTGGAGCAAACTGCTACAAATATTCATTTTTCCCATTTCTATAGTTCAGTGGAATGCGCTACCTGAAGACATTGGCCTTAAGCAAGATTTGAATTCCTTCAAACTTGCTGTTAGCAGTGTCTTTCACACCAAGCCATAGGTCTTGAAATGTTGTTTTTATCCTGATTTGTTCCTATCACTTTGACTTTTAACCACCTATTACTGTTCTACCCCTACCCTTGCTTTTAATCTTTACTGTTTCTACTAACAGACAGATAGATAGATAGATAGATAGATAGATAGATAGATAGATAGATAGGTAGATAGGTAGATAGGTAGGTAGGTAGGTAGGTAGGTAGGTAGGTAGGTAGGTAGGTAGGTAGGTAGGTAGGTAGGTAGGTAGGTAGGTAGGTAGGTAGGTAGGTAGGTAGGTAGGTAGGTAGGTAGGTAGGTAGGTAGGTAGGTAGGTAGGTAGGTAGGTAGGTAGGTAGGTAGGTAGGTAGGTAGGTAGGTAGGTAGGTAGGTAGGTAGGTAGGTAGGTAGGTAGGTAGGTAGATAGATAGATAGATAGATAGATAGATAGATAGATAGATAGATAGATAGATAGATAGATAGATAGATAGATAGGTAGGTATATAGGTAGATAGGTAGGTAGGTAGGTAGGTAGGTAGTAGGTAGGTAGGTAGGTAGGTAGATCCACCAACTACAACTTTTGTATCAAGTGAACATGTCAAAACTTAAAAGCAGTCAAAAAAGACAATAAAGAACTAGCAAAAACATGTTGTATTAAGTAGAACTAAATTATTAAGTTTTGTTTTTGTCTGCATTAAAATAATATACAAAGCATTGATATTATTAATAATAGTCAATATAACAATGCTAATCAAAGAAACAACTATAATCGGACCTTGGTTTATATAACTCAGTTAAGTCAAGTCTTTAGCATGGTATCACTAAATATATACTTAACGCCATTAAAAACGCAAGTTTGGTAGGAAGCATGGATTTCGCATAATTCCGGTTTAACATGAATTTGATCTGTCACCAGATTTATAGGGAATGTGGATAATTTCTAACATGTACATAACACTACAATCCGTCTTGGAGACATTTTAATTAAAAATAAACACAAAATAAAAAAATGCACTTTTAATGGCGTTAAGTATATGTTCTAATGGATTTCAACAGCGCGATCCATTTACTGTCCGGTCAATAAGTGGGACGGCGACAATAACAATGCTTGCTGTTCAGTGCTATACGTATAGAGTAACATAAATCACGCCTCAAACGCAAACACACCTATTTTGCAACCTTTCATTTTAAAATTTCTTTCAAGGTTTAAAAATTTCTTTCAAGGTAAAATTTAACCTATATTTGCTGATGATCTAGATGTTCACTCATCCTATTAACGATCATGTGATGGTTGCAATTGTGGGCAATTATAATACACCTGCATTATATAGCCTAGTTTAAAATATCTCGTTATAGTTAAGAAATAGAACATCATTTACTGTGAATTTTCTTGTAATATATCACGGCCGAAGGGCGAATGAATTAGTGTTTACAATTGAACGACAAACCGTGATATATTACAAGATAATTCACCCTAAACGATGTTCTATTTCTATTCTAATACCCCTAAAATGTGAAAATAACGCACACATCTGAAATCTTTCGCATGTTACAGTGATATCTTTCGCATTGCCTTGCTTATTCTCCTAACGTTGCAAACGTTACAGTGATATATCGTTGAATATAACGAGATATTTTAAACTAGGCTATATAGTGCGGGTGTGTGACAAAAAGCGCCATGCGGACAAAAGGCATCATTTTTTCATTTTTTTCTGCGGACAAAAAACGCCGCGCGGAAAAAAGCGTCACTTTTTCAAATTTTGTGAGGACAAAAAGCGCCGGGGACAAAAAGCACGTGCACACGTAAATAGAATCAACGATATATCACTGTACGTTTGGAACGTTAAGAGGATAAGCAGGGCAATGCGAACGATATCACTGTAACGTTTACAGCGTTAGGAGAGTAAGCAAAGCAATGCGACAGATTTCAAATGTGTGCGTTATTTTCACATTTTAGGGGTATTAGAATAGAAATAGAACATCGTTTACGGTGAATTATCGTGTAATATATCATGGTGTGTCGGTCAATTGTAAACAATTGAACTCCAAATCATGATATAATACACGATAATTCACCGTAAATTATGTTCTATTATTTAAGTGACAAATAGTTTTTGTACTCGTATTATACACTTAGTTTTCTTCTTTTTCTTTCTTCTGTTTTATATAAATTGCTGTCTGAATATATTTTTAAATTCGTTTTTGACATTAATGAACGAAGTCAGCAAACCATACCTCGCTATCGCATTTTGTCGCTAAATACACTAGCAAGAGTACGCACGAGTATTATGATACGCCTCAGAGAAAGATTTCATGTATATCCGGTGAAGATTATAAGATTCTTGCATATCAGAGACATGTTGTGCGTTGACGCACTTTTTTCATGTTTTTCTTGCATACCGGATGTTGGTGCGCGCGTGATTTTTTATCTTTATTCACAAAGATTATAAGAATTCTTTCATGGGTTTCCGGTGAAGATAGAGAATTCCAACCCGAGGTATAAGTGTTTTTAACGGAACCGAGGCATGTTTTGCATGTTTTCCTGCATACCGGATACCGGATGTTGGTGCGCGCGTGAATTTTATCTCGACCCTAGAGTGAGATGGAAATTTCTTGCATACCGGACAAGGATATCCGTCATTTTACCGGGGTTAGATATTTCCATCTCACCCTAGGTTCGAGATAAAATTTACGCGCGCCAACATCCGGTATGCAGGAAAACATGCAAAACGTTAGTAGCTGGCGGCGTCAACGCACAACATGTCTCTGATATGCAAGAAAAAGAATCTATTTTATCTCGACCCTAGGGTGAGATGGAAACATCTAGCCCCGGTAAAATGGCGGATATCCTTGTCCGGTATGCAAGAATATAAGAATCTTTCATGGGTATCCGGTGAAGATAGGGAATTCCAACCCGAGGTATCAGTGTTTTTATCGGAACCGAGGCTCTGCCGAGGTCCCGATTAAAACACTTATGAACCGAGGCTCTGCCGAGGTCCCGATTAAAACACTTATGCCGAGAGTTGGAATTCCCTATCCGAACCGAATACCCATGAAAGATTCTTATATTCTTGCATACCGGACAAGGATATCCGCCATTTTACCGGGGCTATATGTTTCCATCTCACCCTAGGGTCGAGATAAAATTCACGCACGCCAACATCCGGTAAGCAGGAAAACATGCAACACGCTAGTAGCTGGCGGCGTCGACGCACAACATGTCTCTGATATGCAAGAAAAAGAATCTATCATGGGTATTCGGTTCAGATAGGGAATTCCAACCCTCGGTATAAGATATTGAATTCCAACCCTAGGTATAAGTGTTTCAATCGGAACCTCGGCAGAGCCTCGGTTCCGATAAAAACACTTATACCTCGGGTTGGAATTAGCCTCGGTTCCGATAAAAACACTTATACCTCGGGTTGGAATTCCCTATCTTCACCGGATACTCATGAAAGATTCTTATAATTTAGCCCCGATAAAATGACGGATATCCTTGTCCGGTATGCAAAAAAATACTTTCCATCCCCCAGGTAAAACGTGGATACCCTTATCCGGTATGCAAGAATATAAGAATCGTTCATGGGTATCCGGAGAAGAATTCCAACCCGAGGTATAAGTGTTTTTACTCTGCCGAGGTTCCGATTGAGACATTTATACTGAGGATTGGAATTCCATATCTTCACCGGATACCCATGAAAGATTATTATACTATACCATGTGGTACATCGTGTCACTTACCCTTGAATGCAAAAACATAAACAATATGCACAACCAATATCATGCTGGCTGTCCAGATTACTTTGTTTTCTGTGTCATGCCCCGTGTTTAATATGGACGGCTCATCCATGCATTACTTATGTTATTAATCTCTTTCTCTCTCTCTCTCTCTCTCTCTCTCTCTCTCTCTCTTTGCTACGGAAGAGTTTTTTTTTGAGTGATAAACTAGTTCAACGAATATATCAGTTTTCATCTATCACATTGGATACAGGGACAAAAGAAAAGAAATCCACACAGTAAGTGCAGTGCATTGTCCAATTATATCCTAAAAGAATATAATAATGGACCTTTGGAAAGGGCCGAACACGACACATACAAACTATTGCAGTCTCGGTTTGACTGAGACTGTTTATGAACGGTAGGAAATATGCTAGCTACCGCTCACGCCCTCTAGCCCCGGGTTGAGCAGAACTGAATATTCATAAAATCAATAGTACATAATTTTAACCATCGCGAAGATGGCATGCATATGGCGGTGGACATAGATATTTTCCTCCCCCTTAAGTCAACAGTATAACGTAAGCACTTATTAATTTCTTTACACTATTGGCGCGCCTTATGGCTGGGTTGATCTAGATTTTCAACCGTTTCATGTACCCATGCGGTATGTACTACACCACTCGAAATAAATGCGTTTACTGTACTAATGGACAATGCACTGCACTTACTGTGTGGATTTCTTTTCTTTTGTCCCTTTTTCCCATGTGATAGATGAAAACTGATATATTCGTTGAACTAGTTTATCACCCAATAAAAAACTCTTCCGTAGCAAAGAGAGAGAGAGAGAGAGAGAGAGAGAGAGAGAGAGAGAGAGAGAGAGAGATTAATAACATAAGTAATGCATGGATGAGCCGTCCATATTAAACACGGGGCATGACACAGAAAACAAAGTAATCTGGACAGCCAGCATGATATTGGTTGTGCATACTGTTTATGTTTTTGCATTCAAGGGTAAGTGACACGATGTACCACATGGTATAGTATAATAATCTTTCATGGGTATCCGGTGAAGATAGGGAATTCCAATCCTCGGTATAAGTGTCTTAATCCGGTAAAAACACTTATACATCGGGTTGGAATATAAGAATCTTTCATAAATACCCATGATAGATTTTTTTTCTTGCATATCAGAGACATGTTGTGCGTTGACGCCGCCAGCTACTAACGTTTTGCATGTTTTCCTGCATACCGGATGTTGGCGCGCGTGAATTTTATCTCGACCCTAGGGTGAGATGGAAATATCTAGCCCCGGTAAAATGACGGATATCCTTGTCCGGTATGCAAGAAATTTCCATCTCACTCTAGGGTCGAGATAGTTAACGGCATTATCGCCATTGATGTACGTACTCGCCGTGTGCTATGTTTTTCAAAATGTTCTTTCACCGTTATCAAGTTATCTTGAACTTTGTAATGTCGTGTGTGGTAGAGGTTATGTACAGGAGAGTACAACTTTTCCAGGTTTAGTTCGAAAAGAAGTATAGTCCGAGGATGGGATATATACATGCGCTTGAGAGAGAGAGAGAGAGAGAGAGAGAGAGAGATGAAATGGTGAGGAGCATTGGGCGAGATGAGACCCTTTCATTTAAGCACTTTAAACAAAAACACTTGTCAAAATACTCGTTTCCGGATCGCAACTAAAATAAAACGCACTCAAAACAACAAAGTCATCGTGTTATGCATTTAAGGAATGAATTCGATATTTCGATCTTTCTACGGGGTATGGACAACATTAGGCTTGTACGGGGTATGAACAACATTAGGCTTGTACGGGGTATGGACAACATTAGGCTTGTACGGGGTATGGACAACATTAGACTTGTACGGGGTATGAACAACATTAGGCTTGTACGGGGTATGAACAACATTAGGCTTGTACGGGGTATGGACAACATTAGGCTTGTACGGGGTATGAACAACATTAGGCTTGTACGGGGTATGGACAACATTAGGCTTGTTTAAAGTCCGTGAAACCCGAAGAACTTCTCGCAAACTTAAAATTAGCTAAAGTCGATACCTTTTTATTATATCTCAACCCATCTAAAAAAATCAGTTTATGTTCACATGGACTTAAATGCAGCGTGTGTTTTTGATTAAAGGGTAAAGGTTTTTCTTACAAAGTGATATAGGCTTTATAATACCAGACTTCGAAGCGTAAGACAAACATGGTTCTTC
Source organism: Cyrtodaria siliqua (assembly GCA_037043455.1). Classification (NCBI taxonomy): domain Eukaryota; kingdom Metazoa; phylum Mollusca; class Bivalvia; order Adapedonta; family Hiatellidae; genus Cyrtodaria; species Cyrtodaria siliqua. The sequence continues at coordinate 300,668 of JAWPHD010000206.1, read as the reverse complement.
CCCATTTGTCTCTTACCAGCTGGAATGTTTCATTGGTCCCATTCTAGCAACACAGCAGTCTATTTAATGGCAGTTTGTAGAGATGTGAAAACAGAAATTGAATAATGATAATATTTAAAAGTGGAAATGAATTGGTACAGATTTTGAACTGAATTGGATGTTATAGTCGCACCGACAGCTAATGTCATATGGCGACTAACCAGCTTTCTTTGGCGGAGGAAGACCACAGGTGCCACTCCGGGCAAATTTTCAGATTAAGGCCAATTGACAAGTAAAGAAATAGCCATACTCTGTTATGTTTGCAATATTATAAAACCTCATCTCGGGTGGCCGAGGATGTTGGTGATCATTTGTTTATGTTACTATATATATACTCTAGGCTGAAGTTTTCCTTTGCACCTCTTGTTATACATATTCCAAGAAAGAACATGTTTACTTAATACATGTTCACCAAGCCTTCAAAAACACTCCTCTCCCAGATAATATGGAAGGATATAAGTATAAAGCGGTCACAGTATGAGCAAATTTCCATATTTAGTTTGCAACAGATATCAATATTACAATTAATATTCATTATTTAAATCAACATGTGCTAAATATATATATAATAAGTAGCAATATATATCAAACACCGCTAACCAAACGTTTACATTTTGAATCATAGCATCAACATGCAGTAAGTAAACGATCTTAAATTAGTTATATCGCATTACAAAAGTTAACGACGGACGACTGACGGACAGACGACGGACAACTCGGCATCCCATACCCGCAGTTTTCATCTAAAGATTTATAGACAATCACAGGACCTAGATTTTCGTTGATAACTGGAGTTAACGGGATAGTTGCACAAACGGCGTGCCATAATGTTGTCTATACTGGTTACAGTGAGCTTAATATTCAACTTTAAGGTGCTACCACCTGGAATACTACGCCTCCGACGCATGAAAGGGTACCCGAGTGACCGAAATCGACGAGTGGGCCGACCAGTCACAGCACTACCCTTTATATGTTGAACGATTAGATGATCAATAATAACGTCGCTTGAGGATACCAGCAAGTGCTTTACAAATATTATTTCAAGAAGTTCATGTTTAATTTGTTAAGCTTGAATTAAAGTTAGTTCATCACATGGTTTGTAGACTCATGCCAAACAATTTCACACAATTATAAAAATACCCGAAACACACGCACAGTCGGCTGACGCATAGTCATCGATGAGTGTTAAAGCTACTGTACCCCGTTTTTAAAGGTATAAGCAATGAGAAAATAAAGTGAATTCAAATCAGCGTGTCGGTATTATGCGTTATATAAAGTTTGCATAATTATGCCTCTGACTGGTTGTTACTGTATATTTATAATGTTTTCTTGTTTTTGTTTTATTTATAATATATGAAACGTGAATACAATGTTTTTATGCTTATGAAAATGCTTTACCGACTGTGTATTTATTTGTTTGTTTGAATGGTGTTTTACGTCATTCTTAGCACATGTTATGCTTGTCTCGTTCTTTACAGGCAGACCGCCCCCTTTTTCTTGGGTAGAAACAGCACTGTGTACCTTCATTCATCCGCAACAATCGACACATTCTCAGGTATGGCGAGGTCGTATGTAAATATATAGGTTTACACGCGCGTGGTTGCTTTCTTGCTTTCTTGCCATAGGGTGGCGTGGAAGAGCGTTCGACTCCCACTATGGCGATCCGTATCATGTTGACTTTAAAGTTCTGCGACCATATTTTGTTTCATGAACATGTTTATTCAAATCGAAATCAATACACAACAATAGATATTTACAATTCACACATTGCAATATCTGTGAAAAGCGAGAATAAGATTTTATTTGATGACGTAGGAAACTTAGAACTGACTGACTGACAATCAGACTGACTGACTGACTGACTGACCGACCGTACAAATATATTCGATTAGCATACTTTTTGTTTCTCCTTAAAAAAATCACAATTATATTGAAGAAACGCAGCACTAACTAATTTTCCGTCGTGTGCGTATGGACATTTATAAGGAAATAAGCGTAATTTAAATCAATAGTGTGTAGCTTTAAGCACTGAAAAAGGATTAGAGCGAGAACTTTTTAGGTTAAAGGGTGACTGTCTACGGCGTGCTTTCTGTCCTAAATATTGACATGAAATTTCGTGATAAATACTGAAACTTAAACGTTTCATTCTCAGTTAAGAGTTTGGTGTGAATATTGCAAGGATGTTTCATCAAAAATGGTAAGAGCCATAATTGGTTTTAAAAACACACTAGTATATTATATTATAGTTTGGTTATGAATAAGATTTGATCTGTTTTATTTGTTCAAATATTTATGCCACAATGTTTTTATTTAATTTTCAGTTTTTCATTAATACAGTACTTCTATTTGTTAATCGTGTATTACTTAAGAGAGTTTTATAAATTAAATTCATTCTGCTTTAAGCAATTTTAACTTTTTACTTAGGGCGTCTTACAATGCCTCTAGATGGGATATAGAGTTGGGCTTTCTGTAATATTCGGACGGCACGACATGAAATAGAAATTATTTGTTGTTATAGATTTATAGGGATTAATAATTACCTCTCAGGGGCGTAGCTAGGATATAATGGATGTATAGGCAGGCCGAAGTGACATAGGCTTGTGGGACCGTGGGGTATGCGCCCCTTGAACTTTTTTTCAATTCTAGATGCTCACGCATCTCAGAGTCCTAAACATTGTTGAGACCCTTTGAAATTGGTACAGTTTTAAGACTGTAAAAATAAAAATAAAACATTTTAAGTTATCATGCACAGACTCAATAAAATCGGGCTACTTTTTTCTCTGTATTTTTTTGTGTTTGTTGCTTCCATTAGGTTTTCCGAGTATAACATTCATACCCATCAACCCCTTCTCCAAGAAGCAAAACCGGGGTTGGCTGGGGTATGAAATAAAACCTGATTTTTTTTTAATAACGAGAAAACATTAATATATAGACGATCTTACATGAATATTCATTCATTATTGAATTTATTAAACGAGTTGGCAAAATGATGTAATGCAAGGCTCTTGCCGAGCATTATATCATTTTTGCTAACGAGTTTAATAAATTCAATAATGAATGAGAACGAATGTTAGATTCTATTTATCACATAACTCACATATCGACTTTTATTGTATTTAACACGCGAAACCGACATAAACCGTGGGAATTGGATCATAGTCATTTTTTGGCAGAGCGTAATAGGCTAATTTGCATACTTATATAACTAGTATATCGAGAATATAGAATGGTGTTATTCCACTGCCACACCATAAGTTATGTGATAAATAAGAATATTACATAAGATCAAATATTTTATTGCTTATTTTTTTATCACAAAAAGGCCACACATGACATGCTTTTTAAAATTGTTTTGATTATAATATTAAATACTTCATAGTCAAATTCTCTTATTATATAATCCAGGTTTTTCGTTGGACTGCTGATCCTCGTGACTATGCTCGAATTGGTGACCTGCTACTCATCATATCGGGAGCAAATCCCTAATGGGGAGATGGTGCCGCACCCCTGCAACCCTAACTACCTATGGGAAGGGGTTGGACATGTGGCTAGGGGTGGTGGTGGCGATAGGAACCCCTTTGGACTTGATTTTGGTAATAACGAAAAGGTAATTAGCCAATTAGTTTTTAAATTAATCGCGATAATCAGTAAGCAGTTGATTCGTTATGCCACACCTGTGTAAACATCAGTGTGCATTTCAGGGTGCCTAGACGACGACTATGAATTCCGCCATCCGTAAGAATCAACACTTCCTCACTTACAAGTCGAGCTCCCAGTGGGATTCGAACCCGCAGCGGTGAGTGGCGAGGAGGTTAACAACGCAACCACTCGGCCACGGAGACGATTTATGAGCCCATGTCCACTATAGATAAATAGATGAACTTTTTTTTATATTTTTTTTTAATACTAATTATATAGAGATTATTTAACTGCTGGGATCGATTATAGCGAAATCCTTCACGAGATGGTAGACGTGTTGTTCTTTTCACCAACGGGCGTATGCGAGTGGGTGAAAAAACAAAACACGACTACCATCGAGTGAAGGATTTCTCTATAATCGAACCCAGCAGTTAAATAATCTGTTTATTACAATTTAAATCAGTTTATATATAATTTTAACCTAAATTATTCGAATTATTAATCGTTATCGACGGATGACGTCGACGTCAGCAACACTGTATTGACGTCATAACTCAACGTCACAGTTATTTTTGTGTTCGGAGTTAGTTATTAATATTTAGTGATAATGAATATTCTTTCACTGATAAATCACAATCGTTCACCCGCAGAAATGTAATAACTACATTTAACAACTGGTCGGTTGATTAATCAGCATATTGTTGGGTTGTTTATCCTTCCCGTCAAATTCCTATTGTTGGGATAGAATCCCTTCCATAATATCAAGTTCCATCAGTTAGATGTTTAGAATATCTTAAAGGGACACAATGCACACTTGTTTTAAACTGGCGGCGTCCCAATATATTTTCTAGTTGAACAGTTTAAAGCATTCTGTAGTTGATTTTATTGCACCGACAATATATTTAAACTTATGGTAGAATAATGGGGAAAACCCCCGGAAAATTCCCCTACGTTTTGTTTTGTTAAAGCAATCAGGTTTCTGGGGATCAACATAATAATAATGCGTCTAGATGCTACATTTAATGCTTGATAAGAATTTGAAGATTTGTTTTTTATTTATTTTCAGCCACTAGGGCCTATACTTACCCCACAAAACTACATGTGTTAACCATACTCTGTAAAAAAAGTTTTGGACCATGGCAGTGTTCGAACCCGCACAATGATCGCTGAACCATGACATTCGACCTTAACCCTTATTAACTCAGTTGATAATTCACAATAGATCAACAATCAACAATAATTATCGTTTACAATGAAAGTTTGCGAAAAAATAATAATCTTTTTATTGGTTACTCGAATGTGTCCGTTACTGTTACTTTTTATGGACTTTGCAACATTTTTTACAGACCCGTTGTGTGTTCGCGATATTTTTTAAAAATCAAATCTTGTTTGGAATTTAATGTTTCTGGTACCAAATTAACCAGGTAGCGTAGACCTTGGTTACTAAAAAAGATACTTTAATTCTGTCCACTAGTTTCATTTTTATAGGACTTTATATACCCTGGCCCAAAACGTTTTTTACCGAGTAAATTTTATGATGCAAGTGCACATCTTAGGAGCTTAACGTTTTATTGTCCACACACAAGTTCAACATGCAGTGTACAACTAAACTGTTTGTTTCACAAATATAGAATGTATTTGTTATTTTGTCTGTAAAACTAATATAGAATGTATTTATTATTGTGTCTGAAAACAAAACCACACTCAGCGCCAGTCTGTTTAGTGACGTCAGGTTTTCATTTCCGGTTAGGTAGACTAGAGGTTATAATAGCGTAAATGAGTCTACACGTACCTTCTATAGTACAGTGAGAATGTTGACAACCTGTTAAAATCTCAAACCTGGTTAGAATGCTTGGAAACTTACTCAAAATCATGCAAATAAACATGTCCGGTATTAAACACCATCAAGGAAATGGGGGTTTAATATCTTCTAAGAAAGTTTATTTTCAGTTGTATACCAACACCGAGTAAAAGTCAACGTTATTTTTACACCTTGCAATTCCATACCCTGTCTACTTTCTCTTCTGAAGTGAATATCAAAAACTGTCAAAAACATGATGAGATCCCTTTTCAAATATCAATAACATGTCCAGAATAGTAAAAGAAATAACAGGAAACTGCAGTAAAAAACGTATTTAAAGAAAAACAAAGATTAGCACTCTTTAAATAATACAGAACTACTTTCGAATGCACCAGACGAGCACATCCGGCTGTTTTAAAGGAATATAACCTAGACTGGGTAACGGTATGTGTGCTTCTCTGCCGTGAACAGAAAAACAATGCGTCGGCATCTTTTAAATGGACACATGGCAATCTTTATTTTTCAAAACTCACGGCGTCCCGCTAGTTTATGCGCACAACTTGCATTTGTGTAATCATTAATATTAATTAAAAGAATAGTATTAAGCAATTGGGTTATGCATATTATTGATATTATTGCACCAATAATATATTAAAACTTATAGTATAATAAGACGAAACAGTAAATACTTAACATTTGATTAATTTAAATGTGACCCAGGTAAAAGTAAACATGATACTGGATATATAAATCTCAAACACTTCAAGATTGACGCGTGTCTCTTTAACAAATATTCCAAAGATTTCTTTTTTCTAAGCGTGTCTTTTTTTGTAACTTCATGTTCACCAGTTCATGTCGAAATCGGGTATTTAAACGATCAAATATAATGCAGGATGTCATTTATTGTATAGATATCGACCATTGTTCATCGTACACACAGGTAACATTATGATTTACAGAAAAAAAAAATCTCTTTCGGGACTCGAACACACGACCTTCTGATTTCAGGTGCTCTTCAGGTGCTCTATCCACTGAGCTATAACGCTTCTTCAGAAAATGGTATATTAACTACCATGTATTAACATATCAATAAATAGCCGTGCTCTAGTGGTTAAACGTACATATTATAACGTATTATAATCATTTCAGCAGAACTGGACTGGTGAAACAAACTTAGCACGATTTTTTATACATTATTATAACATTTTTATATATGCATTAATTACTCAAGTCGCTTTTTTTCCACGTATAATCGACAATGGTTAGCTTAAGCCTAACTCGATGTAGACGTAAGGGCTATACATAATTAACTCGCTTGCTATTTAAATACAATTTAGCAAGTAATAGAACGCGACTATGTACACCCTAAGCTACTTATTAGTACTAAGAGCAAGTTATGTACACATTGTTAAAGTACTCTTGACTTTGAATGACATAGATTTCCCCTCATTTTCATGCCAAAAGCAATGTCATTCAGCCACGAGTTGCCGTTTGATGCTATGTCCGTTAAGGTTTATTTAGTTAAAGTACTACTTTCGAGGGCTAGGACCTCGGAAGCCAAACAATATCAGTCCGACACCATATAAGGCCTTGAAAACAAAAGACATGCTTTCCTGATGGGTGTTATATTTGGAAGAATAGCTGAAACCCCAATCCGTGATACGTTTTGGATCCTGACCATTTGATTGAAAGCATGTAGTGATGATTACTGACACGAAATTAATATCATTGTCTTCAACGAATGTTTTTTATCTGGTGATCTCTTTTGTGAAATGAGAATTTTCAATATTTGTTCAATGAATGAAGATATATATATACATAATTATATACATGTTTCTCGTCATGACTATTTCGGTGGCGACGGCACCTGCCTTCCATCACGCCAATCCCCGTCACCAATTCGGGTTCGATCACTCCCTTAATTATTTTTTTATACCTGAAATTAAACAACAATAAGAACGAAATCTTCCCAGAATGCCCATTTAAATCATGTTCGTTATCTGATTTAAGATTATTGTCTTTTCCAAAATACAAAAATAATACGTTGAACCATATTTTGACAAATATGTTTGGCTTATTATCAATTCCTACAACATTATTCCATTTGGACAATTACAGCAATCTTAAACAATGTAGAGAGATATTTATGACAGAATCTAAGAAAAACATGTATATACAGGAATCGTGTTATATAACAGTCAATACATTATTAGAAGTTATTTTTAAATTAAGTTTCCAGCAGAAGGAAAACTACAAGAATTTATTTTTCTTAAATGTGAGCGCCGTGAACGTCATAAAATATAGCTGACGAGACTAGTATATCTCTTGTTTCAGAAATGGGATGAGACGCTATGCCGTATGGATTCAGATATGGACGGAAAAACTAATGGAGAAGAACTTGGGGACCCTAACTGTCTGTGGACTCGAGGGCAGGCCCCGACTAGGAGTGCTGGCTTGTCGCACCCAGGTAAGACATGGGGACCCAGACGGTACGCGGACCCGAGGGCAGGCCCTGAATTAGAGTTCTGGCTTGTCGCACCCAGGTAAGACATTGGGACCCAGATTGTATGTGGACCCCAGGGCAGGCCCCGACTAGGACTACCGGTTTGTCGCACTCAGTGAAGACTTGGAGACCTAGACTGTATTATGACCCAGGGCAATTCCCGACTAGGACTGCTGGCTTGTCCCACCCAGGTATGACAAGGGGACCCAGACTGTACTCTACATGATGGCAGGCCCCATGTTAGACTTGGGGAACCATATTGTACTTGGAACCCAGGGCATGCACAGCTAGTGGTGCTGACCTATCACATCCGTGTAAAACTTCGGGACCCGGACCGTACGTGGACCGAGTAAACGCCCCGACTAGAAGTGTTGGCTCGTCTCACTCATGTAAGACTTGGGCACCCACATTGTACGTGGACCAAGGGCTGGCCCCAATTAGGGGTGCCGGCTCGTCACACCAAGGTAAGACTTGGGGATCCAGAATGTACGTGGACCCGAGGGCAGGCCCCAACTAGAACCGCTGCCTTGTCCCACCCAGGTAAGACATGGGGACCAAGACTGTACGTGGACTCGAGGGCAGGGCCTGACTAGCACTGCTGTATTGTCACACCCAAGTAAAACTCGAGGAACCAGACTTTACGTGTACCCCAGGGCACTAGGCCTGCTGGTTTGATTTCGAACCCATGTAATAATTGGAGAACTGGACTATAGCAGCTCGAATTTAGAAGCTCCGGCTTTTTGGTAGAATTTAAACCAGTAAGACAGGACTTAAATATATGATGGACCTCAGGGCAGGCACCAGCTAGAGGTGTCAACTTTAAACAGCCATGTAAGGCATGAAAACAAGGACTGTTTATGGATCTCATCTACCCACCCAGGTCGGACTGCATGTAAACCCCCAGGGATGGCAACATATATAATAACCGGCTCGTACCCAGGTTAGGAATGGGCACGTAACTGCGGAGACAACTGAGTAATTCCGTGCCAAGGCTGTTGGAAAGTCGTACTTAAGACTTCGGGACATAGAATGTAATCATATCTGAGCCATATCGGAGCTAGAAGTACAGCCTACAATAAAAAAAACACTCAAAAGTAAACTGCGACCAAGAACCACTGGTATTAACTACTTCACTGTTATCATTTGATTTCGCCCGACGCTGTATTTACGGACCAGTATTAAGATATATCATTAATTTTGTCTTTTACTTTAGCAATTTCGTGTGCATATATTATGCAACATAATAAGTCATTTATATACATGTATGTTTTAAATGCCACCAAGCTCTTTAAGTTGATGATGGCTGGTTTATGCCATAGTTTTATCTTAACTTTTCGTCAAAATTGCTTTCTAATAATGTTGCCCCAAAATATATTCTAGAACTTTCACTTGACTGGTCGGAGGAGTAAGTAGGCTGGTACCATCGTAAGAGCAGTTGATATATTCATGCAAACAATTAAATAGTGTTATATTGATTGTTGTAGGTATCTGCGATCCAATAGATTCGGCTATTTGTAAAGGAAAAGAAAGAGTTGTCGACTGTGAACAAACGGATTTTAAATGCGATGCTATGCAAGAGGAAGGTTTGTATTACTGTATATGCCAGAGCGTGAGTGAGTCTGGCGGACGAAACTTACAGTTGGCCAGAACAGTCTAAATACTTCAAATATTCCGCTAATACCAGTAGGCATTGACGGATTAAAACTTTATAGTAGGCCATACCAGTTAATCTTTCCTAAATACTTGATATCATAGGACCATTCTCAGATCGACTCGTTCTAGATGATTAAACAAACCTACGTTAGGCTAGAACAGCCGGTCTGTCTAACTACTTTATTCATTCATTCAGCTTTACCAACAGGACTATTCCCAGCTTAAACATGTCGGGCTGATATAACTACGGAATTGATGATATGAATTAACATTAATTAATATTTACATACAATGTATATTGACTTATGGACTTCTAGACATTTTGTATGGCATATTTAACATTGCTTCAACAAATGTGTGTACATATTGTAAATATATGTTTTTGCTTGAGGACCATACGTCAGACTGGCTATAAGGCAAATATGTTATCCTCGATACATAAAGATAGTAGTAGTAGTAGTAGTAGTAGTAGTAGCAACACTAATAGAGTAGTTTGTAGTAGTAGTAGTAGTAGTATTACTAGAGTAGTAGTAGTAGTGATAGTCGTAGTAGTAGTAGTAGTAGTAGTAGTAGTAGTAGTAGTAGTAATAAAGTAGTAGTAGTAGTAGTAGTAGTAGTAGTAGTGGTAGTAGTAGTCGTAGTAATAGTAGTAGTAGAAGTAGTAGTAGTAGTAGTAATATTAATAGAGTAGTAGTAGTAGTAGTAGTAGTAGTAGTAGTCGTATAGTCGTAGTCGTAGTAGTAGTAGTAGTAACACTAACAGAGTAGTTTGTAGTAGTAGTAGTAGTAGTAGCAGTAGTAGTAGTAGTAGTAGTAACACTAATAGAGTAGTTTGTAGTAGTAGTAGTAGTAGCAGTAGTAGTAGTAGTAGTAGCAGTAGTAGTAGTAGTAGTAGTAGTAACACTAATAGAGTAGTTTTGTTCGTATCATACATGCTAACTATGGAGAAGTTAGGTTGATAAATAGTCAGTTCTGTCTGATATGTTACAGGTGTGTTTAACTTCACGGTTCGGATTCCCGAAACTCCAGTCCCCGCACAAGAAACTACATACACGTGCATGACGTTCGATTTTCCCACAGACGGCGACTACCATGCCGTAGCATTTACACCGTTTATCGACAACATAAATGTTCTTCATCACGTGCTTGTATATGGATGTGACGATCCAGGTAGGTAGCAGTCTGCATACATAAAATGAGCATAGCCTTTCCTCAGAGGACATAATAATGTTTTGTTTTACTACAGATGCTTTTTAACAAATCACACATAATCTTAGTAGTATTTGGCCATTCGCTTCAATGGATAACTGTAGTATAATATATGTCTTAATTTCTTTCTGAATAACTACCTCCATTTTCTTTGATATCGACCACATCGACATTAGTTCCTTTGATTTCCCACCCAGTTTTCCGATATCTTCCAGAATATATATCGATTGTTTCTCCGATCTCTTTCATAGAAAGATGAAGTCCGTTTGTGTTATCCGACTCACCAGTTTACCCTGCAGTGTACATTTAAATGCACACCCTATGTGACAGCATTCACCTTCTTGCAACAATATGGTAGTTGCCGGTGATCTAGGCTGCATTTTGCCATACCAGCCGGAATGTTTACAATATTTGTCTTCGATATGATTCTCCACAACAAAGATATATTCAAAATATAAAATACAGATATACAAGTCGACCTGGACACGTCTCATTCACAGAGCAGGCAACCAAACACACGCTTGCTTTCAAAACAAAAAAGATCTCAAGAAAATCTAGAACCCCACTTGCTTTGTGGCTTTCTAAACTTTTTATATTCAATATACGTGATCATTATGTGAAATACTTCTATTGCCGATTAATGTAGCCTTGTTTGTTGGAGAATATAACCTGGCGGGGATATATTGCGTTACGCTGTCCCGTTTTATTGGGATGACAATATGATAGGGCAAGAGTGAGCATAATACAAAGACAGATTGGGGTTTACACTGGGTTCTAGTGTGCATCCAACATAACTCTTTCTTCAATATCATCCCAATTAAACGGGCCAGTATAAATAAATAAAATTCCACCAGGCTATATTCTCTAACACATTAGGCACCATTATTAGGCATTAGAAGTAAAACACAAAGATGTTCATGCATATATGAATATAAAAAACAAAAGCCTAGAAAGCCACAAAGCAGTACACATTGCTTTGACAGAAGTCTGAGCAACAAGAGAATACATTACGTGGTCCCGCATTAATTCCATTAAGCGATGAAAAAACTCAGCAGGATTTTATAACAGATATTTCGACAACAAAACACGTTTAAAAACATTTTTTACTGAAAAAAATGCGTCAACCTGTTTAAAATTACCTATTATATGTTTTAATTTTACTATATGCAAACCTTTTAAGCCGAAATTAAGCTTTTATTTCATACCCCAGTCCACCCCGTTTTTTCTTTTTGGTGTAGGGGTTGGATGGGGTATGAAAGTTAATACTCGGACCACGTAATGAAACCGTTAAGGGCACAACAATACAATATTGAAAACAACAATTAAATGTTATCATCCCTTTAAGACTTTAGGTAGATGTCATCATAGGGAACACAATACTTAGATCATTGCACAGGTAAATTTGATTTAAAGTCGGCATGATATCAAACTCAACATAAGCTATTAATAAGTATAGATGTACAAATCAAACAGGAAAAGCAGCATTCAAGGACGACAGTAAACCACAAACACACAGAGAAACAAAGAACAAAGTTAAAGATGAATAAAAGGCCAAATAAGTCATAACAAACACAAAAGGGTTGACAATAGGGCTATCGCCTTGGAACGGTCAGTGGCAAAAAAGGTCGCTGGGGGTTTAAACCAGGTTCTAGGGTGCACCAAATCCCACACTTACCATACTTACGTATGAAGATGGTCATGAACAAGGATCTTACAAAGTTTGCAAAACACGTCACCATAGAAGTCAGGTTGTGTTAGTCCTTGATCTCTCTTTTCATATATGTGGCTTATTATTTCTCTGTTTTTTCAATCGATATCAAAATCGAGAAAAGACGCGACATTATCAGACATATTAGCTTTGTTGAGTTGATTCATAAACACCTATTGGTTCTACCACCGTATATTCCACTTTTTCATACTGCAAAGAAAAGTCTCGGGATTTCATTGGACATGAGCCCATGTCTACGTCTCGCGACGTGGACATTTGACGATTTCCCCATGGATGCCTCATATCTTCAATACACAAAAATAAAATGGAGGAGATTTACTTTGTCATTTTGTTGCGGAAACCCGTCGATTGTTTCTTTCGTATTGCGTTTCTGTGCTTTCCTTTGTGGGTAAAAGTCTGACATAATAGTAAGTAGTGTTAAAGATGATAAAACACCAACATTGTGGTAACCAACGCTTTTTAAATTAGAAAAACTCCGCCAAGTTTGACGACGAACGTAAACATTAGCGACGTCACGTGTTAATAACGAAATAAAGGCAGAAACGGGGAAATTGACTTAATAAAAAAACGTATTGAAAGTGGTTTGTTTTTTAATAGAAGAAGTCACAACTTTGAAGTATGACAAATTCGTTATTTGGATTCTTGACAGGGGATATGGGCTCACATTCCCTGCCTGGCAAGTATATTCCCCGACTAACGGTTCGGGTGAATATGATTTCCAGGCTGGCATGTGAGCTCATGTCCCTTGTCAAGAATCCAAATAACTAATAAATCTAACACCGTATCTACCACAGTAGTTACCATTGTATCTACCAACGTATGTACAACCCTATCTACCACCGTATCTACCGCTGTATCTACCAATGTATCTACCACCGATTATACAACTGAATATACCACCGTATCTACCGCTGTATCTACCGCTGTATCTACCACTGTATCTACCACCGATTATACCACTGTATCTACCACTGTATCTACCATTGTATCTACCATTGTATATACCACTGTATCTACCACCGATTATACCAATGTATCTACCGCTGTATCTACCACCGATTATACCACTGTATCTACCGCTGTATCTACCACTGTATCTACCACTGTATCTACCACCGATTATACCACTGTATCTACCACTGTATCTACCATTGTATCTATCATTGTATATACCACTGTATCTACTATCGATTATACCAATGTATCTACCAACGTATCAACCACCGTATCTACCATCTTAATTTAAATTAAGCTCAACAACATACGTCCGCTTCAACTTATTCCGAGAATTCATCAGTACAGTTATGTACCAAGTCTCTATCAAAATGCATATACATACCTACTCCCAGTCTCTCCCATCTGGAGTATATTCCACGTCATCTTTTAAAAAGCTTCCCAAATGAATGTTTCTTATGTTCCAGCTGCAGTACAACACGAGACAGGAAAACCATACAACTGTTTCATGCAAGGTGAACGTGGGTGTGATAATGTAATATTGGTATGGGCGGTGGGCATTGACGGAACGTGTGTTCACCCAAACACGGGATTCAGAATCGGATCTAGCAATAAAGGCTTCAAAGTTGGATATATCGAGGTAAAACTTAAAAATAAACAGTTTCAGTTTGTTTACGGTAGATGCTGTATACCAAAATCCCTTTTTCTATCCAACCATGGGAAAAAGGAACGTATATATTTACGGAATATTCAAAATTCCCAGAATCGCACATAGTAAGTTGTTACTATTCATATTTATCATGTTAGCTCTCTCACTTTTCCAGTTGCATTGGAACAATCCAGTTCTAGCGGAAGGTACAACAGACAGTTCTGGGATCAATTTCTATCTGACGCCAAACAGACGTCCGTATGACGCAGGAATGCTCAGTTACGGCCAAACGCTACTTCAAATCCCGCCCGCCGAGAGCCGCTATTCTGTCAGTGGTACATGCAGCTCGGAATGCACGACGCAGTTTATGAACGGATCTGTGAACATCGTAGGAGTTCTAAATCACATGCATTATTTAGGCAAGTTCAGCAAACGTACCTTTACCTTTATTTCGAATTATGATCTATACTCGGTAAAAAAAAGTTTTGGACCAGGGTATATAAAGTCATATAAAAATAAAACTGGTGGACAGAATTAAAGTATCTTTTTTAGTAACCAAGGTCTACCCTACCCGGTTCATTTGGTACCAGAAACATTAAATTTTAAACAAGATTTGATTTTTAAAAAATATCGCGAACACACAAAGGGTCTGTACAAAATGTTGCAAAGTCCATACAAAGTAACAGTTACGGACACATTCGAGTAACCAATAAAAAGATTATTAGTTTTTCGCAAACTTTCATTGTAAACGATAATTATTGTTGATTGTTGATCTATTGTGAATTATCAACTGAGATAATAAGGGTTATGGTCGAATGTCATGGTTCAGCGATCATTGCACGGGTTCGAACACTGCCACGGTCCAAAACTTTTTTTACAGAGTATATAAGGAACTTCAATTCATCCAAACTAACATTTCTTATACTGTCGCTTCTTTTCATGATTTACATCTCTCTATTGAAAATTGCGAAATAATTAGTAAAGTCTATGAAAAGAGAGATGATTTCAATTTTGATTATTGTTAATTATCCCAATTTAGATGTGGATGTTCCCTAAGCTACTTCATATGGGTCTATGTTTCTCAACTTGTTCGTTTCTCTAGAGCTTGTAGTCGGGTAAAAGACTTGAATATTCGTAATATTTTAATAACTAAAAAGCTACTCCAGCAGGTCTACCGTTACCATAAACTTCGAAAAAACTTTTATTATCGTAACCTTTTAAAATATAAAAGTAATTTAAGAATTCTTCTGCGACAATCACAACCTCACTTCTATGGTGATGTGATTTACAAACTTAGATCCTTTCATACATTTGTTATTAAACTTGTTAAACAGCTTAACAAAAGAGTTTATGAAACTATCATTTTGCATCTTTCTAGGCTTTTGTTTTTTTATATTATATAATTATACATGATCATTTATGTGTTTCACTTATATTGCCTATGAATGCTTCCTTGATGTGGTGATTGTTTCTTTGTGAGGTTGTTATACTAGTATATGACTCGATTTTTGTTGTGGTGGAGACAGACCACCCACTTTCCTTGGGTGGAAGCAGTACATGTAACAGTACACCTCCCGCAATCCGTAAGAATCGACACTTTCTCACATACAAGTCGAGCTCCAAGTGGGATTTGAACCCGCAGAGGTGGGAGGCGAAGGTTTACAACACAACGTCGTTAACCATTCGGCCACGGAGACGCTGTATGTGGTGAAAATTGTACGGAAATGTCTAGATATTTTTGGCGGAGAATGCCGATCTTTGGCGAAAAATGCCGAATAAGGACCAATTATACGGGTATTATTGAGCTATTCCAGAAAATATCCGCCCAACCGCTATAAAAGGTATTTTAATACCAAATACCACCCACACATGGACAACGCTCTCCCTTGGACAAACATAACTGTGATATCATCCCATTGGGCAACCTGATAATAAAAATTATCTCTAAAATAAACAAAACAAAGCAAAAACACAAGGGTTTTTCTACGGTTTAACTCGCAGATCCCTGGACAACTAAAATATCAAAATCCCCCCGCCCCCCTCTGGATGATACCCCACTAGATAAGCTAATACATATTGGTCTGAAAACAATAGATCGGGTCACAGGTGGCAGAGAGGAGAGAGAGGGGCTGGAGGTTTTTAAAATAACAAGTTTGTAAAAAAAAAATATGAGGAAGAATTATCATAGTTTGAGAGTCGTTTTTCATAAAATAGTCTGTCTATATCCTTTCAAAATCCTGTCTTCGCGATCGATGCTTTTATGGAATACGTCCCTTGTTTATCAGTACTCTGAGAGAGGAGAAGAGAGAAAAGGGGAAGGAGAAGAGAGATAGGGAGAAGGGAGAAATGGGGGAGGGAGGAGGAGAAGACCACCCCACGTAGTGTGGAGAACTAACAATAATAATGATAATTAATTGAAAAATATATTTAAATAAAAATATATTAACAAACATATTTTAAGTTTTCCTGAGTAATTAAAATATGTTTGTTTTCAACAAATAACACGTGAAGTCCAGACTCAATTGAACCTATACCTTTAGGACGTCAGTTTGGTTAAAAAATGGAGGGACTGTAAACCTTAGGACTACACACAAACAGAAAAAAATAACACATTATTTTTTTTTTTTTTTTTATTTTTTTTTTTTTTTATTGTTTTTTTCTTCTTTTTATCCCTTTTTTTTAGACCAAGATTTATTAACTCCACGTCAGACAATCCCTTACATATTTTGAAATCAATTTTATGTTCTAAGAATTTATTGTATTATGTATCTAGCCCATTTTTTTAAAGAAGGCAGAGAATAGCGTCCGTTCCTGGAGCCGCCATTTCTACCGGTGTTTCCTTCAAAATTTATTCCGATAAAAAGTCTACTTAGCGACGACTTGTAGTTTGCACAATTTCCGAAATGCACATAGCAACTTACGAAATGCACATAACAACTTACCAAATGCACATGACAACTTGGAAAATGCGCATAACAACTTAGAATATGCACAAGACAACTTACAAAATGCACATAACAACTTAGAAAAAGCACATAACAACTTACTAAATGCACATAACAATGTACGAAAAGCACATAACAACTTAGAAAATGCACTAGACAACTTAGAAAATGCACATAACAACTTACGAAATGCACATAACAACTTAGAAAATTCACATAACAACTTAGAAAATGCACAAGATAACTTAGAAAATGCACATAACAACTTTCTAAATGCACATAACAAAGTACGAAACGCACATAACGACTTAGAAAATGCACAAGACAACTTAGAAAATGCACAAGATAACTAACAAAATGCACATAACAACTTAGAAAATGCACAACTTAGAAAATGCACAAGACAACTTAGAAAATGCACATAACAACTTTAATAGCATATGCACAAGACAACTTCAAAAATGCACAACACAGAACATGCACATAACAACTTACTAAATGCACATAACTTACGACATGCAAATAACAACTTTAGAATTGCACAAGACAACTTAAAAAATGCACATAACAACTAACGAAATGCACATAACAACTTAAGAAATGCACATAACAACTTAGAAAATGAACATGACGACTTACAAAATGCACATAAAAACTTACGAAATGCACATAACAAATTACGAAATGCACATCACAATTTAGAAAACGCAAATAACAATGCACAAGACGACTTACAAAGCGTACTGCACAAAATGCAAAAGGCAAACAGAAGGCATATGAGCAGGGCTGCCATAATAAAATTAAAAAAAGCCTGAGATTTTTGAAAATGCTGAAATTGAGCGCGCAGAGCGACAATTTCAAACGCACACATATTGGTACGCGGCCGACAAAGAAGACAAAACACTATTAAAGGTATAACAGATTACATTGTATGCGGGCATTTGTTGGTTTACATATATACATAGTTTTTTTGCTACCATATTATCCCTTATTTGCAGATAGTTTTATCTTTATACGTTTACAATCTTTTTAATTACAACTTCATTACTCCATGCCTCATCGGTTTTTGCGGACAATATGACCTATTTATGTGCCGACGTGCCGTAAAACACCATTCATTCATTCATTCTTAATCAAATAATAAAAGCACAGCATACAGGACAAAGTTAAATATTACACATCAAGAGAAAAAATGGTAGCTAAATTTAATTTTCATACTTCAGGGACACACATACCGTAGCAAAAGAACTAATTCTAGAGCGATACGCACTTTAATCAACCATTACTCTTTGTTTATTTTGCAAATGTTTTGAAAATGCCAGATTTTTGATAAACAGGAAATACTTAAGTCACGAGGTTGTATTGAACCAATCAAAATTGTCGATTCGCCAACCACGCTATTGATTTGTTACCGGCTTACTTTATACCGCGCCTCCAATGCCAAAAACCAATACCTATGTGCAAAAACGATGTTAAATAATTTTTACGCATTTTTCGTCGAAAAAGCCGGTAATTTCGACTTATTTCGACTGAAAAGCCGGTAAGCCGGTAATCGCACAAGAAAGCCGGCAATTACCGGCGCAAAACCTGAGAAATGGCAACCCTGTATGAGGCTTTCCATAGCTGAGCCCGAAACTTAAATTTCGATTCGGTGGTTCCACTGCTCCGGCCGATAAAGGCTCTGGGTATTGTTTAACCACCCATAGGATAAGTTGTCTGTTTTTTAATTTAGTCTTTTGACTGTCGCTTGTAATGTGCAGGCTTCATTACCGCTGCTCCCAACTAAATTCCATTTTGTTTATTTCGCTCTTCGAGGCATAGCATTGTGTTAGCTACTGGGGACTTAGATTTTACATGGCGGTGGACCAGTAAATATAACATGCCCACCGCCATATGCACGCCATCTCCGGGATGGTTAAAATTCTGTACTATTGATTTTATGAATATTGAGTTCTGCTCAACCCGGGGCTAGGGAGCGTATTTCACTACCGCTCATGAACATTCTCAATCAAACAGAGACTGCAATATTTCGTATTTATCGTATTCGGTCGTTTCCAAAGGTCCACTCTCGTACTCCTTTTTCAGTCAGACCAGTTGCGGACAACCTAGTGAAGTTTTTTTTTCTTCTGATTTACTCCACCCCTATTAATCCACCCAATTACGTCAAGAACCACTGAAATATCAAAATACCCCCATGGACGCTATCACCACTAGAAATACTTTGTCTGTCCCCTCCCCCGCCTGTCAACCTATAGAAGGGTGTTTTTATAATTTCCTCTCCATCCCTTGACAAATAAAATATCTATTTACAAATCCTGGACGCTACACCCTCAACCCGCTAGACAATCTTTAGCGTGTCCTGTTAAGTTGTCCGGGGTGTGGTGGTTAATGTTAGTCTATTGGGGTAGCGTCCAAGTGGGTGGGTATTTTGATATTTATGTGCTATAAGTTGTCTGGGGTGGTCAAAGTCGGGGGTAGCGTCCATGGGTGAGAGTTAAGTGTATTTTGATATTTCAGTTGTCCGTGGGGTGCATGGTGGGAGTGTAAATCATAAAAAAAAAGTTTTGGTTTTGTTGTTATCGAGTTGTCCATGGGTGTTTTATCACAATTATGATTTAGCCAAAGATCGGCATTCTCCGCCAAAGATCGTTGGACATTGCCGTGCAATTTTCACCACATCAAGCATTGAACATAATGACACATGCTCCTCCGCATATACAGTCGACAGAACCGAACATAATGTAAAATGAACCGAACATAAATCGCTTTGTACCACTGAATATAATGTTTTTCAACTGCGTGTATTGAAACATCAACTGCATATATAATCGCTTTTAAAACCACCAAACATATTGGTCTGAATGTAATGATGAACCATCTGCACGCAAAATTAAAAACACTGCACATAATTTATGTTCAACTGCGTCTATTTAAACATCAACTGCACATAATCGCTTCTGGAACCACCGAACATAATGGTCAGTGATCTGAATATAATGAGGAACCATTTGCATATAGAGACACATGAAATAAATATAATGAAAAGTGCTCCGATATAATGACAAAGACACTGCGTACAATGAGATATCGACTGCAAAACAATGTCAGATGTGCCGTATATAAGGAAATATGCACTGAATATAATAACGAATGAACCGACAATGATGATGATACAACTGCATATACTGTTTTAAAAACTGCACATAAAGGCATTTGAACCGTACATAACTATAAATGCTCATCATAAGGCAGTCATGGCGTTTCACAGCTACAGATATGACTGAAAGATTGTTAAAGATGTTGGCTGGGCAAGTTTTGACATCTTCAAGTCTAAACATTTTATTTTTTAAATCATAGTTTTATTTGACAACAGAATTGTTTCATTTTTTCCATTCTAGTAGATATGGATATAATGTAGGATTTAAGATGGTAACATACCAAATTTTAAGGATTTTTTTTTTTTATATTTTTTCCGTCATTTGTGATCATTTTTTGTTGTTAACAAAATAGGGGGTATGGTAGCTCTGAGTAGAATTTATCCTTTTGCTATAGAATAAATCAGATTTTTGTTTTTCAGTAGTGGAATACATATATAAAAGTAGATACTGAGCTAATTTTATTTTCGATCTCCATGTCAATATTGTGTGTACAGTATTTTACATTGAAAATGTCAAAATAACTCCAAAATAACTCCAAAATGGGTGTAATTTAAAGATTTTTTAATAAAAAATCATTAGAAGCCTGGTGACCTATATATTGTTTTACTTGTTTTGAAAGAAATGTCATAGGACCTTGACATATACAAGTTCTCTTGTTTGTGTTTGTTGCTTCCAAGGGATCACCTTTTCAGTATTTATCGACATTCACACTAGCGTTTATATAGTGCTGTGTGGCGGCCGTAAAAGTCGCCCTACTACAAATCAGTAGTGTTATTATTTAATGCTCCTTTGGGATCATCAAGCCCATTCGGTGTTGCGTTAAAGTAGAATGTCGCTTAAGCCGGTGCTAGGAGGCGTGAGAGGTATGGCATCTTATAATTATCCCTCATGAACAGTCTCAATAAAATCAAGGCTGCTACTTTCCTCTCTTGTTTGTGTTTGTTGCTTCCAAGGGATCACCTTTTTAGTATGTATTACTCTCGGGTCTACGGCCATTGTGAAGCAGGATAAATCGCATATACGCGAACAAATCTGTTGTTTTGGGGCGTATGTTTCAGCCAATATATGTATTCATATCAAATGACTAAAACCTATTTAGTAAATGGGAGTTTGTTTCGTGCCTATAGGTTCTGGCGCGGTGTCATCGTTAGTACGGAATGGTGAACGAGTCCAATACCTGGGCTACGATGAAGAGTATAGTTATGACAGACCAGTATTTTACAAGTAAGTTTTCTACTTTGCCAGTCCAATATATGGGATACGATGAAACGTATAGTTACGATAGGCCAGTATTTTAAAAGTAAGTGTTCAACTATACGAGTCCAATTACTGGCCTACGATGAAACGTATAGTTATGATAGACCATTTTTACAAGTAGGTGTTTAACTATACGAGAGTTGTGAGTACAAATCATTTTTTATAGCGCGAAATTGATTATTGCGAAAAATCAGTTTTGTAAAGGCGATATATAAGGGCTATGGCAATATTAGTTTAAAAGTTGCACGTACTTTGTACATGAGGCGATTTTATAGTCCTTGAGTATAGTACAAAATAAGTACTAAACTCTATGAGATATATTATTCAGAGGTGTAAAACAAGAGCCAATCACATACTTTATTACATATTAATACAGGTTTCTCGTGTTTTACTTAAAGGCAAAGAACTGTCTGGACCTTTAAATACAAGATTTATTTCCCTTTGGACATATATGTGCTCTTTGAAGCATTGTTCAATTCTCTCGTATAAAGAGGATAAACATGATGTCTACAAAGGCGCCTCATGATATTGCGTCATTTGTAATTTCAACTTTTTGTCCACAACTGAAGATTGATTGCGCCTCATATTGTTTTGTAATTTGTTCAGTTCAGCTTTGAAACGAGGTCGTTATGACCGCAATGACGCCTCATAGTATTTTGTAATTTGTTCAGTTCAGCTTTGTAAACGAGGTCGTTATGACCGCAATGACGCCTCATAATAATTTGCAATTTGTTTATATCAGCTTTGTAAACGAGGTCGTTATGACCGCAAAGACGCCTCATAGTATTTTGTAATTTGTTCAGTTCAGCTTTGTAAACGAGGTCGTTATGTCCGCAATGACGCCTCATAATAATTTGCAATTTGTTTATATCAGCTTTGAGAACGAGGTCGTTATGACCGCAATGACGCCTCATAGTATTTTGTTATTTGTTCAGTTCAGCTTTGTAAACGAGGTCGTTATGACCGCAATGACGCCTCATAATATTTTGTAATTTGTTTATATCAGCTTTGTAAACGAGGTCGTTATGACCGCAATGACGCCTCATAATATTTTGTAATTTGTTTATATCATCTTAGTTCAGCTTTGTAAACGAGGTCGTTATGACAGCAATGGCGCCTCATAATATTTTGTAATTTGTTTACATCAGCTTTGTAAACGAGGTCGTTATGACCGCAATGACGCCTCATAATATTCTGTAATTTGTTCAGTTCAGCTTTGAAAACGAGGTCGTTATGACCGCAATGGCGCCTCATAATATTTTGTCATTTGTTTATTTCAGCTTTGAAACAGAGGTCGTTATGAATCCCGGTGATGAGCTTGATGTCACGTGTCATTTCAAATCCACATCACGTACAAAGACGACGTTTATGGGAGCCGGGACAAGTGACGAAATGTGCTTTACATTTATCATGTATTATCCGAAGGAGAACTTATCTCAAAGAGGTAAGTTGACACTTATCTAAAAGAGGTAAGTTGACATGCGTATACTACGTTATGTGGATAGGAAGAATGATGCGACACTTTTTGAATCGGAAGATCAACGACACTGTACTATTGGTAAAGATATATTTTCAGTAAGATGTGATTTAAACGTTAAAAAGTCTTTTGTTTTTCCTAGACGCATGTCGCCACCATCATCACCTCACATTCCGAATAAGTTCTACTTTTATTGTTTAATTGTATTTTTTTTCCCAAAACAATAGATTTGACCATACGCCGCTGGCCATGGAATGGTATGAAAATAACTCATTGAAGGTTCCATGTTCACCGTCATAGGCATACCATCTTGGAGATTGCTCAAATTTTCGTACTGCTGACATTTTGAATATTAAGTTCTGATCAACCCGGGACTAGAGAACATTAACGGTAGCAAGCATTTATTCACTACCGTTCATGAACAGTCTCAATCAAAGCAAGACTGCAGTACTTTTTTTGTATTTATCGTATTCGGCGATTTTCAAATTTCTCATTTCATACTCTTTTTAGGTTATGCCAACATGAGTGTCGTATGTCTGTTTATAGTTGAACTAACCATAGCTTAAGTTTACTTACAACAGCGAAAGAATCAGCTATCAGGGTAGTTAATTTTAAATTTAAAACTGTTAGGCCAGTTGATCTTTCTCTAATGCCTATTGCTATGTTTTACTCGCATAAATGACTTATTCTTGCTGCGTTTTCTGTTCCAATATGAAGTGTCGGGCTTAATGCCTTATGTTTGAATAAAATATCTATATATGACCTTATGTTATATATTGTGTACAGGGCGCAAAACATTTTTTGTCTCCATTTTGTTTTAATTTTAAAGCTGAAAACAGGATACGCATATAAACTGGTTCCGTGAGATTCCGATTGTCTGTGCATTGTCACAATGGTAGAAGTAGCCTCCTTGTTTGACGCTCACCATATAAATAGTAGTGTTACGGTCGGTCAGCCTGGTGTCAATATAACTTGGGTAGGGATATCATGTAATGTGTCTACGACGTGGTATTTCAGTGCATATGCTCATCTGCTACAAATATCGCCCGAGGGGATAGTATTATAAAATATAGTGAGGGAAAAATTTTAGCAATTTTTTAGATGAAATTATACTGTATACAAGACATACTGACATTTTTGGGACTTTACGGGCTTGACCCCAACGTTCATTTATTCGTTATGTCATTAAGATGTTCGACTGTTATTGATGTATATGGCAGTAGTTTCTTGATTTTACAACCAAAAATGTATTATTTCCAGGATGCAACAAAAACTTGCCAAACTTTTCCCCCTCAATATTTTACGAAATAGAACATATCGAGGGGTCAGCGCAAAACTATTGTAACTACATATGAATAAAGAAGGAGATACAATAGTTTTGCACTAACCCTCGATATGGGGTATATATATATATATACTACATGATAATTTTATATGAAATAGAAAGTATGGGGGATAGTATGATCAACATTATACGAAATAGAACATATTATACTATGATGCAACACCTATAGGTTATTAGATTTGTATCGGGATATATGCACGAGCTCTTCCGCGTAAAGTCACGAAATATGTATACGCCGAAGTAATCGTGCATATATCCCAATACAAATCTAATAATAATTTTATTGTATTCGTATTTTAATAAAAAACGAAAATTAGAACATAGAACAAAACATTAAGTTTTAACATATACAAGTTCATCAAAAATAGTTATTTGAAACAAACAAACTTCCTATGACATGATATCTATATTTCCTATGACATGAACTGCGAATTTCACCAATCCCTAAAGAGCATGCACAATAGTACTTCCAGTGCAATGATTTTATAACAGTCAACTGTCATGGGCGAATAGTGTACATTGAAAATAAACGGAGCATGCCCCGTGTGGTTCCGGGTACCCCGTTTGGTTCCGGGACAAAGAATAGGCCACTGCAGATCCCGTTGGAGGAGTAGGCAGAGGGTAGAACCCCCCCACCCCCCACACTCCCAAATTCATATTCATTTTATCATTTTTTGTTCATCATGCTCATTAAAGGTCTTCATCATGACCCCTGCATTGTTTCAGGTGCCATCTTGCTCACATCATTAGAGCAGTGGCAGAAAAACAATAAACGTGGCTCCAGCGTAAATGGAGTGTCTACAATAGAATTTGCAGCAACTCTGCAGTTCTGCAGGTGAGACGGTTCTAGGCCCATTGTCCATATTTTATCTCTATGTACATGGAGGATGAGCCTGGCATGTTCATTCATTTTAGGCATGTGTTGGTGCGCCTTAAAACCCCAATTCAATTCAATTAAACGGAGCGTATGCAATAAATAGAATATATTGAGGCTAGTATGACACACGGCATAGAAATATAGGGTACAGTATAAACATCAGGAGGATACGGAAGAATGGTCAACACATGTGGGACACCATACAACATGCCCAACGTATTATATGTATGTCATAGGTATTAATGAACCCCCGGGGCAATAACACGGAGGTGACTGATATTGTATACTTTCTCTTCAATTTCATGAAAATCTACCTCTCCTCATTACGCAGTACAAAATGATTTTGATGTATGACCCATTAAATAATTCATTATTCTGATCAACATGTGTTAGTTTGGCACCATTGAAAATATTTCTCACGGTTGTCTTGATACTTATAATAAATATTATAAAATGATAACTTGTTCTTTCAGACTGTTCTGCATATGGTGAAATTACCAGCTGCGAATTGTACCAGCCAGTGATCAGAGGGTGTGATGTTGCCAAATTCACTAATTATACGTAAGTTACCAACATGTCACGGTTTATGGATATCTAACAGGTAGATTGTTGTTGCATTGTCCGACCGGTTAGCTCAGTCGGTAGAGCTTCGGAACTATAGTCCGAAGGTCCCGGGTTCGATCCCCGGTCTGACTAAACATTTGTCTAGCCCTGTGACAAACATCTGATATGAAACAACTTATAACCATTTTGATCATAAATGAATTAATTACTTTCTTAGAACATTTGTAATATATACTTATTATTTTTGGAAATATGTTAATATTCCATCTAAACCTCTGATAGTGGGTTCGATCCTTGCCGCGGCCACGTCATTTATCCTTGAGCAAGATAATTAATCCACATTGCTGGTTCTAAACAGGAAACCATCGACAGTGATTAATCTAAGTTGCAAGAACTTGTTTCGCAATCGATGTAAAATAAATATGTTTAAACTATACCTTTGAACAAGATCATGTTTTAAGTTGGGTAATTTCATAGCTTTTTTTCATTTTTAAACAAATTAGCTCAAAAGTCTGATGTACCCTCTATCAAGATCAAGTGTAATGATTATTTCCTATGTATATTCCAGAGATCCGGAATATCTTGCCAGGAGCATGGCAGTAAAAGACAACTGCCAGGTAGGCTACTGCAGAAAAGAGTGCTTGCCCATTGTTCGCGAGATATTCAATCATCCTTGCTTAAACGGCGCAATGAAATATGGGTTTCTACAAGCACTGGGTCTTGCCAATCAAGAACAACAACGCGAGCTTAGCAGTGAAGATAAAGCATTGTATTACGATGGAGTAATGTATTGGGCACGTTTAACATCCTGTGACACGGAGCTGGCTCTCGAAAAGAGATGTCAAACGCCATCGAGAGATGACAGCTCCATATCAGATTCCGCATCAGTGATATCACTGGCGTTGCCGTTGGTCATTGCGAGTCTGTGTGGGTTATTCTGGATGTAAAAGATATATCTACAGATACGGATTGCAGAATGTATACAAAAAAATAACTTTATTAAGAAATCAATCTGCAACCATTTTAAAATGTTTTTGACCAGGAGTGTCTTTTACTTTGTACGCAAATAGCCGTAGAAACGTGCTCTGAAATAAATCAATCGTTATTTGATTACAAAATGTCAGTATAAACTACCACTCAAGTAGGTAACAGAGGGCGTGACAGTTAGTGCACTTTATATTACCTCTCATGAACAGACTCAATAAAACCAAGTCTGCTACTATTCTCTCTTGTAGTCGTTCATTGTTTTAAAAATATTCCGTCTTCAGTATTTATATAACAAATACTAAACATATTTGAGTAATACAAAAAAAAGTATTATCACTTACATTGTTTATATGTATCTAACATTCTTTGTAAAACATAAAGAATAAACCAGTGCATGTATTTGTCTGAGAGGCTTCTGTCTCATCAAACTATTTTAACTACACTATTATGTTACATGTTGTAACAGAATATATCTAACAAATGTTTTTTTGTGTTGAAATATCAATATGTTGTGCGTGTCACATTAAGAACGTGATAATATGTATCTGTATACAAAATAAATCTTCCTACACAAATTGCTTGTCTTAATTTGCCAACCATGTTCAATACCGAGCTGTAAATATTGCTATTGTGTTGCAATCGCTATTTTGTTACATATCGATAATATGTTACATACCGCTATCTCGTTACATATCGCTATCTCGTTACATATCGCTATCTCGTTACATATCGCTATCTCGTTACATATCGCTATTTCGTTACATATCGCTATTTTGTTTCATATGTGTTATGTACATCTTGGTATTTAGTTATATATTGCTTTTTTGTTATATATAGACGTATCATAAAATATTAAATAAACTAAGGCGACTCGTGGCAATGGTCAGTGCCATTTAACACAAAGAAACTACCGATTTTCTTGTTTGGAGGTCTGATTGAATTTAAATTAACCTTTTAGATCAATTAAATGACGTGTTATGTTGAATACTTGACAAATACATAATTTATAAATGTCCATTTAATAGTCATGACATCAGCAGATAATCTTTGCGTCATTAGACACATTTGTAACATTTTCTGTAACTGTTACGACCGTGTTAACGTTGCAACTTTTATTTTCATTTTCAGAACTGATTTCGATATATAGAACATGCATACATAGAACATTTTGTACATTGGTTTAAACGTATTTTAGAATGTTTACAACATCTAGACTACATCGTTAATAGGATTGGAACGAAAGAAAACATCTTATAGAGTTCCACCCCTTAAATATTTTATATTTTATGCTCGTAGTTTGCTTCCCGAAAATATGAAAATGTATACCAAATAACACAACGCATTTGGAGACAACAAATATATAGGCTGCGTTTCCATAAGAAATATGGTTATTTTATTGTATTTGTATGAATAAATGAATGAATGAATGTCTTTATTTATAGAGGGTGACCCAACTAGCCAACGCTAATCTCCCCTGGGGTCCTCTGTAAAGTCATACATATACTATGTAAAACATATATAATATAACAAAACAGTGATATTTCCTTTACATTATTGCGCACGCACGCATACATGCAAATACACACACACGCACACACATTTACAAACATGTACACAGTTATTCTTAATATATATACATAATTATATACATGGTTTGAGGTGGTGGTTTGCAGGATAAAGTACCACACTATACGCATGATGTCAATAATAAAACTGCCAAACATAACACTACTTTTACAATTATTACATTATTATTGTGTTTTCAGCCATTTAACACAGTTAGATGTAAAGGATTTTAAAGAAGTACATTCTCTAATATATGAAGTAATGCTATTCCGGACAATTGTTCCGGAGTATATGACATACTCCCTTCAAACAGTTCTTTGTTTGGTCTTGGAGTTATATAATTTAATTTGTATGCAGATCGTAGATTTCTCTGCGAGATAACAGTAGGATGAAACGTATCACAAATATATGACGGGACTGTATGTTTTGATACTCTATACATACATTTTGCCTTTTGGAGAAATATCCTTTGCTCGATATTAACGGAATTTATGATAACCAGTTCTTCATTTAGTGTGGTATATTGCTCACCTAAAATAGTACGACAAGCCCTCCTCTGCAAGCGTAATAACAGCTTTATGTTAGCTTTCTTTGTGCTTCCCCATATTACTTTACAGTAATCTAGATGAGGTTGAACATATGCCTTTAAAATATTAGCCGGTAATTTAAAGGAACATATGATTTTATTCTTGACAGTAGCCAGATGTTGGTTGATATTTTCTTACGAATATACATAATGTGATTATCCCACTTCAAGTGTTCATCTATATGCATTCCCAGAATTGTATCACCTGCTGTAAGTTGCAGTTCAATGTTATTATAGTTTAATGATAGTTTGTTATTAACAAGTCTTGCACGCTTCTGAGGCGCAGTAACTAAGAGCACTTTAGTTTTTTTCAGTGTTTAAAACCATACCATTATTTAGGCACCAAGCATTGAGGGCATTTAAAACGCATGTAGAACGTTTGCTTTTACCGGGTTATAATCAATCTGTTTTATTGAACTTAGTATGAAAAATACGATTATGGATTTTCCTTTTCGTGAACTGCTGATGATATTTTATGGCCAATTTGTTAGTTTTGTTTGGAAACAATTGTTATCCCAATTAACAAGCGTCTCTTTCACAGGATCTGTATATTTATCTTTCTTTAATGTAATTGCCAATTAACATTAAGTACCGCTTTTGTAGTAGCGTAGGCGATGTAGTTGATATATTGTACTTAACTATAATATATAGTATTATGTAAATACACTTTCATCACAATTGCTGTCTAGAAAAATAAATACTAACTTTTGGAGCAAATACAAGGTACATTTGTACCAATATTGGTATTCTGACACCGTATTGGTGACTTTAATATTATAGAAAATTGATTAATAGGTACAGTTAATTATTCCTTGTACACTATACTGTTTGAATTAAAGGTATATTTTAAATAAGCGATTATATTACCAAAATCTCACAGGAATATGAACATCTTCATATCGCATCTTTATTTTTTGTTTACATAACACACTCTTTTTTGTTTACATAACACACTCTTTTTTGTTCACATAACACACTTCACGCCAAAGCGAATGTTTGCTTTGAATGATATACTGGTTAATATGTCGTATGTCGTAGAAGTTTAATAGTTTATTTAAGTCTCATCACAGTACACTATTATCTACAATACAACAAATCATAAAATACAACTGTGCCATTCTTTTTAGAATTACAAGAGACTATACAATACCAATATACATATGACTGTTCACAATGTTAAAATATTGAGCATCTGAACCGACTGCCACAGCCGTGTCATAAGACTCACAAAAAGCCACAGCAGTAGGTCCAGTAGTCAATGCATACACATATATCACTGTTTTAATTTATAAAATCATTTTCTAAAAATATTGTTATCACACACATTTATACACAGTAAAAACTGAGCGGCCGGTGCTAATCTTGACATGTTGTCTAAAAAGTACTTAAAATAGAAATATTAATATGTGAGTTAGAGAATCGCAACGGCTACTGAAACCTTAAAAAATAGTATAACAAATCAGATAACAACCCAGATCAGATCTGGAATGTACTGATTAGCACCGACTTCTCAACCTCGTTATAAAGCCTTATTTCTTATCTAATAATGATTGCATTATTTACAGCATAAAATATGATGAAATTAACTTTAAAAAAAGAAAAAAAAAAGAACGCTTACCAGCTTACTACAAGTAAAATAAATAATAATAGTAACACATAATTAAGAATATAAAACAGAGTTTCGCTTTTTGAGAATATTACAACAGGTTTTGGCACTCACGCGTATCATATCTTTATTGGAAAATAAAAATTACATTTTGTCTGTTTCGTTTACATCTATAAATTTGGATATACAGACACTGCTTTATCAAATAAGAGTTTTCTAATATCACCATACATAGCACATTCTAAAACAGCATGCATCTCGTCCTCAACCTTGTGAATACAAAATGGACAAAAACGCTCATTTTCTGCAATAGTTTCATATCGACCTGTTTCGATTCTCAACGGTGCCACACCACACCTAAACTTTGCAAATGCAGCTCTGTGCTGTAAAGGTAATATAAGTTTGCAATATGATTCAACTTCATACTCTGATTTAAATAGCCTGTATGTTCTTAACTTGTTTCTACCTACTCCACCTACTCCTGTTACTCTGTTTATACTATTCTTCCAATCTATTACATATAAATCCATTAGAGCCGTTGTAACATCTTCAATAAATTTTAACTTTGGAAAGGAAAAATTTATATTCGTGTATGCATCTAAGCCAATTCTTTTAAACTTATCAACAACAGAGTGGAACCAATTTTTACAATTTCGGTTAGCTTTATAATAAGCCCAAACAAAAATACGTTTATTTATCCTTGTATTGTTAAGATTTACATTACGACTCCAATGGTTACACACATTTTTCCATTGTCTAATACAAGGAGGTATCCAACCCATATCACCTGATAACGCGGCCACTGGAGTGTATTTGCCTACTCCTAAGTAAAACATCATGGCTCTATGTTGTATAGCATTTATACAAGAGAATGATTTATTTCCCCATATAGAAGCTCCATATGAAATAACAGGCCAGACAAGAGAATCATACAGTTTTGTATAAGCATCATAGGGCATACCACCCATACTTTTATATTTAGCTATAAGCAAACCTAAAGCTCTACTAGCACTTTGAGAAACGAGTTTAGCAATAATGGAATAATCCAAATATTCAGTCAGAGTTAGACCAAGATAAACATATCGGTCAATGGTATTAACAGTATTAGGTCCACACATAAAAATACATTTTGTTCTTTGGACAGAATTTGGCCTAAAGTGAACAACATTACTTTTATTATTATTTATAGACATTCTATTACTATCACACCAGGTATGAAGTTCATGCAACATAAATTGAAGATCGTGCTCACTATCGGCAATTAGGACCATATCATCAGCGTATAATAATATACACACCTTTTCACCGTCATCAAGTTTTATACCTTTCCCCAGTGATTTGATTTTTAATGCCAAATCATTAATAAACAAGTTAAAAAGTATAGGAGACAGCGGACAGCCTTGCCTTAAACCAGCATTAACGTTGAACCAATCGGTTGAACAATTGTTCACTCTTACACATGATGATACAGACGTATATAAAGACTTAACTGCTATCAACATTTTACTAGAAACGCCACTATCCTGAAGTCGCTTCCAAAGTCTTTCTCTGTTGACAAAATCATATGCTTTACGAAAATCTATAAAAGAACAAAATGTTGATAACTTTAGCTTTTTTCTAGTTTCTATAATATTTGTTAATGAGGCAATATGATCTACTGTGCTGCGATTTTTTCTAAAACCGTTTTGCTCATCGACAATTTTATTATCAGCTTCAGACCATATAGAAAGTCTATTATTCAACACTGAACTATAAAGTTTATACATAGACGAAGCTAATGTTATTCCCCTGTAAGATAGAGGGTCTCTTGGATCAGCGGAGCTTGTCTTCGGAATAGGATTAATAATACTTTTACCCCAAATTGTAGGAAGTGTACCGGTTTCAAAGCAGACATTACATAAGGCATGCAGAAATAATACAGATGTATCGTTTTTTAACACATCAATCGGTATTAAATCAACGCCAAAAGCTTTTCCTCTTTTAGCATTATTTATAGCTTTCTTCACTTCTTATAATGAAATATTACTATCCAAAAAAACATTATTATTCCCATCGACATTTAACTCAAATACACCATTAACATCCGAGTTCAAGTTTAAAAGATGATCAAAATCACGTTCCCATTTTAAAAGAACATCCTTCACAGCCGTTGACAAGCTACCGTCATCCAAGAGGACCTCCATTGGTATAACATGTTTTTTAGTTTGCCCCACTCCAATCTTTCCTATTGACTTCCAAAATTGGGTTTGGTTAATGTTTACCTCCTGAAGAATATCATTTTACATTTTATACCAAAATAGACGTTTTGATCGTTGAACTTGCCTGTCAAATGTCTTTCTTGCTTAACAATAGTCAGACTTAAACTTAACCTTGTCAGACGAAGAAGACGACTGTAACCATTTACTTTCTAAGGTACAAACATTATTCCATAATTGAGACAGTGTTTCACTCCACCACGGCTTTCCTGTTCTCCTGCGCTTGTTACTCATTCCGCACTTCACAGACTTGTAAGGTAGCTTTTCATACATTTCTTTCTTAACAAGGTCACACCACCCATCATAGGCTACGTCTATATCACCCTGTGTATGGAAGCTACATTCCAAGCCTGCAATAGTTGTGTTTACTAAGGCTAAAATCTCGCCATCACATAAAAACGCATTCGGAATAGAATCAACATTAAACTTATCATAAGAATGCAATTTCTCGGATTCTAACTCACTATAATTCGTAAATAATGAAAGTTTAATAGTCCAAGTAAGAACAGAATGATCAGGAAAGCCGGATGGAGCTACATCGCTTATACGACAAGCCTTGTTTATAAGGTCAACTGCCCGTATAACTGAAAATTCACTGAAATCTGATAGTTGTTCATGACTAATTAAACAATAATCCACTACAGAACACCGTTTAACAGATATGGAAGTAAAGTCGTTGCACAGAAAGTTTCGACCGTTCAGCATACACATATTAACGTTAATTAAAAAATCAATCAGCATATCACCGTAAGCATTACTTTTAAAATCAACGACATCCCGTTCACATATATTATCAACACCAGATATAAAATCAACAGTATTGCCACAACGACTGTTAAAATCGCCACATAAGTAGATTAGTCCTTCATTCTGATATTTATAAATATCTGATAATAAACTGTCAAAGAAGTTGTGGGCATCTACATTTCGACAAGAGTTCTCTGGTGGGATATAACAAACACATCGTCGTATGTCTTACAGTTTTGTAAACAATGCAAACATCTGCTAAACACCAAACAAAGTAACGGCTTATTTCCTTGAAAGAATATTGTCTGATATTAACTGTATTCGAGGGAGGCTCCTAACTTACACTTAAAGTAGCTATATACTGCCTACAACAGCCTAATTTAAAAACAGATTTACACCGTTTCTAAACAGGCGTATTTATACAACCTAAATATTTTATACAACTTAAATATTTTGACAATATAAACGGCTTTAACCAGCTAGCCCAAACCCCGAAACGGGAGCGTCGAATTAAAAGTTACCAACTTTCATTTTTCGTATATTCAATCACATGTAATTTAAAAACTTGTCAATAACACTATGCTTTTAATTGGCACATATGCATTATTATGTGACCTGAACATCTGGATTGAGTTTGGATAAACATTGTTTTAGTGTAATTTTTCAGTTATTTGGCGGGTTAGTTTCTTTAAAGACTTTCATGCTTCCTCTCGACTTTTAGCTGAATAGTAAACAATTACTCTGTTAAACAAGTCAGGGACGTAGCACGGGTATATTGGATTTTTATACATGCTATGTATGTATTACATGTATGTTCTTAATAGTATTTATGGTTCCAGGCCCGTAGCCAGCCCTGAAATTTAACCGACGTAAATCCTTATTTTGGTGTCTGGTGGCAATAGCTTCCCACTCCGCTCTGGATTTTGTTTTGATTTCCTGCATTGTGTTGCATTTCTCGGACAATGTTTTCACTTTTAAACATGAAAGATTTTGTGAACGATTGATAATGTATCGATATTTTAGTTGTTTTAATGTAAAGTATGTAGATTCCCAAAATTAAACCAAGGCAACTTCCGCGGTGTGCCTCAGTGTAGCTGCGGGCCTGGGTTCAAAGTTTGAATACAGTGTCTTTTATAGATATATAAACATACATAAAAAAGACAAATACATGTTTGACCTTTATACGAGCCAATGTATATCCTACTCTGTCAAACTGATAAGAATTTGTTAAAATGAAACACTTTAAGGTTTTTATTTCATCATTAATGGTCATTTGAGCATTAAGCCATCTGCAATTAATCTGCAAATAACCATTCAACAAAGTTGAACATAAATAAGACAAAAATATGAAATGTTGTGTGTGGTTAATGGTGACAACAGTATGATATATATCAAGAAAGGGCTATATCGTCATTGAAGTTATAAGGAAAACAGGTTTATAATACTCTTGATGTTTAAATGATCTCCCCTTCCTCAAGCCTTTAAATATTGTTGAAGGAACACACGGCACTTCTTAGGTCGTTTTTCTACATTTTCACAACATCAAAATTGTCCAAACGGTAATTTGTTCTTACTAAACACCCCTTTGAATAAGTTGAAACTCGATTGTTTTAATTTTTTTTCTAAAACTCACGACGTTAGGAATTAATGGAAAAAAAGCATTCAAACTGCCTAGTACATTTTCAGCTAATGAAAACATACCTCAGTCATTTAAATAATATGTCAAATGTATGCCTGTGTGTAAACCCTTATCCAGATATTGCATTGATACAAACTTTAAATGTAAATACAATTCGGTTGACATCTGAAGCCGTTTACTACTGTTATTGTGTTAACTCTTATAGTGACATAAAGGCAATGCCACAATAACGTGCCAGTTTTGGTCTTTGTTTAATTTTTCCGAGATCTGTTTGAAATAAACCTTCAACTATAAATCGACGAAGATCGGAAATCATTTACAAACATTAGTGTATAAACAGGATGAAAGTTTATCCACGGACAGACGGACACGGACACCGAACAAGTTGCCAGGACATTAGCTACAGCAAGCTAAAAAACAACAACAAACAACTTCTGAAACGTTCAAACAGTTTTCGTGTTTATCCGTTTATGCACTAAAAGCTAAAGTGTATTTCAAAAACCAAGTACTCGAACGTATGGTAAGCCAAAGTGGTTTTTATTCGCTAACTTCCGGAAAACGAAACTCGCATAACTGATTATCGGACATTTGCATATTAACTGATATCGGAAATGAATTCACAAGATGGAAACATCTAATTCCTTATCGAATATTAACGAATCAAAATCGCTTTGGCTTGTAGCAAACGTCATATAATAAAATAGTACATATTATTATTTGATGTTTCTGCTTTACGTTAATGGTATCACCCACCCCCAGGCCCAACAAACTGGTATGTATATATATGTTCGCATGTATAAGGTTCGCTATATAAGGTTTTAAAAATAAGTCATTCACATTATGACGGTATCTACTTGTATCAGTGAACACAGTGCTCGGCTTTATAATGATGTCACACTGGAGTATCACGCCGTAGACATCTGACTTAATACCTCACACAATCAAAATTTAATTTAAACAACATATTATTCAGTAATGAATGGGATTGGACAAAAAGCTATCCCTATGTGAGCCCTCTCCCGATTCAAAATACACATTTAAAATACACGCCCATTATACATAACATGTGGAGTTGTAATGTAATTAGCACATAATGGTTTGCCAATTAGTTAAGAATCTTTGAAACATTTCTACCGTGATCGTTTAAAATTAACCTTCTTTATCGTAAACAAAAAATAGAAAAGTGAAAAAAATAATAAACAAAAAATTATAACGATAACTCATACGAGACACATACTAAAATATATCGGTTATACCATAATGAACGGTTTTAATATGAGTTTTTGTAACCAATAGTTAATATTATAATTGAAGATAATTAATCACAATATTAACACCCGGCCGACCAGTCCTAAATGCTGAACGTCAAGCAACGGCGTCTCCGTGGCCGAGTGGTTAACGACCTTGCGTTGTAAACCTGCTCGCCCCTCACCGCTGCGTGTTCGAATCCCCTTGTAAGTGAGGGAGTGTCGATTCTTACGGATGGCGAGAGGTGTACAGTACTAGCTCTACCCAGGAAAAGTGGGTGGTCTGCCTCCACCGCAAAAAAATGACCGTCATAAATTATATAACCTTACATGTGTTGGAAAGGACGTAAAACACCATACAGACAAACAAACAAAATGAACGTCATGCAAGGTAGCTACTAGTACATTTTTTATGAAGTCTGATTGCATGCGCACAAATGTACCTTCATGTATACTTCCTGATTACATTTGTATGAAATGAAATAATTAAACACTAATACGGAACACCGTCTAATACGGAACACCGTAATAACTAACGGGACGTTAATGAAGTGTTGAAGACATCGACACGTCCAACAAAGCAAAACATCTCGGTTATTATACACAAACTGCTTTTAAATGTAATACATATATTATTAACTTAAGTATTCGATTAGAAGGGCGACGTGCTGTAAAACACCATTCATTTATTAATTCGTTCGATTAGAAGGAAACACTTCATTTTATCGTTTTTTTTTGTTTCGCTAAAGAATCACACGAATACCATCTCGTGAATAATACAAACTCTGCAGTTGAATAATCCCTATAAATTGACAATAAATACTGATAGAGGTGATCCTTTGGGAGCAACAAGCACAATTAAGAGAATAAATCAGCAGAGTCTGTTTATGAGAAGTAATGAATGAAGCAACACCTCTCACGTCCCCTAGCACCGGCTGAAGCGGTATTCTACTTCAAAGCCACCTATACTGGGCTCGTTGGTCCCAAAGGACTATTTAAATAACATAGTGTGTTATATGGTATAACGGAAAATGAAAATTAGACTGGTTTGCAAGGTAATTCCATTTCTACACATAGCTATCTCGCAAAGTTACACATCTCGCACTGTCTCGCATCTCGCAATGTTCCGCATCTCGCGCAATGTTCCGCAGACATATCTAGCAGCCGATTATATCCCAGCGCAGTGAGATATAGCCAGACCACATTGTGGGGTTGAGCCTAACACAGAGACCAGCCAGTTACAGGTGTCGGAAGCATGCGTGTTGCAGTTTAGCCTTTATCGTTATTGCCGACAAACTTCTGAAATAAATGATATTAAATCAAGTTTGTATCATTGTTTGCATGTTTAAGCCATTTAGATCTGATACAGTTACATTTAAAAACGAAAACCCAACACAATCCTATGTTATGTGCTATCGCTTTTCCATATTATTCTTATAAAGCAATGTTACACAGACCCGTACGAAGGTGAAAAACTTGCCAACGTTTTGGTTTGTTTTTGTTTGGCTAAAAAAAAACAGAACATAGAAATAAAAGGACTCGACTACTAAAGTGTTTAGCGTAGGGTATGCACTGTTAAGTGACTCTATACCTTATTCCCTATTAGACGCCGTCGGAGGCATTACATTTTTTAAAAAAGGTTGTGTGTGTGTGTGTGTGGGTGGGGGAGGATTTTATTTGAGGTTAAAAATCAATTTTCTGGATAATTAATTGATAAATACCAAGTTAATTATTATGTCAAAATGTTAAATTGTATTAATGTGTTAACTATGTTTGGCTATAATTCCCTATACATAATCTCTTCTGATTTCTGTAAGTCATACTGTTTTATAAATCCCACCCAAAGTGATATTTTGGCGGGGTGGGGCTTTAGTCAGAGGAGGGGAGGGATTTTGATAGGGCTATATGGTATAATGCCTATGTTACCATTGCTACTTCATCAGAATTGGAAACTTCCAGAAACGTAATACAGTCTAAACTGTAGTTGACCTTGAACTCTGTGACGTACTGTCCACTATTCAGTGGCCGTCCATGTATCGCAATACCTTCCACAGTCTTGGGAATGTGAAAACGTGACTGCAAAACGAAATAAAATTATATGACTTATCGTCAACATATCAATAGTATATAAAAAGTACATGTACCTTCATTTTATGACAATGGAATACAAAAGCCTGTATTGCTTCTAGCATTTTCTCATGTTGCATCAACATCCATAGGCAACTAAATATAGAGTTTTGAAAAATTCAGTTAAAAATCTATGGATGCATTTTGATACACGTTAAACAAAGTTTTATATTGATGGTTTTCAATAATGTGCTCGGAGGATAGTGTCCGATACAAGGGATCGCCTGGTTTACCCCCTCATCCGACGGACGAGGATAAGAGAAACTCATTGGGGATGGTGAGACTTGAACCCGGCGTCAACCCAGTTATCTTCAAATCCACCATGCTATCCAATGGGCAACTCCAACAAAGGTCTGAATTAAGCGTTGGCACATTCTCATTATATTCTGTCAATCAGTTTAACACTTTAATAATCTGGAGCTATTCTTGCAATGTTTGTCATGGTTATTGATTCATATCGCAGTCAAACTAAAAAAGGGATTGTTAGATCAAACTGTAATATTTCGTATTTATCGTGTTCGGCCGTTTCCAAAGGTTAACTCTCTTTTATATCGTTGTTGTGTTGAATACTCGTTTTCTTTTAACCCTTTCGCTGCCACAGCCAAAAGCATTGCTTTTACGACCACTGTAGGCCGAGATCAACATGCACACTATGTGCAGGCTGATCTTAGTTACAGTTGTCGCCACTCAGTAAGAATGTATTCCATAACACTATTTTATACAAAATATTACTGGAAAATTTAAATTCAAATTTAGCAGACGATATTTGAAATTTGACGACAAAAGGGTTGATACAATATTATTTCAAATATTCTGACAGTCTTTTGTAGCAAACGTCATATAATAACATGTTATTATTTGATGTCGCTGCTTTACGTTAATGTTATCACCCATCCCCACAAAATGGTATGTATATGTATGCTATCATATAACACACAATAATGTTAATTTTATGGAGATGCACAACAGTAAAACATTGAGGAGAAGAATACAGTCCACAATGGAAAAGTTAACCCATATTAATTGATTCCACTGGTTGGTGTCAGATGTCC
This sequence comes from Cyrtodaria siliqua, assembly GCA_037043455.1. NCBI lineage: Eukaryota > Metazoa > Mollusca > Bivalvia > Adapedonta > Hiatellidae > Cyrtodaria > Cyrtodaria siliqua. The sequence continues at coordinate 261,058 of JAWPHD010000206.1, read as the reverse complement.
CAGTAGACCATGACCGCGTCCCAGTCGACCCTTCTAAAGTGTCCAGTCTAGACCAGTTTGGCGTGAAACAATTTGCTCCGTAATTAAGAATTGACGAAACAGAAAACGATTCGTCAGGTATTCCGTTCGGGCCAGATATTAGGCAGCCAGATCTGCAAAAACATATTTGGTAATGCGATTTTTACTTACATTGAGTTAACTGTTTTACATGAGTTTTTTACTTTGACATACTGCCGAATAAGACATGCAATACTAGACCGACCGACCGACCGACCGACCAACAACAGTAAGACAGAGAGTCAGATAGACAGATACATAGGAATTCTTCTTCTTCATATACTGAAAGAAATAAGTTCAGCACGGTCTTTTGCATATCTAGCTTAAAGAAACTGAATTTTTATTTTATAATGTGAAGCATTTGATAACTTTGGCATGTCAGAAGGTGTTCTTGTTTTTCATTTATTATATGTGATTCATAGTAAGCAACAGAGTTATCTCCCATTTATATAAAACAACTTTTTTTTTCACATTAAACATAAGAATATTATCACGAACAAGGTTAAACTTTATTAAATAATTATTCTGGGTTTCGAGTGATAAAAACGCAAAATCATTTGACATTAACCTTGTTATTAAAATGAAATTACGAACCAAAGTTTTGAATTTTAAATTATCCCCTTTACATTGAAATAAGAACGAAATTATAATTTCTGTAAAGCAGGTACATTAAAACATGTTGCTACTTTTTTCGCAGATATCGTTAAAAAATAATGTCCTGCATATACATGTTACTTATGTTAATTACATGTTTAATGGCGGCTGAAGCACATAGCCTTGAATCTGCTCAATGGGATTTACCATGTATTTATGTGCTAAACGTATTTCTTTCAGTATACTGTTATACGTTAAGAGGTGGGATGTATACAAACCTAGATGCTGTCGTCATAAACCTTCACCTGGAATGAATTGGATTGGATTTTATAGTCGCACCAACAGCTAAGGTCATATGGCGACTTTCCATATTCCACTGGTGGAGGAAGACCCCAGGTGCCCCTCCGGGCAATTTTCGTGCACGGGCGGGCACCTGGGTAAAACCAACGACGTTCCGCAAGCCAGCTGGACAGCTTCCTCACATAAAGATTCCTAGGCCCCTGAGGAATCGAACCTACAGCGGTGAGGGGCAAGTGATTGCAAGTCAGAGACTTTAACCACTCGGCCACGGACGCCCCCTCACCGGGAATGAAGAGACCAAACAATATTTCAAGACGCGTATGTAATAGAAGATAACGTGCGAATACATTGTAAGCAGTTGTAAAGAACGCATATTTTTAATTATTGTTGAATTTAGCAAACAATTACATGTATTACACATTACATGTATTACACATTTCCCTTAATACTCCTTCTCCGACAGAATAACAAACAAAACAATCATTGTTTTTTGGTATAAGCCTCGGGAATAACCGACAACCGAGTATTATTTCCACATTACACACATTTCACAATTTCAAGTCATATATTTGCATCAAATAGCCACAACATTTTTTAAAGATATACACTTATAACATCAAACAATATTCTTTGAATAATCATAATAATAATAAACAAGAAATCCGTGGATTCACATGTCTCGTCTAACGGGGGCTGGACTTGAAAATAAAAAGGTCAATGATGCTTAAATGAAAGTTTGTAAACATTTTAGTAACTTAAAACAATCGAGTTTGCCGCTTGCTGAGATGACATTTAAGTGCATTTGTTTAAAAACAAAATGCCATTCTATTAAACAAGAGGCCCAAGAGGGCCTGTGGATGCACTACTGGCTAAAACGGCTCTTATATCAAGGGTTGTCGACATACAATTCCAATCAGTAGTTTTTTTTAAAACAAACACAACAGGGATAGGATGGCCTTAGACCGCTCACCTGGTAATCATGGGCAATAAGTCTGCTGTGTCTAGTCTGGCATGGTCATTTTTTAATTTGTCCCACTTTCTTCTATGAATGCATATTCATAAAAATGGGGTGAGGGTGTGTGTGTGGGGGTGGGGGGAGGGGCGGGGTTATATTAACATTCTAAACAAATATGGTAAAGATCAGATAAAAAATGAAGTACAGATTTAACAAAGGAAAATACAATATAGCATTTATCAACAAATCAACGGCCATAACCTGTCGTTACTAACTAGATCTAGCTGGGTTTCGAACTTGTCCAAAATGTCATTGATATACCATGCTTTGCACAACTAGAAATCATACTGAGGCTTCCTGCCAAATTTTGTAGAAATTCAACAAGCCCAGGAGGAGTAGCGCCGACAAGAAATTTAAAGTAAAAATGTCAAAGTTCCATAACTCCGTCATAAATCAGCAAACTGGAACAAAAGTGTGATATGCACAACTAGACATATTACAGATGCTTCCTGCCAAGTTTTGTCGAAATCCAACCAGGCGATTAGAGGAGTAGCGTCGACAAGAAATTTAAAAAAAATTAGGTTTAAAACATCTAGTGCATAATTCTAGTTCACGAGAAAGTGATATAAATGTAACAATTAAAGTTATCTGCCCTTTGCTTGGATGGTAAAGGTCACATCCACATCTGCTTTGTCAGGTTGCAATGTACAACTCAAGATACAACTATAAGCAAAGTTTGAAAGGTCTTATATAGTGCATACAGTTTGTGAAAAAATGACCTAAACGCCAAAGTTGAAGGTAAAAATTGTAAGGTTATTTGCCCTTGCTTGGAGGGTCAAGGTCACTTCCACATTTGCTTTTTTCACGTTGCCATGTACCACCCAAGATACAACTATAAGCAAAGTTTGAAAGGTCTAGTGAATATAGTTTGTGAAAAAGTGACCTAAACGCAAAAGTTTAACCTAAAAATTAGTAAGTTATCTGCCCTTTGCTTGGAGGGTCAAGGTCACTTCCACATTTGCTTTTTTCACGTTGCCATGTACCACCCAAGATACAACTATAAGCAAAGTTTGAAAGGTCTAGTGGATACAGTTTGTGAGAAAATGTCCTAAACGCAAAACTTGAATGTTGACGCCGCCGCCGGAAAAGCAACACCTATGTCTCTTTTTTTTCTTCGAAAAGGCGAGACAAAAATTACACGTCCAGTTATCAGTCGCACCCAAAGCTGAATGGTTTAAACCGCGCTTAAATGCACGAGAAACTCACGATAATCTCGTTCAATTACACAGCGACACCTCTCGCAGCTAACTTACTAAGTGAAATTAATTTTCATCTAATTCTCTACGATCAAACGAAGAAAATTACATGTCTTTTTTTATCTGGCATACAATTTGCCATAGACCTATGCATGTTTATAAATGTGTTAAGACATATTTAAAATGCATTTGTTTTTCCAAATAACATTTTCCCAATTTCATAGTAACGTTTTCACCATCGTATCAATTTCGGCAAATAGTGCAATAGGATCATGCGGTGTGTTTCTTTAGTTCTAATCGATCTTTGAGATAAGAAATGCTCTTTTGTTTCTGGTGAGATTGGATAAAAAACGTTTGTTTAACCCATCCACAGCACAGCAACATGAATTAGAAAATGTGGCTATTTACTGTTTATACACTAAATATAGCTTCAACATGATAACATACACGTTTTTCTGACTTGCTAGCGGCATACCATTACTAAGTCCTAAACGAGGAAAACTACTATAAAAGAGTATGAGAGTGGACCTTTGGAAACGGCCGAACATGAAACATACGAAGAATAGAAGTTTAATACGAAGTGTATCACGGCCGGAATAAATTCAACTGTGAGACAAGTGGAAATAAAATAAAATTCCACAAAAAGGTCTTCCTATCGATGGAAGTGATGGTTCGGTTGTCGTTATCAGCAAGTTTTCCATTTAAAATTCGATTATTACGTGTTTAAATACGTTGATTCTAAAACCGGAATCGGTGACGTCATCTACTTGTCAAGGTTTTCTCTGAACCAAAAACATAATTCAATTTACTGGGACAAGATTTTAAGATTTCAAGATTAAAATACTTATTTCTAACTACCACTTTACAGTTATTATAGAAGCAAACTAAAACACCATAAAAGAAAGGTCAATGGATCTTATAACAATTAGAAGAGGTTCAGTAAAACCTCCATTACTTATTGAATCGGATGAAATACAAATAGGACTGATTCAAATTCCCTGGACGGTACTGATGCCAGTTGTACAATACTTAAATGAAAGGTGTATTGTCGGTTATATATGTTCAGCTGAAACAAAAGGATCTACTTTCATAACTCTAATGGAATTGATCTAGATGTCAATCCACATACGTAAACTAGAAATGTGTCCATAGGACACGGATGCTCCCGCTATTTATTCACTAACTATTAAGGAAATAGTATTTCGGACATTACTTTCTTGATTTGTTACTACTCCAAGGGGCATAACTCAAGCATTACTGAGGCGATGTAGCCGATTATCAAACTTGGGCGAGACATTGTGGCCAAAAACAATTTGACTAAATTTGGAGAATACTAGATAACAATTTCCCAAGTTGTGAGTCCGGACAACATTACTTTCATGATTTTTTTTATTATTCCAACGGGAATAACTTTTAAATTACTGATGCGATGGGACAGACTTTTAGACCCATATAGAACTTAACCAAGTTTGGAGAAGATTGGATAACAGTTACCAAAGTAAGAGTCCGGACAACAAACGCACGCATGAAAGCTTGGTAAGATTTTTAGTAGACGACTCGGTTAGGTTTTAGTTGTATACATTCATATGAAGGTTTTAAGTCCCTTAAAAGTTTATTCGTGTCTTCTGATGGAAGTAATCTATCTATCTATCTATCTATCTATCTATCTATCTATCTATCTATCTATCTATCTATCTATCTATCTATCTATCTATCTATCTATCTATCTATCTATCTATCTATCTATCTATCTATCTATCTATCTATCTATCTATCTATCTATCTATCTATCTATCTATCTATCTATCTATCTATCTATCTATCTATCTATCTATCTATCTATCTATCTATCTATCTATCTATCTATCTATCTATCTATCTATCTATCTATCTATCTATCTATCTATCTATCTATCTATCTATCTATCTATCTATCTATCTATCTATCTATCTATCTATCTATCTATCTATCTATCTATCTATCTATCTATCTATCTATCTATCTATCTATCTATCTATCTATCTATCTATCTATCTATCTATCTATCTATCTATCTATCTATCTATCTATCTATCTATCTATCTATCTATCTATCTATCTATCTATCTATCTATCTATCTATCTATCTATCTATCTATCTATCTATCTATCTATCTATCTATCTATCTATCTATCTATCTATCTATCTATCTATCTATCTATCTATCTATCTATCTATCTATCTATCTATCTATCTATCTATCTATCTATCTATCTATCTATCTATCTATCTATCTATCTATCTATCTATCTATCTATCTATCTATCTATCTATCTATCTATCTATCTATCTATCTATCTATCTATCTATCTATCTATCTATCTATCTATCTATCTATCTATCTATCTATCTATCTATCTATCTATCTATCTATCTATCTATCTATCTATCTATCTATCTATCTATCTATCTATCTATCTATCTATCTATCTATCTATCTATCTATCTATCTATCTATCTATCTATCTATCTATCTATCTATCTATCTATCTATCTATCTATCTATCTATCTATCTATCTATCTATCTATCTATCTATCTATCTATCTATCTATCTATCTATCTATCTATCTATCTATCTATCTATCTATCTTTCTTTATATTTCTATAATCGTATATCCTAATCAAGTAAATCTTGTATTTCGTCCACCGCAAAGGCCAATTATAAGATCCTGCTGTGAACAAACCTAACAGTGAACGTTTAACATTTGAAATAAAACACACAGAAGTGAAACTGTGAAGCTTTTCCCTTGTACAATCACGTGGATTTCTGTTTATACAAAACGATTTCTCTATGATAAATGGGCGTTTTGAAAAATAGTTTATGATCATAATCACTATTCATATGTTCATTCTGTTATTTGCAAATAATGGCGCTCTTTATAAAAGGAGGCACCTAAATGTTCAATGACGTACTAATGTACTAGATTAATGTATGTGACATTATACAAATAAAGATTTCTTATTAAAAACTATTGATTGCGTGTCGTATATATACGTATGTTCTGCGAACTGTGGAAACGGAGTGAACTATTCTGCACTTGGTTAGCGTACTTAGGATTATAAACTAAAGATAATTTGCAGCATGATCGATGAGATTTCCTTTGTATTTGCAGAGGCGTCAATCATTTAATTGAAAGTAACACATGTTAGAATTACCGATGTACAATAACGAATTGAAAGTGAGAATGTGACGGACGAAATGGGCATGCTACAAAACGAGTTTGGTCTCATCTCAGTGATTAGTTTAAATCAGCCAACTCGATGAGACCATACTCTATCTATTACATAAATACATCAAGTGTCTCTGTACAAGTACATACACAAGGCAAACAGGAAATGTAGTATTTAACGACCACAGTCCCCCAAAACCACGCATAGCAACAAACAATTATTACAAAGGTGAATAAAAGGCAAGATAGGACGTCACAAACATAAATCTGGAGGGCTGGCGTGACGCAGTCGGTAGCGCGGCGGATTTGTAACCGGAGGCCCCGGGTTCAATCCTCCGTGGTGCCACTGAGTTCCGTCGGTGTGTTCTTGGGCAAGACACTTTTCCTTAGCCTCGTCCGTCGGATGGGGACGTAAACCGGGCGGTCCCGTGTATCGGTCTATCAACCGAGCACGTTAAAGAACCATAGGAATCTATTCGATAATAAGAGTAGGGCAGGTTCCCGGATTCCTATGTATCCTTCCCCTCTCTCTGGGGCGGCTCTAAATAACCTGTACTGTGTTGATGAGCCGTTTAACAACATTCAATTCAATTCACAAACATAAAAGGGTTGATAATAAGGCTACCCCTTGGGAATGGTCATTGGCAAAAAAGGCTTTGGGGTTTAAACCAGGTCACAGGGCGCACCAAACCTCACTCTTACCCAATAAAACAGGACAATGCAAATAAAGATATCCCGCCAGGTCATATTCTGCAACATTAATAGGCAAAGCATAGTGGCGAACTGTACATGGGCCAACCACTAAACATGCAGTGCATTGCAACTTCACAAAGTAGGAATTACTACTTTTATAAATACACTGTTATATGAGGCAACGTGCCATAAATATAGGTTATTATATTTGTATTGGGATATATGCACGAGTTCTTCCGTGCATTAATGTTGCGCGGCTTTAGGAGCGCAATATTTATGCACGAAAAAACGAGTGCATATAATGTATCCAATATAAATCTAATAACGTTTTTATTGCATACGCATTTTTAAATTAGAACAATAAAATAGGTTGTAACATTTAATTTTCACCAAAAGCATTATTTGAAACAAACATATTGTCGTTACATCGCGGGAATCAACATTGTTTACATCACGTGTCATACTTTCTTTGACATCTATCTATCTATGGATACTGCAGCACCCCCTCACGGGGATTATGTGCAGGTGCGCGTCTGTGCAGTGTGAGTAGTTAAGAGAAAGATAAAATAGTTTTAAAATCAAGTGAGAGTGAGATAAAAGTATGATAGTGTTATAATGTTAAAAGATTGAAGAAGACAAAGTGATTTTTAAGAGTAAGAATAAAAACAAGCTTCCTGTCTATGGCATGGAGTGGGTGACTGAGCACACTGCCAGTTTGAACGAGTTCAGGTCTGGCAGCATTGCAATGTCGACTGGTAGTCTATTCCACTGTACGATTGCAAGGGGAAAGAACGAATACTTGTAGTAATCAGCAGTAGTGTGTATTTGTCTAAAGGCAAGGGGGTGGGATTGGCGGGGAATTCTCATGGGCTGTATGACATATGGGGGCATGGGTACAGCAACAAGGCAGTGGATAATTTTGAAAAAGAGACATAACCTGGCATCTGATCGTCTGTTTTCAAGGGACCTCCATCCTAATTTACCTAGCATGTCAGTGACACTGGCGTGTTGGGAGTAGTTATTTACTGTCCATCGGGCTGCTCTTCTTTGGACCATTTCTATCTTATTTATGTTGGTCTTTGTGTGGGGGCTCCAGACAGGGGAAGAATACTCAAGGAGGGGGCGCACTAGTGTTTTGTAGGCGACCTCTCTTATACCTGTATTTTTTGACCTTATGTTCCTTTTTACAAACCCCAGTGTCCTGTTTGCAGATGTGGTTGTTCTGCTGATGTGGTTGTTCCATGATAGATTGTTGCTTATGTCCACTCCAAGGTATTTCGAGCTTTCAACGGTTTCTAGAATCTGGTCATGTAGGGCGTACTGGGATGGGATGGGTTTTCTTGATCGTGTAATTTGTATGATAGTACACTTACTTGGATTAAACTCCATGTCCCATCTTGTTTCCCAATTTTCTAACCGTCTCAAGTCCTTTTGGAGTATTTGAGCGTCTTGGAGATAGGATACTGCCAGATAAACAGCTGTGTCATCGGCAAAGAATCTTACCTGGGATTTAATAGAGTCTGGTAGGTCGTTTATATAGACCAGGAATAGGATGGGTCCGAGTACTGATCCTTGTGGTACTCCGGATGTTACTGGGACTTCCGTGGATATGTCATTATCGAGTACTACACTTTGAGTACGATTTGATAGGAATGCTCTGATCCACTGGAGGATGTGACCCCTGATACCATATTGGTGTAGTTTAAGAAGAAGCTTCTCATGGCTTACCTTGTCGAAGGCCTTGCTGAAGTCCAGTAGGACAAGGTCAGTTTGTCGGCCATCTATGGTGTTTCGGGATATCTCTTCGATCAGCATGACAAGTTGGGTCTCACATGATCGCTTTGCCCTGAATCCATGTTGGAGATCGTACAGGGTGTTGTTTGCATCCAGGCGGGTAACTAGGTTTGTTGTAACAATATGCTCCAGTACCTTACACAGTACACAGGTTAGGGATATGGGCCTGTAGTTAGAGGCTGAACTTTTGTCACCTTTTTTGAATACTGGGCATACGTTGGCATCTTTCCAGTCCTTGGGTACTCTATTAGTATCTAGGGATCGTTGAAATATTACCTGTATCATTGGTGCTATAGCTTCTCGGAGTTGTTGTAGCACAAGTGGCTTTAGTTTGTCTGGTCCGCTAGCTTTGTGTGGCTTAAGGTCCTTGAGAAGTTTTAGAATTCCATTCTCAGATACCGTGATATTTGGCATGGTGGAGTGGTTCGATATGTTTGTAGGTGGCACTGTTGACGGGTCAAGCTTACCTTTGTCTAGTTGTTCTTGCACTTCCATTTGGGCCAGTTGGCTGAGTTTAAGTGGAGATTTAGGCGAAAACACTGACTGGAATTGTTCATTCATTATGTTTGCCTTCTCAGCATTATCAGTAAATAACTTACCTTCTTTCTTGAGTGGTGGTATGCCTTTTGAGTCCTGTTTAGCATTGTTCAGAAGGGAGTACATCTTCTTGGTGGAGTGTGGGGACTTACCTGTGTTTGGGCAATCCTCGGTATTGTAGATTCCAAGTACTTCATTGATGTACCGGTCATGTGCCTGTTTGATTTTGTTTCTTACCAGGTGTTTCATGTCAATGAATTCCTGTCTGACTCGAGGTGTCCTGTCTGTTTTGTATTTCTGGAAGAGACTGTCTCGATTTCTTATGTACCTTCTGGTTTCTTGAGTCATCCATGGCAAGGACGGCTTACTGCTTATTGTCTTTTTGGGTATATATTTATCAATACCTGATAATAGGGAAGTTTTGAGCTCTGTCCAGAGCTTGTCTATAGATTTTGCCTCGTTATTTTCCATAAATGACATCTGGAAATCCTTCATGTGTTCTGAGAAAGATTCCCAGTCTGCTTTTTTGTACATGTTCATTACTCTCGGTATAATTTTATTTACCTGCGGTTTTATGTTAATCTCAGCATATACCGTGTCATGGTCTGCTATGCCCGGTAGGATATCAACTTTGCTGACAAGAGTGGGGTTGTTCGTGAAAAATAGGTCTAAGATGTTGTCATTTCTTGTTGGCTCAGTTACCATTTGGGTTAAGTTGGACTCTTCTATTATATCAGTGAAACTGTTATACAAGGCAGTGTACTTACAGTCAGTTTTGATGCATGGATTGTTGTCGTCCCACGTGAATTTGGGGAAGTTGAAGTCACCTAGGAGCCATATGTGTCCGTTTGCTTGGCTTACCTGGTCTAGGGATAGTTTCAGCTGGTCACAACTTGCAGAGTCCGACTCGTGTGGTCGATAGTATGCTCCAATGTGTAGTGGTTTTGAGCCTACCATCTCTAATTTGACCCAGAACAGTTCACAGTCAGTTTCAAATTGCTGTTCTCTATGGGACATGTACTTCTTGCTTACAAGGATAAAAACACCTCCACCTCGGGAACCTCTGTCTCGTCCAAAAACTTCAAAGTTCATTTCATTTGGGATGATTTCAGAGTTATGTATATCTGAGTTCAGCCATGACTCAGTACCAATTACAATGTCTGGTTGGGCTCGGTCAATAAGTGCATGGAATTCATCTTTCTTATCTTTACGGTTTATAGACTGCAGGTTGATATTCATGACTTTGAGGACGGCATGTTTAATTTCAGGTCTATAGTTTCCATTAGTATTTGTGGTGACCTTATTTCGATCAGACGTCTGGTTTGTCTGGGAGAGTGGAGAGAAACCGTTTGAGGATTCAAACGCTGATAGGGGGCACTTGACACCGAAACTGAGTGATTTGGGGAGCCACAGGTCAGGCAGTCCCATGAGAAATCTGAGTTATTACAATGGAACTCATATGTTTCGTCTCCCATATCCTGGCACACAGGGTGGAACCACTGTGAGCATTTTTCACATAGTATACCTCGCTCGTCCACCTCCAGGCCACACAGTCCGCATGGCGCTGGGGCAGAGTCACTGTGGGAGGAAATATCAGACATGACACATACAGAGCACATAAATATAGTAATTTAAGTGTACTACCTGTCAGTGACATGCTGTAAACAGTATTCGTTCGGGCCTCTTACATCATTAATATTGGGTAAAGTCAAATTACAAATGGCCGCCTACATCATGGAGTAGGAAGTAAACAGCGGAAAATATTTACTTAGTTCAAGATCTTACTTGATCAAAATATGTCTGTAAAATTTCACATACAATGAAATGATACATGAACAGAAAATTGCAACAATCACGAACGAGTATACATTACACACACAATGTGACTTTACTACACATCAATATGAGCGAATATTGACGTTTCCTGTTACATTGAAAGTATACGTAGCTTGTAATTCGCTATTAGATCTTTAAAGGGACACACGGCAATACTTACCTTTCAATGGTTTTCAGAGTTTATAGATAGTACTGATTTTAAAATTTGCCGGCTGAGTTGGTACCGAAAAGTTGAGTAGCCCATGGTCTAATAACGATTTGGCGCAAAACAACAAGATTTTATTACGTTTTGGCACTAAAGTTTGTCTGGCATCATGGCTGTTTTATGTCTATCTGAATTATGTTTTACTTTATATTTGAATGTCATGTTATGTGATAATAAGGATCTTAAACTCGTCCCCATTCCATGTAAGATTTATGTAAGATTTATGAAACTCGTTATGAGTTATTTTTAATTTTAACTCGCCAAGAATCCTAAGATCCTATATGTTTTACATGTTTATATTGATAAGACCTTTATGCTGCTTAAAACAAAATACATCAACAGCAAAGTAACAGTGACAATCCAAGATTATTTCATTCACAATAGTATAAGCCAAATTTGATGGATAGTTATCTAAATCCAGCAATTAACAAACAATAGTTTCAGCTAGTGTAAAATCATTTCTCATTACATCATGTACATGCGGAAAAAGCAGTTAAGTTAATGATTGAATTCAATTTTTTGAACTTGACTCCATTAGGCATAAAAAAGTGATCTTAGTTAATACACATATACTAATTTGATTTAAGAATTTAGAGCCAGTTTATGGATAATGATAAAGATAATGGTACGGATGTTACACTGGCCCATGGTTTATATAGGATTTAACAATGGCCCATGGTGTATATAGGATATAACACTGGCCCCATGGTTTATATAGGATTTAACAATGGCCCATGGTTTATATAGGATTTAACAATGGCCCATGGTTTATATAGGATACAACACTGGCCCATGGTTTATATATGATTTAACACTGGCCCATGGTTTATATAGGATTTAACAATGGCCCATGGTTTATATAGGATATAACACTGGCCCATGGTTTATATAGGATTTAACAATGGCCCATGGTTTATATAGGATTTAACAATGGCCCATGGTTTATATAGGATATAACACTGGCCCATGGTTTATATAGGATTTAACACTGGCCCATGGTTTATATAGGATTTAACAATGGCCCATGGTTTATATAGGATTTAAGACCTTGCATCATGATTTTGTTTTTACTGCAACTGTTGCAACTGTTTTATTTAAAATTATTTAGTCAAACCTATTGACAGCAAACTCCACACGAATACATAGTTGCATAGAATGTGGTTGTTGTAAGTTGGCAGGGCTCAACATTAAGCATTGTCCAAGTTAAATCTGAAAGCATTTATCCAATGAGACAAGATAGATTTTGTTTTAAATAGAATACGTTTTAAAATGCATTCCTGAGCCGAAAACTCACTGTTTCCATGATTTCAAAACTTCGCCTCGAACACTATGTGATGCTTACGTAGTACAATTTTCTTTCTAGCCAACTATGTAAGATTGGGGTGGGGTGGGGAGGGGGAGTGGGTGGCTAGGCGACAGACGAGTCTCCTATACTCTGCTTGGCCCCACAAAATTCCGTATTACACAATTACTGATTTATTGCATCGAGCATCTTCTTTCTTAAAAAATTAAAGGCAAACAATTTATTAATTTAGTTAATGGGTTTTAAATGTGGGGTTCGTCAGATTTTAAGTGATTTAAACCATGAATCTTTTATTGTCAGCCATATTGTTTTTAATGACTGCCCTCTATGAAACTTACTGACCCCCCCCCCCCCCCCCCCCCCCCCTCTCAGCCGCCAATGAAATACTTAGATTTTTGTTTATGGTGCAATAAAAGTTCATGTATACCCCGGCAGGGGTTATTGTTTTGGACGCTCTACCAAAAGGCCACTGCTATTTAAAAAATATGGTCGGGAGTAAAAATCACGGTTGGTCGGGTAACAAGAAAACTATTTTCTTTTACGCCTATAAGAATTGATTCTTATTTTATTTTGCGTTTACACTGCCAATTCCATGACCACTCTGGAGAATCTCGGATGACTTTTTTTCTGTAACTTGCATGCATGACTTGATTCAGATGTTTTTACTTCATAACCTTAAAACTTAACAAAATTTGATGAAATAAATTGCACATACCCTACTAAATGAACATTATCAGCCATCGCAGAGACCGAAATGAACGGCCATAGACTTTCTGTTATCCCAAAAATGTCCGACCTAACCAAAAACTACAAAATCAAGTACAAAAAGAAATATGTGCATAACATTTGATTGGGCTTATTACAGAAAGTACATGCACAATCATTTCGGTCTCTGCGATGGCTGATAATGTTCATTTAGTAGGGTATGTGCAATTTATTTAATAACCTTTTGTGTAATTTATTTCATCAAATTTTGTTAAGTATTAACACGCCTGTTGTCGTGCTGTTTACGGAAAAGTCGTGTGGGATTCACCAGAGTAATGAAGCGCATAAGTTTATATAATCTCCCTTAAAGTTTTCTAGCTTTTGATGATAGAGTACTTTTTATATTTCACTAAGTCAGTCATATCATAGGGCACTGGAATGTACATTGTGTCTCTATCAGGATATACATGTAATGGGAATGGAACAAATATTCTACAACTATCAACAAGCTCAAGACCTTGCGCTGCTACCTGGTCTTCAACTACATGAGCTTGCACAGTATGATCAAATCCAACAGTTTCATACATCCTTAATCCAAAATATACTGCAGTGCCAGTCGTTGCAACCCAAATGTAACACAAGTGCCCAAATTCTGGCAGCCCATTATTTTCTCCAAACGCAACCTCACATTGTTTTTGAATGAATTTTTTGACCATGAATAATTACCCATGAGGCCGTGTACACTTGATATATAGATTTTGTATCAATTCCAAAAAGGCATTTATTGTATCCTTTGCATCTGTTAAATTTTCAACGAGAGTTGATTTCCCAATATTTAAATCCTGATTAAATAGAATGTTTTTCACTAACATTTAAAGAACATTCATACCTGAGATTTTTCAACATTTTTAAAATTATTAGAGCCTCTTATTCTTTGCTTAAGAAATTGATGTTTGTTTTCAAAACGCATGCTTTACACGTGTGTCAGTGGTCCATATTTTTCAATAGTAGATGGCAAATGAATCATATAGTGCTGTTTTGGAATTATACTTTTGTGTGGAAATAACTGTTTAACTCTTCTATAATGCCTTGCAATTAAAGTTTTTAACATCACTATTGTTTCTAAACTAATGACAGGAGCTAACAGAATTTGAACTAATTCACAAAGTTCAGTAATGAACTGGAGATACGGATTTTCAATATCTATGTTTAATTTCTTTACTAAAAAGAAAGGTAGCATACGAATAAAAACAATCATACTGGATGTGTCATTGTTTCATCACCTTCAAAAATATGTTGTGCAATTGTGTTTACATTTCCTGTGCTTGTAACCATAAGGAAAGAGTTCAATAATTCTGTTTAACTGTTTCAATGTGTAAAGACCATCATCAAAAAAAAGTCCTTAAAACCATGGAGTACGTTATAGGGAGGAGAAACGGGCTCGTTTTGCCGATTTATTTTGTCGCGCATGTGTTTCTCTACTACGTGACAATGACTACTTCCGGTTGTTTCGCGAGTGTTTGAAAAACAGCAAATTCTTATAAATTATTACACTTACAAACTCAATAAAGGTGCTAAATGTAAACATAAGTATTATTCATTCACACTGTGTCCTCTGATACAGAGCGTGTATTTGTTTGCATGTTTAAAAGCACATTTTACAAGACGGTTCCGTGTAACAAAGATGGCGCCACTCTGCGCCAAATAAAAAATGGTGACAGTGTATAGCTATTGCAAACGAGATACGGGACTACGGGTTATTTAGGCATTAATAATAACAAAAAGTGAATAGTAAACATATTTATCTTTGTCAAGAAGGTAATTTCATGGTGGTGATTATAAGACAAAGCCTAAAAAGAGGTGATGAAAATGTGCCTTTTGAGATATCAGCTAAATTTTTAATTTTATAGAATTAAAAATGGTGTGGAGCTATTGCAAACGAGATACGAAGTATGGGTTATATTAGGCATTAATAATAACAAAAAGTGAATAGTAGACATATTTATCTTTGTCAAGAATGCAATTTCGTGATGTTGATTATAACCGAAAGCCGTAAAAAGGGGCTGTAAAAACTGCCTAATTTGAAATGTTGGCTGAAATTTTAACTTTTCAAATGTAACGCGCTTACGATCGATTTACCTGTATCGATAAAACAGTAAATGGCGGCGTTTTAGCGCGACAACATAAATCGATAAACTAGAGCGTTTATGAACCCGTTTCTCCTCCCTATAACGTACTCCCTGTTAAAACTAACCTTGTTTCATATGCTGCAACCCCCTCAAAAATAACATGCGTAATATCTTCAGGAACCATGTTTATTAGGTCAAAATGAGGGGAGTCTCTGCCTGCACTTCGCCTGTTGATGCCAGGTTGACATGTGGTCCCTCATGCCAGCTGTTTGAGACATATTTATTTGAGTTGTTTGTTGGTCATATCTTTCTAATGAACGTGCGATAAAATCATTTTCCTGATTATTTTTTTAATTATTTGGTATATTTCGATGAAATTGTGTGTGAACATCAAACAAAGATGTTATTAAAAGAAAAGCATGCTACAATTGTTAGTTCTTTCTTACTGTCTCAGATTTTGCAGAAATACAAAGTGGATACTTTTTATTTTTGCTAAGTAAATATAATTGAAAAAAAATGCATGATAATTTTGATCGCTTTATACAAACATGTCATTTCTGTCCAAAAATAATGTTTTATTTGTGAAAAATAAATTATATACAAATTTGCTCTCGGTGCACTTGTAATTATGCTTGAATATCAACCGTGCTTTCAACACTTGCTTAAATGTTTATCAGAAAAGTTGCTTTCATGATGAACGTTTAATTTGGTGCTCATGTATTTATGTCCTTAATATTGTAATATTCAATTTGCTTTATTGCTTAATGTTTTCTACTGTAAGGGCTTGCCATAATGGTAGTTTGTGCTTACCGGCAGCCCAATTGTTAAGCCCCATGATTGGGGCTTGTTTATCAATTCATGCCACGCCCAATATTTGCCAAATCTGTTAAAGTTTAAAAAATATTTTATGTGTTGTTATTACAGTGCTCTCCAATACTACTGACTATAAAACATCTATTTTATAGTCAAAGTTATTGGGGGACACGGTTCTGGGTAATCCTCTTATTGAGTGATTTTCACGGTGCTTTTGTTCGTACATGTACACCGGCATGTTGCTTTTTAGGTAAGATATGCTTTGAGCTTACATTTAAAAACTTAAATTCCCTCCCTCCCAGCCCTCAGGATCATTTTATTTAAATCGATAATAGTGTCTTCCAGTTGTATAATTACTACAATTTCATTTAAGACATTTTAAATGTGTGTCAATACTTCTATTCAAAGGATAGCATTTTATGCTGCAAGATCATGTTGCTTTTTCTGAGTTATATATTTTCAGTTGAAGTCTTCACCTGGATCCACTTACCTAGTCAACAATTACTGGTGTGGCACGGACATTACTTGATAGAACATTTGGATCACAACTAGTTGATGTGTTAAATGTTGTAGTGTTTAATTATCGGCGTGCAGCGAAGGTGTGAAAGGAAGGACATATAAGTTTCAGTTTAACTTTAATCAGCTCCTGTATACCCAGAGACTGAATTGTAATCTAAACATAAATTATATACAAATTTGCTGTCGGTACGTACGAATTGCTAAAAAACATTTGAATTGATTGAATTCGGTGCACTTGTAATTATGCTTGAATATCAACCGTGCTTTCAACACTTGGTTAAATGCTTATCAGAAAAGTTGCTTTCATAATGAACATTTAATTTGGTGCACATGTATTTATGTCCTTAATATTGTAATATTCAATTTGCTTTATTGCTTAATGCTTTCTACTGTAAGGGCTTGCCATAATGGTCTTTTGTGCTTACCGGCAGCCCAATTGTTAAGCCCCATGATTGGGGCTTGTTTATCAATCCATGCTACGCCCAATATTTGCCAAATCTATTAAAGTTTGAAAAATATTTTATGTGTTGTTATTACAATGCTCTCCAATAATTGTATATCGTTAATTGTATTTCAATTCTAACATTTTTTGAAGGTATGTATATGGCCAAAAATAGTTCCAGTACAAAAACTCACGTGACCCTGATTTTTTTTTTTTTTTTTTCAGTCACCAATGGTGACCCATTTATTCTCCCCGTAATTTGGCATGTTGTGGGTCGGGGAGGACCATCCCACCGCACGCCTTACAAACAAACACATCTATAATATTATACAATACACAAGTGATATACATAATAAAATAATCTATTATTTGTATTCAATATGAGAATTCTGTATAAATGGTTGTCTTATAAAGATTTAGCTTGTTTGTGTTGTGTTTTATCTCTATTTGTGTAATAAAAAGTCACTATTTAGAAGAGTACTGTTTTTAGGGGAAAAGATAGAGCAAAACAAATAACTATAATAAATAAGGAGAAAAATAAATAAAATAGTGTTGTTTATGTTCCCCCACATGATCACATTTCACATCTCACTGATTGTTATATAATATAGAATATCAGACCGTTATCATGATTATGTCAGTTCCTTGGCCAGAATATTACAGAAAATACAAAATGGAAGGGTGAAGTCTCTGATATTTACAGATCAAAACTAACTAAAAAGGTTCTTATAGTTGCTCCATTTTTTAACAAATGGTTCGATTACATTGTTTGTTGTTGCTATACATTCCAAAATACTAAACGATTTTCTTATTCTGTTTTTAAAGGCCTCTATAGACAGTTTACTTTGTAAATGTTTGGTTGAGAAAATATAATACTTCATTTCAAGTAGTATGTACAAATCGGCTGGTGTTAACGTGTTACTAATATTAAATATAAATGATTCTTCTGTGAAATGTAAATATATGTTATTGCTGGACAGCCAAGTTTTTAACTTATTAAGAATCGATTGGGTTTCGGGACAATACCAAAGCATATGTGTTAATGTTTCCTCTTCTTGACAATACTTGCACATTGGACTATCAATGATGTTTATTTTATGAAGAAATTTTCTGGTTGGAAGAATTCTATGGTTTAACCGTACTTGAAACCATTGTAATGTTGTATTTGTTGAGGATTTAAAGGGGGATATGTATATATCATTCCATGTTTCTTCCTCTATGTTATAAATTTCATCCCATTTGGATTTTGAAGTTGGTTTGCTGGGGTTTTGGTTAATAATATTATAAAGGTCCCTTGATCCATGTTTGTTCTTAATAAATGGAATGATATTAAAAGGAAGAATAGGACTTTGTATTTTTTCCATTTTTTCTGTAGAGATATTTTTTCTAATGTAAGCTTTAATTGCCGCAATAACTCCATTGTATAGCAGAAAATGTGCATTTACATTATACAAGTTATTAAATTCCTCAACAGAATAAAAGTTTCCATTCTCATCTATTAAATCATTAAGTTGATGAATACCTTTTGAATACCAAGATTTGTAAAATATTACATTACCTCCAATTAAAATATTAGGATTATAAAATAGTGGAGTTGTTGAACAATTGTTAGCACATAAAATGCCCTTATTTAGTTCTAAAATATTAATGTAAGCTTTTAACACATCCTTCCAAAATATGTTAGTCATTTTTATTATTAATAATTCTGCAAAACCTATCCCTAGGTTTATTAGGTCTTTTAAGTTTATAATATGGGTAACTATATGTTGCCATTGTCCACCTTTAAACATGAGTCTTCTAATCCAAGTTGCCTTAAGTCCATATATGAATGCTTGGAGATTAATCATTTTCAGACCACCCTCATTATACTGTTTAATTAAAATGCTTTTCTTTATCTTTGCTGGTCCCTCCCATAAGAATTCATAAAACATGTCATTTATTTTTTTAATAATTGAATCATTTGGGTTAGGTAATGAAATAAATAAATGATTAAGAATGGGTAATAATATTGTTTTAATTACTGTTATTTTACCAATCGGTGTAAGATATCTACGTTTCCAAAGTTTGATTAGGTTTTGTATTTTTTCTAACTTATCATTATAGTTTATATCAATTATCTTATCAAGATCAACATTAAAGTGTATACCTAACAATTTAAATTGGTTGCTTCCCCATGTTAATTTCCACTTGGTTTTAATTGAGTCTGTACTGTATTTTCTTGTCCCAATCCAAACTACCTGAGTTTTGTCAAAGTTCACCCTGAGTCCAGAAATGTTGGAAAAATAGGAAAGTTCATCGAGTGTTTCATTGAGTGAAGTATCTGACCCATCCAGAAAAATGGAAGTATCATCGGCAAATTGTGAAAGTTTATATTCCATATCATTTATAGATATTCCTTTAATTTTTTTGTTGTTTTGTATTTTTATTGCTAAAATTTCAGCACATAATATAAATATATAAGGCGATAATGGGTCCCCCTGACGGCATCCCCTGCCTATGCTGAAAAACTCAGATAAATTACCTCCTTGATTAACCGCCAGTTTCGCATTTCTATAGAAAAGTTTTATCCAAGAAATTATCGAGTTTCCAAAATTGAAATACTTAAGAACGCTGTGAATAAATTTCCATGAAAGAGAATCAAATGCCTTCTCAAAATCAACGAGTAAAATGAGTCCTGGTAAATTATTTTCTTCTGCAAACTGCATGATATCAAATGTCATTCTTGTGTTTTCCCCCATATATCTCCCTGCAATAAAACCTGTTTGATTTTCATTAATTAGTTTGTTTAAGATAGATTTTATTCTATAAGCAATGGCCCCTGAAGCAATTTTATAAACACAGTTTAAGAGAGAAATTGGCCTATAATTTTTTAAAAATCTTCTTGGTTTGTTATCTTTAGGGATAAGTGTAATAATACCCTCTTTCTGTGTTACAGACAGTTCCCCATTAATATACCCACAATTTATAGCTCTCACAACAAAATGCCCCAGTTTCTTCCAAAATACTTTAAAGAAGTCAGCCCCAAAACCATCAGTACCCGGCGAACGATTATTTTTCATACAAAATAGCGATAATGATGCTTGCTGGTAGGTTAATAGGCCCTCTAATGACTTAGATTCCTCCTCATTCAATTTGGGTACACTTAGTCCTGACAATTCTTTATCTAGATCTATTGTTTCTAATATTTCATCTCTGCTGGAGTATAGAGATTTGTAGAAGGTTTCAGTTTCTTTTAGAATATCTTTCTGATCTGTGATTATACTCCCATCAGGCCTTTCAATTTTGGGTATAATTTTACTAGTAAAGTTGTGCGTCTCTAAATTGCAAAAATATTTAGTTGGTTTTTCTCCATCTTCTATTAATTGAGCTCGTGATCTAATAAGAAAACCATTCATTTTTTGCCTACGAAGTAACAGTAGTTCATCTTTTAATAGTTCAAGAGTGGGTATTTGATCAGGAGAGAGTCTTTGTTCTAAATGTTGTATTTCAAGAACAAGATCATTTTCACGTTTTTCATTTACTTTTTTTTTGTGGCTTGAATATGATATTGATTTTCCTCTTAATTCCATCAACAATGTATCCAAAAATAATTGATCAGTAATTGTAAATTGAAGTTCATTATTTGGTATGTTGTTAATGTAATCAATATTATAAATTGGAAGCGCATATTGAATTTTAATTTCATCTATTTTGTTATTCATTATATTTAAATATTCAATATCACTTAGAAGCGAATTGTTATGTTTCCAAAGAGGTTTGCCCTTTATAAATTCAGTGAAGTTGCAGTTTAACATGGTAATTGAATGATCTGAGCGGTAGCTAGCTTCAATAGTACACTTATTTACAGATGATAAAAGATTTTCAGAAACTAAAAAGAAATCTAGTCTTGCTTGTTTTAATGGTGTCTTCTTTCTCCATGTGTACCTTCTTAAATTGGGATAAAATTCTCTATATGGGTCAATAAGATTATAGCAAGTTTTGATTTCTAACAGTTTTGCACGCGCATTTTTATTGTTAATATTTTTATAGTTATAATAATCTATCTCAGGATCTTGGACCAAATTAAAATCTCCACATAAAATCAGGCCATTATTATTATTCATGGTCTCTACAGTTGTCATTATCCTATCAAAAAATGAAGGGGAATCTGTGTTTGGGCCATAAAGTGAAATAAGGGTTAATCTCTTGTTATTAACAGTTAAATCTACAGTTATAAAATTTCCCTCAGGGTCAGATATATAATTATGTACTTTATAGTCTAGGTCTTTGTTAAAAAGTATAGCTACTCCTCGGGCATTTGATTTACCTGAGCTGAAAATACACTCATTACCCCATTCTGAACGAATAAACTTCTCTGTTACAGGTGTTGAATGTATATCTTGTAGGCAAAAGATATGACACTTTTTACTTTTTATATAGTTAAAAACGTCAAGTCGTTTTTCTGCTGACCCAAGGCCCTGACAATTAACGGACATTATTTTTACTTCAGTCATTTATGTATAAAAGAAAAATGTGTAAATATGACCAAGTGAGAGAGAACACATACAACAATGAAAAAATGAAAAACAGTATACAGAACCAAAAAGCAATTCTGCATATACAAGAAGCCATTTAATCTCACATTTTGGCTAAAACCTAATTATTGATTTTCTATATAAAAAAAATCGATTAAACATTCAAGGACATTTGCAAACTATTATTTTGGTCTAAGCAAACAAATTATATATAAATATATATGTATTCTGGTCTAAGCAAACAAATTATATATAAATATATCTGTATTCTGGTCTAAGCAAACAAATTATATGTAAATGTATATGTAGTTTAAGTAATAACTTGATAAACAGTTAAAATAAATCTTTCGGACAAATAATAGTGAAATTTTTTGAATTTAAAAATTACCTGTTCTGAGTCTTCATTTAGTAAGTTCACCAAGGTTTGTACACAGTAACAAGTTAAAAACAAACACATTGCTATTTAATTAACATTGTCTAATCGTAAGCAGCTGTGTTTGAACAATTTATATACTATGTTTCAAGTAATTCTATTTTCGTAATAAAAATGTAAATCATTTTTTACCATTAATTTGTATTTTATTTAATTACAATGTAAACTTTTACAATTATTTATATCCATTATTGTTTACAACTTGATTTGTCATTTTTATGTAAACTGTTCACTTTTTAATTGATGTAAATGTTGTTAAACAGTAGGTATCCTATCATTTCAAAAAGCTGTACGACCTAAAGGTATATTTAATAACTTAAAAATAATCTATTAATAAAATATAGATACTAGCCCTCATCTATACTGTGACATGTAACATCGAATATTCCATATTTTTTATTAAGTACTGTAAAACTGAAAGTACCTTGCATTTCTATAGCCTAATTTATAAATCGAAAAAAATCTTATAATAAAACATATATAACACCATTAATCTATACCGTGATATCGGTATGAAGAGTATCCATAGGAAGTGTTGTTCTAAATAGTCAATATCTGTTAGTAAGCAATCTTATCTATAGTAAGTATGACATCAATCAGCAATGTATTTATATCAAGTATGATATCCGTACAAGAATGTAATCAGTAAGATGATATCAGTAGACAATGTATAGATCTATAAGATGTGTGCCATCACTCAGCAATCTTATCTATAATAAGTATAATATCGACAAGCGATGTATCTATTAAAAGTATGACATTGCTGTCTAACAAGTATGATATCAATAGACCCAGCATCCATTAAAAACTATGATATTCAATCAACAAGATGTCTAATAAGTATGTTATCGATAAGCAATGTATCTATAAAAATATTATATCACTAAGCAATCTATCTATAATAAAATTCTATGAGATGTATGATATTCAATCAACAATCTGTCTAATAAGTATGATATCAATATCTATAATAAATTTCATGTCAACAGACAATCTATCTATAAATAAGCATGGTATCAATAGACATAATATCTATAAATCCTATATCTATACATAATGAATATATAAAGAGCATGATATCCATAAGCAATGCATCTATAAGAAGTAAGATATCATTCAGCAATATATCCATGATATGTATGAAGGTATGATATCAATAACCTATGTATCTATATGAAGTATGATATCAGTAGAGTATATATAGCCAAGCAATGTATATATATAATATATATGCCTGTATATAAAAAGATCTAAACAAACTTATTAATAGGTAATATATCCTTTAGAAGTATATATGCAATTCATGATCTTTATCATCTTGGAATAATTCCGCATAAAGTGTAATATTTACCAAAGCAAACATGAAAACCTCACCTATGAAAGACTGCATTTTAAAATGTAACCTGATTAAATCCGGAATTTTCTAATCCAATAAATACACAATCTTAATATAATGCATGTAGAGAGCCACTGTCTTGCATAAAGTCTCACTGAGTTCTCATGTGGTAATTAGGGGCACAATAGGTAGGACATAATCCTAACTGTAATTGCTGGTCAGTGATCCTTAAAAGTCTCACTTAGTTCTAAATATAGACCATATACCCAGAGTAATTTCTTAAGAGATCAGTAATAACTGCACAATAATACTGTTGCAACTGTATTTACTATTACATTGTGACCCTGATTTACTATTACATCGTGACCCTGATTTACTATTACATTGTGTTCTGTGTAAATGGTGCCTAATATGCATTAAACGGATAGCTTGCAGGGCTTCTGTCTGTTACATATTAGTGACTGTAGAATATATTTAACAACCTTGTATCTAATGTTCTGTAATAGATTATAAGAATCTTTCATGGGAATTTGGTTCAGATATGGAATTCCAACTCTCGGTATAAGTGTTTTAATTGGAACCGTGGCAGTGCCGATAAGAAAACACTTATACCGACGTTGGGAATTGACCAACTTCACCGGATACCCATGAAAGATTATTGTAATCTATTACAGATCCATGACTGTAGAACATTACAACCTTGTATCTATTACAGATCCGTGACTGTAGAACATAACAACCATGTGTCTATCACTGCCCAACTTCACCGGATACACATGAAAGATTATTATAATCTATTACAGATCCGTGACTGTAGAACATTACAACCATGTATCTATCACTGCCCAACTTCACCGGATACCCATGAAAGATTATTATAATCTATTACAGATCCGTGACTGTAGAACATTACAACCATGTATATATCACTGCCCAACTTCACCGGATACACATGAAAGATTATTGTAATCTATTACAGATCCGTGACTGTAGAACATTACAACCTTGTATCTATTACAGATCCGTGACTGTAGAACATAACAACCATGTGTCTATCACTGCCCAACTTCACCGGATACACATGAAAGATTATTATAATCTATTACAGATCCGTGACTGTAGAACATTACAACCATGTATCTATCACTGCCCAACTTCACCGGATACCCATGAAAGATTATTATAGTCTATTACAGATCCGTGACTGTAGAACATTACAACCATGTATATATCACTGCCCAACTTCACCGGATACCCATGAAAGATTATTATAATCTATTACAGATCCGTGACTGTAGAACATTACAACCATGTATCTATCACTGCCCAACTTCACCGGATACACATGAAAGATTATTGTAATCTATTACAGATCCGTGACTGTAGAACATAACAACCTTGTATCTATTACAGATCCGTGACTGTAGAACATAACAACCATGTGTCTATCACTGCCCAACTTCACCGGATACACATGAAAGATTATTATAATCTATTACAGATCCGTGACTGTAGAACATTACAACCATGTATCTATCACTGCCCAACTTCACCGGATACCCATGAAAGATTATTATAATCTATTACAGATCCGTGACTGTAGAACATTACAACCATGTATATATCACTGCCCAACTTCACCGGATACCCATGAAAGATTATTATAATCTATTACAGATCCGTGACTGTAGAACATTACAACCATGTATCTATCACTGCCCAACTTCACCGGATACCCATGAAAGATTATTATAATACATTACAACCATGTAACTATCACTGCACAACTTCACCGGATACACATGAAAGATCATTGTAATCTATTACAGATCCGTGACTGTAGAACATTACAACCATGTATCTATCACTGCCCAACTTCACCGGATACACATGAAAGATCATTGTAATCTATTACAGATCCGTGACTGTAGAACATTACAACCATGTATCTATCACTGCCCAACTTCACCGGATACATATGAAAGATTATTATAATATATTACAGATCCGTGACTGTAGAACATTACAACCATGTATCTATCACTGCCCAACTTCACCGGATACACATGAAAGATTATTATAATCTATTACAGATCCGTGACTGTAGAACATTACAACCATGTATCTATCACTGCCCAACTTCACCGGATACACATGAAAGATTATTGTAATCTATTACAGATCCGTGACTGTAGAACATTACAGCCATGTATCTATCACTGCCCAACTTCACCGGATACCCATGAAAGATTATTGTAATCTATTACAGATCCGTGACTGTAGAACATTACAACCATGTATCTATTACAGATCCGTGACTGTAGAACATAACAACCATGTGTCTATCACTACCCAACTTCACCGGATACACATGAAAGATTATTATAATCTATTACAGATCCGTGACTGTAGAACATTACAACCATGTATCTATCACTGCCCAACTTCACCGGATACGCATGAAAGATTATTATAATCTATTACAGATCCGAGACTGTAGAACATTACAACCATGAATCTATCACTGCCCAACTTCACCGGATACACATGAAAGATTATTATAATCTATTACAGATCCGTGACTGTAGAACATTACAACCATGTATCTATCACTGCCCAACTTCACCGGATACGCATGAAAGATTATTATAATCTATTACAGATCAGAGACTGTAGAACATTACAACCATGTATCTATCACTGCCCAACTTCACCGGATACACATGAAAGATCATTGTAATCTATTACAGATCCTTGACTGTAGAACATTACAACCATGTATCTATCACTGCCCAACTTCACCGGATACACATGAAAGATCATTGTAATCTATTACAGATCCGTGACTGTAGAACATTACAACCATGTATCTATCACTGCCCAACTTCACCGGATACATATGAAAGATTATTATAATCTATTACAGATCCGTGACTGTAGAACATTACAACCATGTATCTATCACTGCCCAACTCCACCGGATACACATGAAAAATTATTATAATCTATTACAGATCCGTGTGACTGTAAGAACGATTGCAACCATGTATCTATCACCTGCCCAACTTCACCGGATATCACATGAAAGATTATTGTAATCTATTACAGATCCGTGACTGTAGAACATTACAACCATGTCTCTATCACTGCCCAACTTCACCGGATACCACCATGAAAGATTATTGTAAATCTAATTACAGATCCGTGACTGTAGAACATTACAACCATGTATCTATTACAGATCCGTGACTGTAAAACATAACAACCATGTGTCTATCAATACCCAACTTCAAACGGATACACATGAAGATTATTATAATTCTATTACAGATCCGTGACTGTAGAACATTACAACCATGTATCTATCACTGCCCAACTTCACCGGATACGCATGAAAGATTATTATAATCTATTACAGATCCCGAGACTGTAGAACATTACAACCATGAATCTATCACTGCCCAACTTCACCGGATAGCCCATGAAAGATTATTATAATCTATTACAGATCCGTGACTGTAGAACAATACAAACATGTATCTATCACTGCCCCAACTTCACCGGACTACCCATGAAAGATTATTGTAATCTATTATAGATCCGTGACTGTAGAACATTACAACCATGTATCTATCACTGCCCATCTTCCAACCGGATACCCATGAAAGATTATTATAATCTATTACAGATCCGGACTGTAGAACATTACAACCTTGTATCTATTACAGAATCTTGATAGTAGAACATAGTTCAACAACTTAATATCAAATATCTATATTACATACACATGCCAGTAGAACAGTTTAAAAACCTTGTATCTCCATGATTGTAGAACATTGTAAACAATCTTACAGGTCCATCATGACTGTAGTGTAGAACACAGTATTTCACAGCATTGGGATACTCAAGGAGTATATCAATCGCCCAAATAAATCGAAATGGTCCCCTTCTCCATACATTTGTAGAACCTTACAACCATGTATCTATCACTGCCCAACTTCACCGGATACCCATGAAATATTATTATAATCTATTACAGATCCGTGACTGTAGAACATTACAACCATGTATATATCACTGCCCCAACTTCACCGGATACCCATGAAAGATTATTATAATCTAGTACAGATCCGTGACTGTAGAACTTACAACCATGTAGTCTATCACTGCCCCAAACTTCCACCGGATACCCATGAAAGGATTATTATAATGACATTACACCCATGTACACTATCACTGATTGTAGATCCGTGACTGTAGAACATTACAACCATGTATCTATCACTGCCCAACTTCACCGAGATACGCCATGAAAGATTATTATAATCTATTACAGATCCGTGACTGTAGAACATTACAACCTTGTATCTATTACAGAATCGTGATAGTAGAACATAGTTCACAAACTTAATATCAATATCTATTACATACACATGGCCAGTAGAACAGTTAAAAACCTTGTATCTCCATGATTGTAGAACATTGTAAACAATCTTACATGTCATCATGACTGTAGTGTAGAACACAGTATTTCACAGCATTGGGATACTCAAGGAGTATATCAATCGCCAAATAAATCGAAATGGTCCTTCTCCTACATTTGTAGAAACATTACACACCATGTATCTATCAGCTTGCCAACTTCACCGGATAACACCATGAAATTTATTATAATCTATTACAGATCCGTGACTGTAAGAACATTACAACCATGTATATATCACTGCCCAACTTCACCGGATACCCATGAAAGATTATTATAATCTATTACAGATCCGTGACTGTACGAACATTACAACCCATGTATCTATCACTGCCCAACTTCACCGGGATACCATGAAAGATTATTTATATTACAATTACACCCTTGTCCCTACTCCCACTCCACTGATTGATAGATCCGTGAGCTGTAGAACAATACAACCATTATCTATCCACCTGCCCAACTTCCCCACCCGGAACCCCCATCGAAAGATATCTATAATCTATTACAGATCCACCGTCGACAGGCCCCCGGGGTAGAACATCTACCAACCATGTTCCTATTACAGGAATGCAGTGATAGCTAGAACATAGTTCAACAACTTAATATCCAAATCCATCATTACATACACCATGCCAGTAGAACAGTTAACAACCTTGACTCTCCATGATTGTAGAACATTGTAAACAATCTTACATGTCATCATGACTGTAGTGTAGAACACAGTATTTCACCGCCATTGGGATACTCAAGGAGTATATCAATCGCCAACATAAATCGAAATGGTCCTTCTCCCTACATTTGTACTTTTTTCAGAAACGGCAAGAACTTCATTCTGGACAAATAACAGCGCGACATATCACTGTAGCAGGATATGGTACAAAGCAAAATAAAACACTCCCATGAAGGCCAACATAAGCTTCCTCTGCATTTTTAGGATTAGGCCACAACAGTATACTCTCTGAACAACAAAGTGATGACCTCATTGTCCCCATACCAGGAATCTTTATTTGAGGAAGCTGGCCTGAGAAACGACGGTTGTTCTCCTCAGGTTCCCGCCCGTGCACGGAAATTGTCTAGAGGGATACCCGTGGGGGTATTCCTCCACCAATGGAAGCTGGAAAGTCGTCATATGACCTTAAACTATTGATTTTGTCAGTATCTGCATTACAAACAATTTTACCTGGACACATGGTGTTAAAGCACAGTCATTTCTTCCGACTGTAGATGAGAGGTTTGTGTATCCGTCAACACCAAAGAGTTCCTGCCAGTTGCACAGCCCAACATATTGGGATGTTGTCACTAACACACAGTAAGTTGATGGCATGAACTATTCTTGATGAATAATATTTCTCTATCAAGTAATTTAACGTATTTCTCCTAATGTAAGCGCCTGGGTGCTATGCAAAATGCCAAGGTGGGCCCTCTTATAAGACGTAAAAGACTAAAAAAAAACATTTTTTGGTTGGGAAATGTTCAGAAAAGATCGGGAAAAAAAGAATTTTGAAGATCTTTTATTGATTTTTTAGCTCTACTGGCCGAAGCTAATGGGATGACGAGTTGTCCGTCGTTAACTTTAGTCTCGTTAAGATGATAGGGCCTTCACCTTTCCAAACTTTACCAGATTATTAATATTAATGAAAGCTCGGAGAAGTTCGAAAACCAGCCAGATCAGACCAGTAACAGTGGAGCTATGGCCCTGTATTTAGTTAAAAATGCTATATTGTGACTCGTTAAGACAATAGGGTCTTCATTGTTCATCCCATCTTTACCAAACGTGCACATATTAATATTGGTGAAATCTCGGAAATGTTTGAAAACCAGCCATATTGGACAAGCAACAACGTA
The DNA here is from genome assembly GCA_037043455.1 of Cyrtodaria siliqua. NCBI lineage: Eukaryota > Metazoa > Mollusca > Bivalvia > Adapedonta > Hiatellidae > Cyrtodaria > Cyrtodaria siliqua. The sequence goes on along the minus strand of JAWPHD010000206.1, from coordinate 231,093 downwards.
GTTATGGCCCTTGATTTGATTAAAAATGCTATATTTTGCCTCGTTAAGACGATAGGATAGGGCCTTCATTTTTCACCCGACCTTTACCAAACTTTACCAGATTGTTAATATCAATGAAAGCTCTTGCAAGTTCGAAAACCAGTCAGATCGAATCAATAACAGCGGAGGTATGGCCCTTGACTTAGTTAAAAATGCTATAGTTTGCCTCGTTAAGATGATAGGGCCTTCATTTTTCATCCGATCTTTACCAAACTTTAAGAGCTTGTTAATATCTTTATAGCTCGGACAAGTTCGAAACCCAGCTGTATCGGCCTATTGACACCAGAGTTATGTGCCCTTGAATTATTGAAATGTGCCACTTTCAGACTTGTGAACACTCTAACGCCTTCATTTTATATTCGATCTTTCCCAATCTTCGCCAGATTGTTGATATCAATAAAAGCTCTAACGAGTTTGAAAACCAGTAACACTGGAGTTATGGCCGTTTTTCAATATTTGGTAATGTACACTGGAAACCCAAGGGGTCGTAGGTTCAAATCTCACTCATCCAGCTGCCTGTGATCTATCAAATACCACCTGAATGGCAGTAGTTCCTCATAATTACCATCTATAAATATTGCCAAATCTTTAAATATTGGCAAATGACCTCCAGCTGCATGTTGTAGGTCACATGACCTTTTTACATGGTGCCCTATTGCCTACTTGTAGGTCATGTGATCTATCAAATACCACCTGACTGGCAGTAGTTCATCATAATTTCCAGCTTTAAATACCATCTCAGTGAATTATTCTGAATGCGTTTGGGTGTGCAGAACTTGGGTAGGTGTGGCGTGTGTTCAAATTTTACCTTCAGGAAGGACGCTAGCATGGCTCAGTAGCTTGCACTGTGGACTTGAGATCGAAGCACTCAGGTTGAAGCCTCACATACACCAGTTTAGTAGCCGTTTCTTGTGAACTTTCCACTAGCCTCGCCCGACAAATGGGACTGTGGATGACTTTAGCACTGTGGATGATTGCATGTGTGTTTGTAGCACTGTGGATGATTGTATGTGTGTTTGTAGCACTGTGGATGATTGTAGCACCGTGGATGATTGGATGTGTTTGTAGCACTGTGGATGATTGTAGAACCATGGACGATTGTAGCACGGTGGACGATTATATATGTGTTTGAAGCGCTGTGGATGATTGTAGCACTGTGAACAATTGTGTGTGTTTGTAACACTTTGGACGATTATATGTATTTGTAACACTGTGGCTGATTGTAGCACTGTGAACAATTATGTGTGTTTGTAGCACTGTGGATGATTGTAGCACTGTGGATGATTATGTGTGTTTGTAGCACCGTGAACGATTATATGTGTGTGTTTGTAGCACTGTGGATGATTATAGCACTGCGAACAATTATATGTGTGTTTGTAGCACTGCGGACGATTATATATGTGTTTGTAACACTGTGGATGTTTGTAGCACTGTGAACGATTATATGTGTGTAACACTGTGGATGATTGTAGCACTGTGGACGATTATATGTGTGTTTACAGCACCTTGGATGATTAAAGCACTATGGACGAGTATGTGTGTTTGCAACACTGTTTATGATTGTAACACCGTGGATGATTGTAGCACTGTGGAATATTATATGTGTTTGTAGCACCATGGATGATTGTAGGACTGTGGACGATTGTATGTGTGTTTGTAGCACTGTGGACGATTATATGTGTTTAATTACTGTGGATGATTGTAGCAATGTGGACGATTATAGCACGGTGGACGATTATATATGTGTTTGAGGCACTGTGGATGATTGTATGTGTGTTTGTAGCACTGTGGATGATTGTAGCACTGTTGATGATTGTAGCACCGTGGATGATTGTAGCACTGTAGACGATTATATGTGTGTTTGTAGCACCGTGGATGATTATAGGATTGTGGACGATTATATGAGTGTTTGTAGCACTTTGGATGATTACATGTGTGTTTGTAGCACTGTGGATGATTGTAGCACCGTGGAAGATTATAGCACTGTGGACAATTATGTGTGTGTTTGTAGCACTGTGGATGATTATATGTGTATTTGTAGCACTGTGGATGATTGTAGCACTGTGGATGATTGTAACACAGTGGATGATTATAGCCCTGTGGACGATTATATGTGTGTTTGTAGCACTGTGGATGATTATATGTGTGTTTTTAGCACCGTGGATTATTGCAGCACCCTGCATGATTATATGTGTATTTGTAGCAACGTGGATGATTATATAAGTGTGTTTTAGCACTGTCGATGACTGTAGCCCCGTGGACAATTATATGTGTGTTTGTAACACTGTCGATGATTGTAGCACCGTGGACGATTGTATGTGCGTTTGTAGCACTGGATGTTTGTAACACTGTGGATGATTATATAATTATATGTATGTTTATAGCAATGTGGAGGATTATATAATTATATGTATGTTTGTAGCACTGTGGATGACGAAGATGAGCTGCTGTATGGGGACGCGGAGACTTCCGTATTTGAGACGTTCGTAAACACCAGTATGAGGGAGGAAAACAAAACAAGGTAGGTTCAGCGGCCTATAGTATTGTACTACTATAAGGCCAACAGAATGTGTTTCCAGTCATTGGATCTATCAATATTCTTGTTATATATGTTTGATGAATACAGTCATCAAAGAAGAATTGTGTCCCTTGATTTAATGAAAAGTGCTATGTTTTGTTTTTGACACCAAATCTTAACACTCCCCATCCCCACCCTATTCAATTCAGTTGATGACATTACCACAGTCATATAAGAAAGTTTGAGCAAATTCAGACTATAAATGGCAGAGTTATGGCCCTTGAATGATCAAAATGTTTATATCAATGAAAGCATGAGCCAGCCAAATTTGAGCAGAAAATGCACAATTGTGGTCCCTGAAAGAATGAAAAGTGCTATTTGTTAGCAGTGTTTTTGAGGTACGGGAAATATCTCCCGAGATAGAGAAATGGCCCCGATATAAGAACGAGTGCGGAGAGCTTATGCCGTGGTTCGGCGTCCGTAAACATTTTTTTTTGTGGCGACTACTTCTCTGAAACTACTTGACAGATTTTTATGAAACTAAAAAGAAATGTTGCTCTTGATGTCTATATTATCCTAGCAAAAACTCAGGTCGGCCGGAAATTCAAGATGGCCACCACGGCTAAAAATAGATTTTAAAAAAAATGCGATTTGTGGCGACTACTTTCAAAAACCATAATTGATATTGAATTGGAACCTTTAGCAAAATGACAGACCCGACATGTAGTTGGTCCTATCCAAAGTTCAGTTTGATTGGATTTCAAACATGGCCGCCAGCGGCCATCTTTGTTTACATAGAGTTATATAGGAAACATTTGTGGCGACTACACCTCATAAACTATTTGATGGAATTCTGTGAAACTTGACAGGAATGTTGCTCTTGATGTCTTGTTGATCCTAGCAAAAATTCAGGTCGGCCGTACATTCAAGATGGCCACCATGGCTGAGCAAATATTTTAAAAATGCGCTTTTATGTGGCGACTACTTTCCAAAAAGCATGAGATATTGATTTGGAACCTTTACCAAAATGACTGGCATGACATGTAGTTGGTCCTAACCAAAGTTCATTTTGATTGGATGTCAAACATGGCCTCCATTGACCATCTTTGTTTACATAGAGATATATAGGAAACACTTGTGGCGACTACACATCTGAAACTATTTGGTGGAATTCTGTGAAACTTGAAAGGAATGTTGCTCTTGTGGTCTGGTTGATCCTAGCAAAATTTCAAGTCGGTAGGAAATTCAAGATGGCCGCCACTGCTAAAAATAGATTTAAAAAAGTGACTTTGTGGCGACTACTTCTCAAAAACCGTAAGTGATATTAAACCTTTACCAAAATGACTAGTACAACATCTTGTAGGCTGATCAGGGTTTACGCTGGGTGATCATCAGTCATTCGAACGAAGCACCCCTTTGTACTATAAATGGCCTGGTCCAAATCCAAAGAAAGGACAGTCTTGTATACATTCATAGTGGTGTAAGGATTAAGTCTCTTTAGTTTATTTGGTTCTCAGAAAAAGACGAAACTCAAATTGTAGGATTTTAAGATTTTATTTTCATTCTGATTTTCCAAATATAACCACTGAGACATGAGCAAGTCTACTTGTACTGGTGAGATAGTAACCTAATTCTCAGGAGAAATTGCATAACATTACCTGTGACCTGGTCACACACCTGCTATTTGTTTGAATACTGATCATTCCATTTATGTTACAAAAGGGTGACTTGGAGAAATTAATGTTGAGCAGCAAATAGGATATACTAAGGTTGATGTTGTAAATTGAATTGATATAGCTTTATAATTAAAATGTGTGGTAGAAGTATGACATTTTTATCAACTGGAAAAAGATACAGTCTTTAGACCAGGACAAAACTAAATGAGATTATAATGTTGCATAGGTAATGTTGCATAATAAATGATAATATTTAGGAATATAGGAATGTTGCCTGCCCTTGATTTCTAGTTGGTCCTAAGTTAAAATCAGGTTGACCTAAAATTTCAAGACTAAAAATGTCATGGCAAAAAAGAGATTTTAAATACAATTTTGTGGCGACTACTTCTCTAAAACCATAAGTGGTATCAGTTTGGTACCTTTACCAAAATGACTTCATAAAACTTTACAGGAATGTTGGTCTTGATGTCTAGTTAGTCCCAAGTAAACATTAGGTCGGCCGGAAATTCAAGATGGCTACCGCAGCTTAAATACAAGTTTGTGGCAACTTCTTCTTCAAAACGTATTGATTTGAAACCTTTACTAAAATGACTGGCATGACATCTAGTTGGTTTTAAACAAAATTAATGTTGATTCTATGTAAAACGTGGCCGCCAGCCATCTTTGTTTACATAGAGTGATATAGGAAAATATTGTGGCGACTATTTCTTATTTCCATACAATTTCACAGGTTCCCATAGCTGACCTCTTGACCTTAGAACATGGAAGCTTACCCCATTTTTTTTAGAGCATGGACGTTTTGTTTTTCACTTGATTCCCACCAAAATTGTCAGAGATGTTTATCAATGAAATGTTTTAAATCATTAAAAATAAAACAAACTGATTGACACCACGCAGCATTAATCCAGTGGAGTGATACGAGGCTTTCTTGGGCCTCTTGTTTTGTTGCAACAGACTCTCAAATAAGCTTTAGTTATTTTATTATGACAAATAACATAGCAGAGCTATAGATAAGAGTGTACAATGCAATGCTATGACATTGAATGCTGCCTCACAGATACAATTAAGTTATTTTATTTTATAACATTACATCCCTTGTTAGCCATGTGGGGCATCCATTTAATATTCTCTTGTGTGTACACACATGTAATACAACCTGGAAAGATTTTGATTGGTTGTTCATTATTAATTGCATTTACTTCGTAAAACATTTTTTAACTGAGACAATTTTATTTATTGTAAATTCATCATGATCTATGTCGTATACATAATATTTACCTACAACTTATAATAAATAATGTACATGATAAAAAAATGAGTTTTTAAAAGTCGGTATAAAGTGTAAATTGACTTTTTGCGTTATTTAAAGCTTGTCTGACGTTACGTTGCATCTTTATTCAATTTTAGACATTTGATGTAATGGCATGCGATAAGAATGATCTAAACTTCATCCTCATTCCATATACGAGGGTTGTTCAAGTAATACTTGGCCTTCTTACGAAATTGCTCTTATATTTTTAAACCTTTAAGATGCATATGTGTTGTAAATGAATCCAAGAAATGAAATGATTGAAACAAAAAACATGTATTTTTATGATTTCATGCATGATCTAATAGTGTGAGAAGCCCATGTACGAATCAGTCCAAACCACGACATCATTATTTTATAACTGATTTCAGAAGTGGCCAAATGTAATGAAATTCATTGGCAAAAATACGCAAAACTAATGTAGTTTTGTCACTTTTGTTCCAAGGTTACAATTATGAAATTTATTGAATATTGAACAAGGAGAAATATGAGTAATATAAATAAATAAACACACATTTCCTTGTTGCTAGTTGAAATTGACGACGTCCGAAAAATGCACAAATCACTACAATGTTTATTCAACATTAAGTAATATTAGCTTTGAATAAAACAAAAAGGTTTATATAAAAATGAAATACAAAATTTTGAAAGATTTTAAAAGCTTAACATATTTAAAATAAATATGTCTTTTGGATTCTGATTATTATTATGCTATTTCTTTTCTAAATACTTTGAATATTTAAGCTAAACACGATCAAATTTAAATGATCTCTGTACAAAGATGTGAAGTACCCCTGCAGAAATAAATCCAAGCATTTTTTCATTCCTAAGAATTAATTCTTTAGAATTCCAAGAAAGTTCGATGCTTTCTCTCTTTGAAAGACATTGGATTTCCTTGGAATGAAAACTCCTAGAAATTCCATGGAATTCTCAAGATTGTTTTTTGGAGAAAGTTTGGAAAATTCCCTGTGCATAAACATTGGATTTCTTTGGACTTCTCCTCTCTGTCCATCAGCATACTTCGAAAAAGCTTGGAATAGCTTGGACTTGAATTCTTGACCAGAAAAAAAAGTCCATAGTTTTCCAGTCTTTTCACAAATGGAAAAATATTGGTATACCTTGGACTTATTTACTAATTATACTGCTGCTGCTTCAACTACTACTACCATTATTACTACTACTACTACTACTACTACTACATCAACTGCTGCTGCTCTACTACTACTACTTCTACTACTACTGCTGTTGTTGTTGCTGCTACTGCTGTTACTAATACATGTACTACTTCTACTACTACTGCTGTTACTACTACTACTGCTGCTACTACTACTATTGCTGTTACCAATACATGCACTACTTCTACTACTACTGCTGTTATTACTTCTACTACTACTGCTGTTATTATTACTAATACTACTACTAATGCTGCTGCTGCTCTACTACTGCTACTACTACTTTTACTACTACTGCTGCTGTTATTACTGCTGCTGCTGCTGCTGCTGCTGCTGCTGCTCCACTACTACTACTACTGCTGTTTTGCTGCTGCTACTGCTGTTACTACTACATGCACTACTTCTACTACTACTGCTGTTCCTACTACTACTACAGCTGCTGTTACTACTACTATTACTGCTGCTGTTACTACTACTAATGCTTCTGCTGTACTACAACTACTTCTAAGATTACTGTTGGTGTTGCTGCTACCACCGCTGTTAATACTACTTGCACTACTTCTACTACTACTACTGCTGCGGTTACTACTTCTACTACTGATGTTACTACTTCTACTTCTGCTGCTGCTCTACTACTTCTACTACTACTGCTGTTACTACTATTACTGCTGCTGCTACTGCATCAACAGCAGTGACAACAACAATCATTAATAAAAAATAATAAAAAGAATAAAAAGAAAAAAGAAATTATAATAAAATTAACATTGAACATTGATTATAATAAAATAAATAATTGATAATTTTCTTTGATTTGGCTACACAGTCAGATGATGTTCAGACACATGTATAATAAACACAATTTAATGTACATGTATCAGATAAGGATCATTTCTAAAATACTGAAAACACAGAAAGGTCTTAATGCCGCCCTTTGTATTGGCAAGTCAGGATAAATTCCTCAGAGAATCATTGCCAGATGTGAGGTGATAAGAGGATTATGTCCATCTATTGGCCATACATTTACATAATATACTCTGAATTAACCTTAGTGTAACCCCTGATTTCCTGAGAGTTGATTGGTTAAACAAAATACTGGCTCGACAGTTTGAAAATGTGTAACATGTTGGGCACAGGAAACACCTATTTGTTGATTATCTTATTTAATAAAGTACTAAATTTTGAAATCATTTTTATTGAAACTCTTGGTTTTGCTGGATACACGTGTGGCTAGTCTCATATTTATATTTTACTGGAGGATTAAGACAGAAGAATGATGTTTACAGGTATGTACTACTCTACTTCAAATTATCAATATGGCATACAATTAATGTTCATCATAGGGGTGAAATGTATCAGATTGCCAGTGAATTAATTTTATATTCATTAGAATGCTTAGACTAATTGTTTATTATATTTTGGACATGTTGACTCTTTTAAAAGCTGCTGAAGCAGATGTCATTATCTTCCTATAATCATTTTGCCTAATTCCACTGTGGACACTAGTGAAGAAGAGATTTATCCAAACCTCTTTAAAACAGATGATATAAACAACTCTTAAACATGACTTGATGGTTAAAATTGTGTGCTGTTGATTTTATTAATATTGAGTACTGCTCAACCCGGGGCTAGAGGGCGTGAGCGGTAGCTAGCATATTTCACTACCACTCATGAACAGTCTCAATCAAACCGAGACTGCAATATTTCATATGTGTCGTGCTCGGCCGTTTCCAAAGGTCCATTATCATACTCTTTTTTATAGCACAGTGGCGTTGCTTGTGCAGTGTGGCGGCAGTAAAACGTCTCCCCGCGCTTGCAATCAGTACTGTTATTCATTCGATCTTTGGAGATCGCTGAGCCCGATGCTTATAGTTAGTTATCGGTGGTACATTTTCAATTTCTTTTGTTTTCTTACTTAATTTTTGATTCGGTGGTTCCACTACTCCGGCCGATAAAAGGCTCTGGGTATTGTTTAACCACTCATAGGATATGTTGTCTGCTTTTTATAAGCAGGCTTCATAACCGCTGCTCCCAACTAAATTCCATTATGTTTATTTCGCTCTTCGGGACATTTCATTTTATTAGATACTGGGACCATACGCCGTACGACATGGAGAATACATTTAAGAAGGGTGACTCCATGTCCACCGCCATATGCATGCCATCTTCGGGATGGTTAAAATTGTGTGCTGTTGATTTTATTAATATTTAATTCTGCTCAACCCGGGGCTAGAGGGCGTGAGCGGTAGCTAGCATATTTCACTACCACTCATGAACAGTCTCAATCAAACCGAGACTGCAATATTTCATATGTGTCGTGCTCGGCCGTTTCCCAAAGGTCCATTATCATACTCTTGCACTCATGTTTGCACATGACAGTGATTTAAATAACAATGTTGTTTAAATTCATTTTGTGAAAACAGAGACATAATAATGCTTTCGTTAGAGGCCATGACAGGCTGATACCAGACAAACCAGGAGATGAGGTCTTGGATGAAACATGTTCCATATTTAGCATGCAAAAGTAAGTTTCCCATGTATCTTTGGTTAGACTGATAGTATATACATTTCGAAATTGCAGTTGACACAATACTAAGTAGTTTACTGTTCCAAATTGAATAATAAGAGCGACCCTATTTGATGATTCGGCTCTCCTATTTAAGAAATCTGTTGAAAAAGTAGATTGGGTACATTACACATTTAGGATAGAATTGTAGCACTTGGCTATTATTGTCATATGTTATCCACCTTTAAATTCTAGATCTGCCTTTTATTCTTAGTCTTAAAGTATATGGTAAATAGGAATATGAAAATGATGATCTCTATATTTTCTTTTAGAATATGTCAGACCTTAGCATGGACCAAGAAACATAGGATGAACACATTACAGGGAACCAAGATTTAGGATTCTTTCATATGGCTATATATGCCCTATAAGTACATTATTTTGTAGTGTTTTTTTAATTGTTTTCATTTTAATGATTTTAAATGAGATTCAGTTCTCATTCAACCTGAAAGAACATTCTGATTAATTTTAAATATATTTTTTTCTAAAAGAATAATTTAGTTGAAACACAAATTATCAAGAAAACTTTGTATAACCCAGTGTCAAATATGTTGCTGTGAATTTATTTTATTAAAAAATAAATAAAAAATATCAATATTTTATTATCATTGTCATGTGACTAGCAATACAAGTCCAAAGAAATCTTATATTGTTTCTGCTTTATGTTTTTGTAGTGAACTTGGAATTCCTAAGAAATCCTAGCAATTCCAAAAAAAATCTGTTTGGAAATTCCTATGAATTCCAATACCGCCAAGGAAATCCAATGTTTTTCCACTTCAGAATTCCTAGGAAATCCTAGCAATTTCCAATGCTTTCTGCTTTGAAATTCCTACAAATTCCAATGTTTTTTCACCTGAGATTTCATAGGAATTCCTAGGAAATCGCAGCCATTACCGCCAATGTAATCCAAAAAAATCCAATCCCGTAATCCTATGATTTTCATGGAATTTCTAGGAATACTTAGGAAAAAAATTCTAGGGATTCTAAGTAATTTCATGAAAATCTTACTTGAGACCTGGCGACCCAGTCATAAATTAAACCCTTTAAAAACAATATTATTAACTTAAGCGAACATGGACATTATCATATATGACTGTCCTTAAACCTTAATCTATGTATGTGACCTAAATTACTAGTGTGAATCACACTTCAATGCTATAGGCACATAGAATTACTGACTATCTATAACCTAATCGAATATGATACCTGGTCAAATAATCTCACATCACCATTGAAAGCCAAAGACTCGATAACTAATGACCACCGTATCACAGTAACGATCAAAATACAGAGTTATCAAGTACTTCAATTTACTATAACCGTAATAGAAACTCTCTTAAATTCAAATGCACTAGCACATCCTTAAATGCAATTATTCACCAGCCTTCTTAAATTCAATTATGCACAAACCTCCTTAAATGCAGTTATGCACAAGCCTCCTTAAATGCAATTATGCACGAGCCTCCTTCAGTGCAATTATGCAAAGGTGGTTTAAGTTATTTCGATGTAATCTTTTATCTACTATTAAATAGCAAAGTGAGGGGGAACAATCTATAATATAGAGGGATAAGAGAATTGACAAGATTCAAAGTTTAATATCATTATTTAATGTCAACAGATAAAGAAATCAAATTCTAATATATATAACTTAACTAAATTTAACGACCAGCTTCCTCCTTTAATGTTTGCTTTATATTTTATTATAAATAACAAGGTAACACTATGTATACTATATATCGGAAGTTCAATCTAACGTGTAAATGAGATGTCTAGGGAGACTCCGTAGGGAGTTGTATTCCAGTTTGAAGAAGACATAAATCTCATTAATCACGAAAGTGCGACCTATCCGCAATAACAATGTACTTGATAAAACAGGAAATTTAGACTATGGCTATAAATTTGCATCATATTTGGGTGTATCTCAAATAATTTAACTGCCTTATAAGGATTGTGCCATTTTGATTAGAACCCAAATATAAATAGTGGCACATTCCAAATTATCAGTACATTGTCGAGAGTAGTAGTCGCATTTAGTATAGCCAAACTTACAATTGAATTATTACTATTTACATAACTATCTGGTCATATATTTATTTAAATTTACTAATCAGTAAAATTATGAAGACGATTATGGAATCATAGATAGTTATATCAATTGTTAAAGTTCAATTACCGTTCAATATTATGTTCAAACATGTAATTTGATTTTGAAAATAGCCATTGGCCATATGTTGATCTTTAAAGATTATCTTGTTATCAAATATTATACATATTATTAATAGCCACGCATTACACATTTATACATATTTTGCAATTACTAAAAGATAAGATGCGACCACTCGTCTTAATTCACATTTATATAAGACGCAAGGGAGATAATCATTCTAATCTTAAACATAATGAAAGGGAGATAATATGGGCAAAATGTATAGCATGGGCAAAATGTACAGCATGCATATTTAGCAGTTTATCTGAATAACAAATAACAAGGTTAGTAATACAACCCACCCGAGGATAAAGGCTCGAACCCTAACAGACTGATTTGACAGTCTATTTAATATAGAATATTATCTCTGGAACCCCATGATAATTTCCTACATAATGCACTTATCTATTTGTATCTAAATCTTTAGTTACTGTAACATTCTAAATGATAAAGCTCCCCAACTGACCTGGCACTTTGCAGTGGCAGGCTGTGAGGCTAGCAACATCCGGCGCCAGATACAATTACACTGTATTATCAAACATGAACATAAAGAGCCTTGGATCCGTGTTCCCACCCAGGCGAACATATACATTTATCAACAATAAGGGAATACATTATATGGAAAAGAAGTTATAATAAAACGGATTCTCTGCATAAACAATACCAAGGATTTTCTTTTGTTATAATATACCTTATGTCTATACTGAAAACAATAATAAAATGCAACACCCAATGTATTTTAATATTATTTAAAACCCAAGAAAAATCCCAAAACATTAGTCGTCATATAGAATAACAACAACGCTGAAATCTCCAAGTAGAAAACAGGGAATCAGTCAACTGCATTCAAAAACGTCCTTTAAAATAACACCCATACTTTGGAAAGAGGGCCCCCATCCCTAAAAACATTTTAGAAAAGTTCCCTCCCCAAAAGTAACTAAACACAACCCACCTATCTTAACCTTGGTGCGTCAGAGAATGCCACAAGAGAAAGATGTTTGAATCACGCGCCGGCAAAACTTTTAATATTTGTGCAAGCCACGCTCACCCCGAATATAATAATATTAAAAATGACAAATTTGCCGTAAAATTTACCAACTGAGACTTCTCGTACACAACATACGTATTTGCCCAAACTTATTTCTACCAAAAATTACAATAATAAACACTTTTTAACATATTTTGAATATTTACAAATATTAATTCCCGTAAACTTTTCACTATCGTGACGTCACGTGATGCCTCGCGCTACGGAGTTTGGCGAATATTCCCGATGCTCGATTTCAAAACGGGGCCACCGGATAACAAACAAATGTACATGATGCTGAAGATTGATTTTTATCTAAAAATCATCGCAAATAACGGAGAAAATCTTTTCTAGATAGGGTAAGCTGTGAACTAATATAGTCGAACAAACGTGTGCGTCGATGCTTATACATGACACCTCATACTTATGATAAAATCTGAACGAAAAAGTTTCTTGCAGAAACCGATAAAATGAGGTCATCGAATCACAGACTTATTTCTACCAAAAATTACAACAATAAACACTTTTTAACATATTTTGAATAATTACAAATATTAATTCCCGTAAACTTTTCACTATCGGGACGTCACGTGATACCTCGCGCTACGGAGCTTAGCGAATATTCCCGATGCTCGATTTCAAAACGAGGCCTACGGAAAACAAACAAATGTACATGATGCTGAAGATTGATTTTTATCTAAAAATCATCGCAAATAACGGAGAAAATCTTTTCTAGATAGGGTAAGCTGTGAACTAATATAGTCGAACAAACGTGTGCGTCGATGCTTATACATGACACCTCATACTTATGATAAAATCTGAACGAAAAGTTTCTTGCAGAAACCGATAAAATGAGGTCATCGAATCACAGACTTATTTCTACCAAAAATTACAACAATAAACACTTTTTAACATATTTTGAATAATTACAAATATTAATTCCCGTAAACTTTTCACTATCGGGACGTCACGTGATACCTCGCGCTACGGAGTTTAGCGAATATTCCCGATGCTCGATTTCAAAACGAGGCCTACGGAAAACAAACAAATGTACATGATGCTGAAGATTGATTTTTATCTAAAAATCATCGCAAATAACGGAGAAAATCTTTTCTAGATAGGGTAAGCTGTGAACTAATATAGTCGAACAAACGTGTGCGTCGATGCTTATACATGACACCTCATATTTATGATAAAATCTGAACGAAAAGTTTCTTGCAGAAACCGATAAAATGAGGTCATCGAATCACAGACTTATTTCTACCAAAAATTACAACAATAAACACTTTTTAACATATTTTGAATAATTACAAATATTAATTCCCGTAAACTTTTCACTATCGGGACGTCACGTGATACCTCGCGCTACGGAGTTTAGCGAATATTCCCGATGCTCGATTTCAAAACGAGGCCTACGGAAAACAAACAAATGTACATGATGCTGAAGATTGATTTTTATCTAAAAATCATCGCAGATAACGGAGAAAATCTTTTCTAGATAGGGTAAGCTGTGAAGTAATATAGTCGAACAAACGTGTGCGTCGATGCTTATACATGACACCTCATACTTATGATAAGATCTGAACGAAAAGTTTCTTGCAGAAACCGATAACATTTTTATCGGTTTCTGCAAGAAACTTCTCATTATGAGGTCATCGAGTTACAGGCAGCTGACGCTTCTAGTCAAATATATTATAGAAAATAAATAATTTCAATTCACTTGTTAAAAATAAAATTATTCATAAGGCCATTCATTTTTTATAAGTCGTTTTGCGAACCCCACTACGATAAAACTTAGAAAATTAGAATTTTATTTGTCCATGGGGAATTTGAAATTGTTTGTGGGTGTTTTTCTTTACCTTGATCCTCTCAAATTTTAAACCAACAATTCATTCTATTTTCCTTCCGAACGCAATAAAAATAGTTTTTCCAAATTTGTATTTCTGTTTTCCCCCTCCTACAGCAATTCTCTGTCTTGATGGTTCATAAAACAATTAATAAAACAAATGGCCTCATTTCATAAATCTTACATGGAATGGGAACTCATTTAAGATGCTATATACAACAAATAACTTATCAAAGCTATAGATATGAATGAATATACACTGATATGACATTGCATACAACATGCAGGCATCATATATAGGATATAAACTGATATGACATTGCATACAATATGCAGGAACTATATAGAATATACACTGATATGACGACATTGCATGCAATATGCAGGCACTATGTTATAGATAGAGTCTGGTCTCAGCGAGTTGGCTTATTTAAACCCCGAGATGGGCGTAGCCTATTTAAACACCGAGATGGGCGTAGCCTATTTAAACACCGAGATGGGCGTAGCCTATTTAAACACCGAGATGGGCGTAGTCTATTTAAACACCGAGATGGGCGTAGCCCATTGAGGTTTTTAAATAACCATCGAGCTGAGACGGACTATATCTTTTTTGTAGCATAGTGTACTTAGTAACACTGTGACGTCATAGTGACCGTACTCTGAATTACAATATCCGGTAGTTGTAGTACGGTAAAGCCACGCCCCTTTAGTTACCCTAAATTAAACGATTTAATGCTCTGCATTCATCAAAGGAAATGTCACCGACCATGCTACAAATACAATCTACACTGATATGACATTGCATTAATATGCAGGCACTTTATAGAATATACAGATATGACATTGCATACAATATGCAGGCACTTTATAGAATATACACTGATATGACATTGCATACAATATGCAGGCACTTTATAGAATATACACTGATATGACATTGCATACAATATGCAGGCACTTTATAGAATATACACTGATATGACATTGCATACAATATGCAGGCACTTTATAGAATATACACTGACTGATATGACATTGAATACTTTAAATACAGAAAACCACTCCTAACTGTCTATTAACTGATTTTAGAGTTAGTTTATATTTAGAATTTTGTGATTCTTGGTTTCCAGAAACTCATTACTCAATAAGAGATACAGTCTAAATCTCTTTTTTTACAGTAATATGTACACTGAATCAGTTCTCCGAACTGGTTGAGTGAAAATATGTGACATCGCAAATTCGCAATAGTAGAAAGTGACATCATCATGCTAGGAAGTGATGCCAGAACACCAGAAAATGATAAAAGCAATTATTTTTTTTAATTAATTTTTAATTGATTTTTAATATGAATGAAGCATTCTGATTGGTTTAATTTAGCAAAAGTGGAGACTCAGTCATATCTTAGAACTGACTGAGTTTGTGCTCTACACTGAGTAATGAGTTTCTTGAAATCAAGAATTACAAAATTATAAACATGAAATAATTCTAAAATGAGTTGATAGACTGTTTCCTATGACATGTTGGGTCGAAATGCTACACATAACATGTATTAAAGGGACACTCTGCAATATTTATCGTTTTTAAAACACCTCAGCGCCACGTTATCTTTTCTGCATATTTACAAATCCTGATTAGTAATAATTGAAATAAATAGTTCAAAGCAAATTGTTTTTGTGTATAAAAAGTTGTTGATTATATTGCGCAACAATAATATTAAAATATTTAAACATATGGTAGAATAATGAAGAAAAATGAAAAACAACCTTTTATTTAATATATGCATATGGTTTACTAGTACTGGATTAGTAAATTGAAATGCTAATTTTAATGCTCGATAAATACTTCAAGAATGCCTAAGTCGCGTACGAATGAATTGCCAGGTGAGAAATCCAGATTTGGTCCAGGCTGGAATATCGATCTCATGATAACACCCATTACTAAGTAGTAGTGCTAACCACTAAACTATGGCGCCACCCCAGGCATATTCGACATGTAAAAAACTCCATCTACACTCAGTACATTTAAAAATGCAACACTTGTTATGTTCTAGAATGGAAATGACGTCCTCGTGCAAAATGTGTTTTAACAGAAAGAAGTAGAGCAAATCTTACGCAACTGTTTATCGCCATATGTTAACTATTGTGACAAAGAGACTTTCGTACTTACATAAAATACAACCTTGTTTTGAACAATAAAAACCCGGCAGACTAACAATAATCAATATTCAAAAGTGTTGTGTTTTTTTTAAATGTACTGATTGTATAAGCATGGTTTCAATATAAATAAGTTTGTGTTACTATATTATAAGCAGATATCAATGTATTCAAATTAATAAATTATGTTTCTCCTTACACAAAGAAATAAAACTGCGATGATATACATAAACAACATAGTGACATAAAAGAAAGTAAAATTACTACCCGTTAATAGTGTGTCTAATCAAGATTATCGGCCATAATGACATTTTCTTGAATTCCTATCCCGTCATCAACAGGCAAAATTTATAACAGATCTACACCGTTTCTAAACCTACAGATGACGAGGTATATATATAACTTGAATATTTCGATAATCCAAAGTCTATGGACAACCAGCCAAACTGGAGCGACAGATTATCAATTAACGCATAATCAATCACATGTGTTTTAAGAACCCATGAATAAACCCATACTTTTAATCGACACATATTCATTATTATATTACCTAAACATATGGATAGAGTTTCAATAAGCAGTTAAAGAAGTGTAATGTTGCTGTCTTTTTGGCGGGTTAGTTTCTTTATGTCATATAATTAGTTAATTGGAGGACGATCAAATCAATGCAAACAATTTAACAAATTAGGTTTTTCAAAAAACTGTTTAAAATAATGAATTTAGTGAATGTACCACACAGAAACAGGCTAAATACCGCACAAAAATGGTTAAATACCGCACAAAAATTGTTAAATACTGCACAAAATTGGTTCAATACCACACAAAATCAGGTTAAAATCAGGTGAATGTTTTAACATTTTAAATACTTCAATAGCCTGTAACGAACATGTAAATAAAAAATAACAAGAGGTCAATGACCTTGAAGCTCTACTGATTGATTTTGTTTTCAGGAAGAAGTCGCTACAAACTTGTTTTTTGTAAATCTATTTTTAGCAGTGGCGGCCATCTTGAATTTCCGGCCGACCTGAAATTTTGCTAGGATCAATTAGACATCAAGAGCAACATTCCTGTGAAGTTTCATGAAAATCCGTCAAGTAGTTTCAGAGGAGTAGTCGCTACAAGTTTTCATTATATAACTCTATGTAAACAAAGATGGCCGCTGACAGCCATGTTTAACATTGAATCAAAATAATGTCCGACTCGGATAACCATCATGTCATGCTGATAATTTTAGAAAAAGTCCCATATCAATATCACTTATAGTTTTCAAGAAGTAGTCGCTACAAACTTATTTTTTTTTAAATCTATTTTTAGCTGTGGCGGCCATCTTGAATTTCTGGCCGATCTGAAATTTTGCTAGGATCAATTAGACATCAAGAGCAACAATTCAGTGCTCAAGAAATAGGATAGCCCGACGCCCGGGGCTCCTCGAAATCCATTCCGGGCCTGTCTCATTTTGCAGACGAGGAGCCCGTCGGGCCTGTCTAAAAAAAATAATAATAATAAAAAAAAAAAATCCCCAAAAAAATCAGTTTTACTGGATCTCAAGCTCAAGTTCCTCAAGACAAAATACTCCTATGTGTATTGTGAACTGTGAAAACACTTCAATAAAGTAATTAAAATGTGTTATACACACATTGAAAAAATAAGAAGTTTTAATATTTTGCCTGGCTTCGTGTCGGCAGTTTGTCACAACTTTGAGGTCGACAATTGTTGACATAAAACTATTATTCTGCTATTAGGGTTGTGTTTTCTTTCC
Organism: Cyrtodaria siliqua; assembly: GCA_037043455.1. Taxonomy (NCBI): domain Eukaryota; kingdom Metazoa; phylum Mollusca; class Bivalvia; order Adapedonta; family Hiatellidae; genus Cyrtodaria; species Cyrtodaria siliqua. Next base: position 212,825 of record JAWPHD010000206.1, on the reverse strand, counting down.
TTTGTGATAAGAAATACCGTTTTTGTCATTAAAAACACACTAATGCATGAAAAAAAATCGTTATTGATGGTATTTCGATTTAATGTTTGTGAAATGTTCGGGCCGTAAAAGTGCGGTGTCATAGTAGTTCGGATGGCACATAATTTCGGATATATATATATATATATTTTTTTTTTTTTTTTTTTTTTTTACATTATCAAATAAGAACAAACTGTCCTTTACAAATACATGTTGGTGGAAAGAAAAATATGTATACTGTATATGTATAAATACAGATATAAAGTATATTTCTATTCATTATTTAAGGTGTAAGGAGTTCCTGGAGTTTGGAGAAAGTGGTGACAAAAAGGAAAAAATATAGCCAGAGGAGGCTCTGATAGTCTCATAAAACCTGATAAAAAGTTTGGCTCCAAGTTTAGCTCCAGTTTCACCAAGTCGGCTCCGATTACTATCGTTTGGCAAAAGTGCTAGTACTCTCCTTTGCATTGGTTATAAATTACTATGTAATATTCTATTCTAACATATTTAAACGAAATGGTAAATAAGTCCGCTGACTAGGGAGTATAAAGTGGTAGCAAAAAGAAAAATATAGTCAGAGGAGGTTCTGAGCTTGATTAATACATACGTAACAAAATTAATGTGTGCTATAAAAGTGAATAAAGACACATTTCAAATAAGAAAAAAATATCGGACCTTTCCATTTTAAATCAGGGCCTGTCCATTTCAAATCAGGGCCTGTCCATTTCAAATCGGGGCCTGTCCATTTTCAGAAGCAACAAGCCCTGGGCCTGTCTCTTAAAATAATTTTCTTTGAGCACTGAACATTCCTGTGAAGTTTCATGAAAATCCGTCAAGTAGTTTCAGACGAGTAGTCGCTACAAGTTTTCAATATATAACTCTATGTAAACAAAGATGGCCACTGGCAGCCATGTTTAACGTCGAATCAAAATAATGTTCGACTCGGATAACCATCATGTCATGCTGATCATTTTAGAAAAAGTCCCATATCAATATCTCTTATAGTTTTCAAGAAGTAGTCGCTACAAACTTATTTTTAAAAATCTATTTTTAGCCGTGGCGGCCATCTTGAATTTCCGACCGACCTGAAATTTTGCTAGGATCAATTAGACATCAAGAGCAACATTCCTGTGAAGTTTCATGAAAATCCGTCAAGTAGTTTCAGAGGAGTAGTCGCTACAAGTTTTCATTATATAACTCTATGTAAACAAAGATGGCCGCTGGCAGCCATGTTTAACGTCGAATCAAAACGATTTTCGACAAGGACCAACATCATGTCATCCTGATCATTTTAGAAAAAGTCCCATATCAATATCTCTTATAGTTTTCAAGAAGTAGTCGCTACAAACTTATTTTTTAAAAATCCATTTTTAGCCGTGGCGGCCATCTTGAATTTCCGGCCGACCTGAAATTTTGCTAGGATCAATTAGACATCAAGAGCAACATTCCTGTGAAGTTTCATGAAAATCCGTCAAGTAGTTTCAGACGAGTAGTCGCTACAAGTTTTCATTATACAAGAGGTCAATGACCTTGAAGCTCTACTGATTGATTTTGATTTCAGGAAGAAGTCGCTACAGACTTGTTTTTTGAAAATTTATTTTTAGCCGTGGCGGCCATCTTGAATTTCCGGCCGACCTGATATTTTGCTAGGATCAATTAGACATCAAGAGCAACATTCCTGTGAAGTTCATGAAAATCCGTCAAGTAGTTTCAGAGGAGTAGTCGCTACAAGTTTTCATTATATAATTCTATGTAAACAAAAATGGCCGCGGACAGCCATGTTTAACATCTAATCAAAATGGTTTTTGACAAGGACCAACATCATGTAATGCTGATCATTTTAGAAAAAGTCCCATATCAGTATCACTTATAGTTTCAAGAAGTAGTCGCTACAAACTTGCATTTTGAAAATCTATTTTTAGCCATGGCGGCCATCTTGAATTTCGGCCGACCTGAAATTTTGCTAGGATCAATTAGACATCAAGAGCAACAGTTCTGTGAAGTTTCATGAAAATCCGTCAAGTAGTTTCAGAGGAGTAGTCGCTACAAGTTTTCATTATATAACTCTATGTAAACAAAGATGGCCACTGGCAGCCATGTTTAATGTTGAATCAAAATAATGTTCGACTCGGATAACCATCATGTCATGCTGATCATTTTAGAAAAAGTCCATATCAATATCACTTATAGTTTTCAAGAAGTAGTCGCTACAAACTTGTATTTTGAAAATCTATTTTTAGCCATGGCGGCCATCTTGAATTTCCCGCCGACCTGAAATTTTGCTAGGATCAATTAGACATTAAGAGCAACATTCCTGTAAAGTTTCATGAAAATCCGCCAAGTAGTTTCAAAGGAGTAGTCGCTACAAGTTTTTACTATATAACTCTATGTAAACAAAGATGGCCGCTGGCAGCCACGTTTAACGTCGAATCAAAACGATTTTTGATAAGGACCAACATCATGTCATGCTGATCATTTTAGAAAGAGTCCCATATCAATATCACTTATAGTTTTCAAGAAGTAGTCGCTACAAACTTGTATTTTGAAAATCTATTTTTAGCCATGGCGGCCATCTTGAATTTCCGGCCGACCTGAAATCTTGCTAGGATCATTTAGACATCAAGAGCAACATTCCTGTGAAGTTTCATGAAAATCCGTCAAGTAGTTTCAGAGGAGTAGTCGCTACAAGTTTTCATTATATAACACTATGTAAACAAAGATGGCCGCTGGCAGCCATGTTTAACGTCAAATCAAAACGATTTTCGACAAGGACCAACATCATGTCATGCTGATCATTTTAGAAAAAGTCCCATATCAATATCACTTATAGTTTTCAAGAAGTAGTCGCTACAAACTTGAATTTAAAAAATCTATTTTAAGCTTTGGCGGCCATCTTGGATTTCACATCAACATGAATTTTTGCTAGGATCAACTAGCCTTCATGGGCAACATTTCTGTAAAGTTTTATGAATATCCATCCAGTAGTTTCAGAGGAGTAGTCGCTACAAATAAAAGTTAACGGACGGACGGACGGACAGACGGACGGACGGACGGACAGACGGACGGACGACGGACGCCGCACCACGGCATAAGCTCTGCTGATCTCTGATCAGTAGAGCTAATAACTCTATGTAAACAAAGATGGCCGCTGGCAGCCATGTTTAACGTCGAATCAAAACGATTTTCGACAAGGACCAACATCATGTCATCCTGATCATTTTAGAAAAAGTCCCATATCAATATCTCTTATAGTTTTCAAGAAGTAGTCGCTACAAACTTATTTTTTAAAAATCTATTTTTAGCCGTGGCGGCCATCTTGAATTTCCGGCCGACCTGAAATTTTGCTAGGATCAATTAGACATCAAGAGCAACATTCCTGTGAAGTTTCATGAAAATCCGTCAAGTAGTTTCAGAGGAGTAGTCGCTACAAGTTTTCATTATATAACTCAATGTAAACAAAGATGGCCGCTGGCAGCCATGTTTAACGTCGAACCAAAACGATTTTCGACAAGGACCAACATCATGTCATGCTGATCATTTTAGAAAAAGTCCCATAGCAATATCCCTTAGAGTTTTCAAGGAGTAGTCGCTACAAACTTGTTTTTTAAAAACCTATTTTTAGATTTGGCGGCCATCTTGGATTTCACATCTACATGAATTTTTGCTAGGATCAACTAGACTTCATGGGCAACATTTCTGTAAAGTTTCATGAAAATCCATTCAGTAGTTTCAGAGGAGTAGTCGCTACAAAAAAAGTTAACGGACAGACGGACGGACGACGGACACCGCACCATGGCATAAGCTCTGCTGATCTCTGATCAGTAGAGCTAAAAATGTCTTGATTTATTTGCAACTGTTTATGCATGTAATACAGTATTTACCCATAATGCAATGTACAACATAAACAAAGTTGAACTGCCAGTTTTTACTAAAAAACAGCTTTCACAAAACATTATGACTATAGAAGTATGTATGAAAAGATGATTATATATATTTATGATTATATATATTTATGATTATATATATTTATGATATATATATTTATGATTATATATATTTATGATATATATATTTATGATTATATATATTTATTTATATACTGATGGAAAAAAGTCACTACTTTTATATTATGTAAATATCAAATGTAAAAAATCAAACATTTTACTAAATAAAAACATCAAAAGACAACTCTTCATTAAATTAATTTACTACCCGACAACTTTACCCCAATTTTAATAAAAACAATCGATTTTTCAGGTAAATCCATCACATTATCTGATATAGGGGTCAGGAGTACACTGTGAATGTTGAATAGCACTGACATCAGGTCGGTAACAGGACCCCATTGGGATTATTAGAAATGATAGGTTTCACAAGGAATGAAGTCTATTTTTCCACACACAGATTCTGGTTCACAATTATTTTATAAAGCTAGTGTATTATGTATAAATAAATGATTCTGTATTCAGTGGAACGTCAATAGATTGGCAAACAGATGAAATTTTTAGTTGCGAAATTCTATAAATGATAGAATTTGAACATAATGAAAAAGTTTGGGTACCAATTAAAGGAACACATGGCTATTATGACTTTTTAAAAACTGACGGCGTCCTGTTAGTTTGCCTTCATACTTGCATCTGTTCAGTCATTAATATTAATTATTAAAATTGTTGAAATTGTTTTTACATAATACTAACTATATTTTATATTGCACCAATAATATATTAAACAAGAGGTCAATGACCTTGAAGCTCTACTGATTGATTTTGATTTCAGGAAGTAGTCGCTACAGACTTGTTTTTTGAAAATCTATTTTTAACCGTGGCGGCCATCTTGAATTTCCGGCCGACCTGAAATTTTGCTAGGATCAATTAGACATTAAGAGCAACATTCCTGTGAAGTTTCATGAACATCCGTCAAGTAGTTTCAGAGGAGTAGTCGCTACAAGTTTTCATTATATAACTCTATGTAAACAAAGATGGCCGCTGGTAGCCATGTTTAACGTCAAATCAAAACGATTTTCAACAAGGACCAACATCATGTCATACTGATCATTTTAGAAAAAGTCCCATATCAATATCTCTTATAGTTTTGAAGAAGTAGTCGCTACAACTTATTTATTTTAAATCTATTTTTAGCTGTGGCGGCCATCTTGAATTTCCGGCCGACCTGAAATTTTTCTAGGATCAACTAGACATCAAGATCAATATTCCTGTGAAGTTTAATGAACATCTGTCAAGTAGTTTCAGAGGAGTAGTCGCTACAAGTTTTTACTATATAACTCTGTGTAACCAAAGATGGCCACTGGCAGCCATGTTTAACGTCGAATCAAAATAATATTTCCACAAGGATCAACATCATGTCATGCTGCTGCTCATTTTAGAAAAAGTCCCATATCAATATCACTTATAGTTTTCAAGAAGTAGTCGCTACAAACTTGTATTTTGAAAATCTATTTTTAGCCATGGCGGCCATCTTGAATTTCCGGCCGACCTGAAATTTTGCTAGGATCAATAAGACATTAAGAGCAACATTCCTGTAAAGTTTCATGAAAATCCGCCAAGTTGTTTCAGAGGAGTAGTCGCTACAAGTTTTTACTATATAACTCTATGTAAACAAAGATGGCCGCTGGCAGCCACGTTTAACGTCGAATCAAAACGATTTTTGATAAGGACCAACATCATGTCATGCTGCTCATTTTAGAAAAAGTCCCATATCAATATCACTTATAGTTTTCAAGAAGTAGTCGCTACAAACTTGTATTTTGAAAATCTATTTTTAGCCATGGCGGCCATCTTGAATTTCCGGCCGACCTGAAATTTTGCTAGGATCATTAAGACATTAAGAGCAACATTCCTGTGAAGTTTCATGAAAATCCGTCAAGTAGTTTCAGAGGAGTAGTCGCTACAAGTTTTCATTATATAACTCTATGTAAACAAAGATGGCCGCTGGTAGCCATGTTTAACGTCAAATCAAAACGATTTTCAACAAGGACCAACATCATGTCATGCTGATCATTTTAGAAAAAGTCCCATATCAATATCACTTATAGTTTTCAAGAAGTAGTCGCTACAAACTTGAATTTAAAAAATCTATTTTTAGCTTTGGCGGCCATCTTGGATTTCACATCAACATGAATTTTTGCTAGGATCAACTAGACTTCATGGGCAACATTTCTGTAAAGTTTTATGAATATCCATCCAGTAGTTTCAGAGGAGTAGTCGCTACAAATAAAAGTTAACGGACGGACGGACAGACAGACGGACGGACGAACGACGGACACCGCACCACGGCATAAGCTCTGCTGATCTCTGATCAGTAGAGCTAAAAAACTGGTAGTATAACGTAGACAATTGAAGTCTTAAATTTTCAATTAAATTATATGTAAGCAGTTTTAAAGTCAAAGTGATACAGGATTAATAAATCGAGGTGCTTACTATAATGGTTAATATACAATTCAAGAGTGCCGTGTGTCCCTTTAATAAAGGATATTTCCGGAGACTACGTGAATTCTGTATGCAATGTGAGCTCTTGTACTTTCTACATTGTGTCCCTTTAATAAAAGATCTTCCGGAGACTAGGAGAATTCTGTATGCAATGTGAGCACTTGTACTTTCTACCTTGTGTCCCTTTAATAAAGGATATTTCCCAAGACTAGGAGAATTCTGTATGCAATGTGAGCACTTGTACTTTCTACCTTGTGTCCCTTTAATAAAAGATATTTCCGGAGACTACGAGAATTCTGTATGCAATGTGAGCACTTGTACTTTCTACCTCGTGTCCCTTTAATAAAGGATATTTCCGGAGACCACGAGAATTCTGTATGCAATGTGAGGACTTGTACTGTCTACCTCGTGTCCCTTTAATAAAGGATATTTCCGGAGACTACGAGAATTCTGTATGCAATGTGAGCACTTGCACTATCTACCGTGTGTCCCTTTAATAAAGGATATTTCCGGAGACTACGAGAATTCTGTATGCAATGTGAGCACTTGTACTTTCTACCTCGTGTCCCTTTAATAAACGATATTTCCGGAGACTACGAGAATTCTGTATGCAATGTGAGCACTTGTACTTCCTACCTCGTGTCCCTTTAATAAAGGATATTACCGGAGACTAGGAGCATTCTGTATACAATGTGAGCACTTGCACTATCTACCGTGTGTCCTTTTAATAAAGGATATTTCCGGAGACTAGGAGAATTGTGTATGCAATGTGAGCACTTGTACTTTCTACCGTATGTCCCTTTTATAACAGATATTTCCGGAGACTAGGCGAATAGCGTATGCAATTTGAGCACTTGTACTTTCTACAGTGTGTCCCTTTGATAACAGATATTTCTGGAGACTAGGAGAATAGCGTATGCAATTTAAGCACTTGTACTTTCTACAGTGTGTCCCTTTAATCAAAGATACTTCCGGAGACTCGGAGAATTGCCTATGCAGTGTGAGCACTTGCACTATCTACCGTGCTTCTCTTTAATAACAGATATTTCCGGAGACTAGGAGAATAGCGTATGCAATGTTAGCACTTGTACTATCTACCGTGTGTCTCTTTAATAACATATATTTCGGGAGACTAGGAGAATAGCGTATGCAATGTTAGCACGTGTACTTCCTACCGTGTGTCCCTCTAATAACAGATATTTCCGGAGACTAGGAGAATTGCCTATGCAATGTGAGCTCTTGTACTTTCTACAGTGTGTCCCTTTAATAACAGATGTTTCCAGAGACTAGGAGAATAGCGTATGCAATGTGAGCACGTGTACTTTCTACAATGTGTCCCTTTAATAACTGATGTTTCCAGAGACTAGGAGAATATCGTATGCAATGTGAGCACGTGTACTTTCTACAGTGTGTCCATTTAATAACAGATATTTCCGGAGACTAGGAGAATAGCGTATGCAATGTGATCACGTGTACTTTCTACAGTGTGTCCCTTTAATAACAGATGTTTCCAAAGACTAGGAGAATAGCGTATGCAATGTGAGCACTTGTACTTTCTACCGTCTGTCCCTTTAATCAAAGATATTTCGGGAGACTAGTAGAATAGCGTATGCAATGTGAGCACGTGTACTTTCTACAGTGTGTCCCTTTAATAACATATGTTTCCAGAGACTAGGAGAATAGCGTATGCAATGTGAGCACGTGTACTTTCTACAGTGTGTCCCTTTAATAACAGATATTTCGGGAGACTAGTAGAATAGCGTATGCAATGTGAGCACTTGTACTTTCTACAGTGTGTCCCTTTAATAACAGATATTTCCGGAGACTAGGAGAATAGCGTATGCAATGTGATCGCTTGTACTTTCTACCGTATGTTCCTTTAATAACAGATGTTTCCAGAGACTAGGAGAATAGCGTATGCAATGTGAGCACTTGTACTTTCTATTAATTATTACAGTGGTGTAAAATACACGCCAATATAAAACGAAAATGAATTTTAATTTCTAACTGAAAACTATCGCCCGAACAGGATAAAGGAGCACTCTGGGATCGGCCATAAAGCATAAAATTAGAATGAAACGGTTGGTATTGATTATTTGATTGAATTAGAGGCGTTTCATAGGGGATCATTGCATTTTCAATTTCCACTGGGAGCTCGACTTGTAAATGAGAAAAGTGTTGATTCTTACGGATGGCGGGAGGTGTACAGTGCTGGTTCTACATAGGAAAAGTGGGCAGGTTTGCCTCCACCACAAAAAAAACGACCGTCATACATAACCTTACATGTGTTGAAAATGACGTAAAACACCAACCAAACAAATCAAACAAACATGTGTCAGCTATATAGGGGCTGGCTATCTGGGAATGACTAATGGATTAGACATTAATGCCCCTTCAGACAGGCTACATGCAAACCCCATGCCAAGCAGAGATGTGTAGCCAAATGACAAAGAATCATACAACTTGAGCAATGGGCTGTCTAAATAGTAGTCACTTGTAAGCAATATAGGGGCAGGCTGTCTCAGACTGAATGATGGATTAGACATAAATGCCCCTTCAGGCAGGCTACATGCAAACCCCATGCCAAACAGAGATTTGTAGCCAAATGATATATAGACACCTACAAAATTTAACAGCGCACTGCCTTGACTAATGGGCTGTCTAAATAGTCGTCACGATATAGTTATTGTAATGGAAATACATCAATTTCTGGGCCCTTATTGTCCCTGACAAATATCACCCTGCCTTGACCAATGGGCTGTCCAAGTCGTCATGACATAGTTATTGTAACTGAAATACTTTGATTTCTGAGCCACTATTATTGGCGACAAGTAGTTGGTTTTCCCTCTCACTGTAGGCAATAGCCTGTGGGTTTGAAACTTCACCCTGGTATAGAACCTGTATCTTGGCACAGTCTGGTGATAACTGTTGAATGTTGTTAGCCCCACAGACGTACACCATCCCACCCCTGTCCACAGTCAGTCCAGCTAGAAACTGTGTCAAGTCAGCATCATTGTAATTGGCCTTGACCACACCCTCTAGTGTCAGACTGGTTACTGTGTTGATAAAGCTGCCTGATACATAGAGGGTGGTGTGGTCGGGACTAATGGCAAGGAGGTTGTAAACGAGATAATTATATGTACATATACACTTGATTACCACTCCATTCATGTCTAATAACATAACTTTACATCCATTTCCGATACTTTTTTTTGTTTTTTTGTTTTTCATATATCTTTATTTATTTACAATTAAGAACCAGATGATGTAAACAGTCATCTGGACGGCACTCGTAAACAGAAGAGATTACTGGAATAATTAAAAAAAAAATGCTCACTATGAAAAAAAACAACACTATCACTGTTCATGTCCAATATATATCACACACAGTACTTCCATGTCCGTTGAAAAACCGATTTAACACTGGTGATTTCTTATGTCCAGGGGAGAAGAGTTTGTATGTTATTTAAAAAAAAGTGAGCATGAATTATTAATACTATACTTAGAGTAACACTTAACAAATGCAATTGAAAAATCGTAAGCGAGTGCCGTTTACAAAACATGTAAGTACAAGTTGTTGAGAAACTATATCTTACGAAAGACTTGTCCCATATGCATGCGACTTACAATTTAATAAAAAATATCACTGGCACTGACTGTTACAATCAGTTTGCTCTGACTGTGAACTAGGCCATGACATTTCCCTTTAGTTATAAAGTGACGTCCAAGACGACCAGATACTGACATAAACTGAATCTTATACTCAGCAGGGACAGTAACGGCAATTTCATCTCTCCCCACCTCGGCTATACACCATGGTCCTGATGAAAGTTGGATATATGAAACTATTTTATAATTTTGGTCTAATATTTTGACCGACTTATTGTTATAATCTGTTAGTGCTCGTCTGCCATCCGAGAGAAATGTTATACTGCAACTTTTGCAGCTTTCCTTATCTTGGGGAGATCGTATATCAATACTGGTTTTATTTTGATGTGCCATTTGTGCAGTTGAACTCAATTTATCAGAAATGTTTTGAGCAGACTTCCCTTGTCAAATGTTTACGCAGCTTTGAAAAATACGTAGCTAAAACGTAGCTATTACGCAGCAATCCATCCTAAAGCTGCGTTTTTTGTGATTAACTGCGTTATTTTAGAAGCAGGCTGCGCAAAGCTGCGTATTTTACACTTAAGCTGCGTAATTATGTCCAAAGCTGAATATTTTGTAAGAAAGGTGTACAAAAGCTGCGTATTTATATTTAAGGCTGCGTATTTTTTAAGAAAGGCGTTTTATAGCTGCGTCTTTTATTTTATTTGCAAAAATAGGATAATTACAAGAGCTGCGTTTTTTTGTAAATGCTTCGGAAAAGCTGTATCTTTAATTGTTAATGATAATAAGATGTAAAAACAAAAATACGTAGGTTTTACGCAGCTTTAGGAAAGCTGCATCTTTTAGTTTATTTTTTTAAACTTTTGTCAGTTTGTCTTTTTAAAGTGATATTGAAAATTTAAAACATTTCTAAAAGATGAAGGGGTAATTGGGGAGTCCTCTTTTATCTTGGACATAGACTGTCACAGTGCTACACATAAATACAACCTTGATAAAAAATGTTTATTGATCCTTTAGGTGTTTTAAAAGGTGGTGAATTTGGACCATAATTTATTTGCTATCAAACTGTATGCATTCCAATGTCAATTTAATTCTGTGTATAAATTTCTGGTACAAAATTACCTACCTCAAACCATTGGATGATGGACTCAGAATTCATTGTAAAATGATAATCTCATTATAGCAAGGTCACTCAAGCGAGCAAGTTATGTTTTAACAAAATGAATATTTCTTTGATCAGTATCAATGCAGATGTTTGGCAATCAACTTGTTAAATTTTATGTAAACAAGAGGGTAAATTAATGCCTCTGAATCACTCGCCTAATATAATCTTCGAAAAGATTATAAAAAAAAATGTCAAACAAGCTTATAATTTCATATAAGAGTAAGATCAACAAATTCCCACACTCACATTAAAGTGTTCTGGCCCAGTAAGTGTATAGATGGGTTTAGGGTGGGGATCTCAAAAGTTTCCAAGTTATGGCACAGGAACATGTGACCCCACGGGTGGGGATAAACCCTAGGGCAGATGCCAGTAGGCGTCATCCTCTCATCACAGGCAGTGCACCTATAAAGTTTCATGAGATTTGCCTCAAGGGGAGAGGAGTTAAAGGGGTTGATGCACTATTTTCGAACAGGATTTATTTAAAAGGACTTTGAGAAACTTGGAAAAAGCTGAAAGAATTTTCAAAATGTCATGAAAAATAAATGAGATGTGACCTATTGAAAATTTGCAAAGAACATAAATGGAGGTGGCCATCTTTGAACGATGACGTCATCGTGCCGTTTTACCATATAAGGCATATTGACAAAATGTATTTTAAAGCAAAGAAAACCACTGCAAATTGATTAGAAATAAATATACAGATGTAAAATTATTTTTCATTTGCAGTGATTTTCTTTGCTTTAAAAGACATTTTATCAATATGCCATATATGACAAAGAGGTACGATGACGTCATCGTTCAAAGATGGTCGCCTCCATTTATGTTTCTTTGCACATTTTCAATAGGTCATATCTCCTTTACTTTTCATGGCATTTTGATAATTCTTTCAGCTTTTTTCATGTTTTTCAGAGCCCTTTAAAACAAACTGTGTTTGAAAATAGTGCATCAACCCCTTTAAGGTGCTGACAAGGATTTTCATTATCGGTTCCTGGTGACCTTGACCTACTGACCTCAAAACCAATAGGTGTCATCCTCTCACCACAAGCAGTTCAACTATGATATTTCATGAGATTTGCCTCAGGAGGAGAGGAGTTATAATGCAGACAAGGTTTTCATTATTGGCTCCCAGTGACCTTGACCTACTGACCTCAATATCAATAGGGGTCATTCTGTCACCACAGGCAGTTCATCTATGTAGTTTCATGAGATTTGCTTAAGGGGATTAGGAGTTATGGAGCAGGCAATATTTTTCATTATCAGGTGACCTTGACCTTTGACCTACTGACCTCAAAATCAATAGGGATCATCCTCTCATCACAGGCAGTGCACCCATAAAGTTTTATGAGATTTGCTTCAGGGGGTATATTAAAAAAAAACATATTCAAAAATGTTTAAACGAAAAATAATATGGTATTAAGACATTGCCTTGGCTAACTCCCAAACTCGTATAACAACTATTGGGGGGAAATATTTTATTTTTTTACTATTTTTTTTTCCCCAGGCAAGTCAGATGCGAAATTATAATGCATCAGTGTAAATTTGGATGTTTCTGACAAAAAAAAAGTTAATATAAAATAAATTAATAAAAAAAATTGCAAGTTTCACGATAGCGTGAATCTGATGACAGACAAATGCAAATGGCCGACTTCCAGACAACAAGCACTTCCTGGTTGTTTTATTTAATCTGTTTGCTCAGTAAACGCTTGAAAAAGCAAAACCTTGTGTTTTGAAATTTTTTTTAGTGTATTTTACATATGTGACTGTAGATAAACGGTAATAAAGTTATTGAATTACACAGTTATTATTTATTATTTTACAGGTACATGTTTTCGTTTTTTCCTGGCATGTTGACAAAATTGATTTTGACGAGTTTACTTCCGGAAGTCATCGCTCCAGTGTTGCTTGATGGGAAATTGAATAAATGTTTAATTTGAGAGAAAATACATTTTGTTTCGATAATCATTTCAGTTATTAACGTATACGTTCTGATAACAAAAAAGGAAGAAAACATTATAAAGACAGCATTTTTATTGACATATGTTGATCATTTTGAAATATTTGCGTGATACGTTCGTAAGAATTGCGAGATTATGGAAGTGCATCACAGATCTGCGCATGCGCTGCAAATTATGCCCGCCGTAGCTGAATTGTTTGAATTTTGACCTTTCATCTTTAATATTTACAAACAGTACTGTGATTAGCACATTTTCTTTCGTGACACAAGAACCATTTTAGAGCATTGGAAGCCATCAAACGATTACACAGATGGCTCACCCAGGAAAGTGTGAGAGCAGTACCAGGGTCCTGGCAGTACCAAGAATTACGGATGTTGTGTGGTTTTTTTTAATCAGAGGTAGGCCCTATTTAAATACGTTCAGGGTAGAGCTTCTTCATAATAATGTGGACCAATTAATTTGAAGTGTATTCACAACTATAAGCAAAGAAGCATGATATTTTTAAAACATCTAAATTAAACTGCAAATAAGAGGAGAGTGTGTTTTTTTCATTGTAACATTGCCAGTTTTGCAAACGAGATTGGTGAAGGTATTAATATGTTACTTGTGCACAACTTACTGTTTTGAAGATAAACATTGTACTTGCATTACCTGAATGAAGCTTGCAAGTTATTGATTATGCCTGTCATGGTGCAAATTGAGGTCTATCAATTCAGAAAAAAACAGGCGACGCTGTCAAGGAGTATTTTAAAAATGCATTTTCTTCCTCCATAATCAATTTGTTAAAGGGGAGCACATGGTTGAATCTATGTTTACAGGTTAAGGAGTCTTTTAAAACAACAATTCAATTCTTTATTTAGAAATTGAAGTGGTATAATATTTCAGCAATTGTTATGCTTGGAGTTTTCAGGAGATGTTGGACATGAGCGCAAGTTGTCAATGGTCAGGTCGCTCGGAAGGCGATGATGGTGTTCACCATTCAACAGAATACATCCTCAACCTTAGATCCTATGCCAGGTATGCCTTCAGATCAAAGATATTTTTCTCGCAGAAGTTTCACACTGGAAGTTAAAATTGAGGTTTATGGCGCACCACATAAAAAGGTTATATTGCATCAACATGAAATGAACATTCCAGAGCCACTCTCCATTTACAGCTATATAAAAACATCTATAAATGGGAAGAATATCTATAGGGTTAACTGTTTCAAGCATTTGAAGTGTGCGACAGCATGCGAGTCGTTTAATGGTCCATCCCCCACACACACCCACACCCACTCCTAAACGGCTTGATGGATTTTGACAAAACTTTGCATGACTGAAGCATCAGTGTGATGTCTTGTTGTGCATGTCGTGCTTTCGGTTTGATTCGCTGATTTTTGACGGAGTTATGTCCCTTTGAATTTTTTAAGTTAAATTTGTTGTCGCCGCTACTCCTAAACGCCTTGTTGTATATTAACAAAACTTTGCAGAAGCATCGGTGTGATATCTTGTGCATGTCACGCTCTCTGTCTGGTTGCTGATTTTTGGCGGAGTTATGTCCCTTTGAACTTTTTACATTAAATTTGTTGTCGTCGCTACTCCTAAATGGCTTGTTGGATATTGACAAAACTTTACAGAAGTATCGGTATGATGTCGTGCTTTCGTTCCGGTTCACTGATTTTTGATGGAGTTACGGCCCTTTGAATTATTTACTTTAAATATAATATTGTCGCCGCTACTCCTCCTAAATAGCTTGTTGGGACTTGTGGAGAAACTTTGCAGGAAGCATTAGTATTATGTCTAGTTGTGCGTATTGCACTTTCATTCCGGATAGCTGATTTTTGACATATTTATGACCCATCTTTTTTACTTTTAAATTTGTTGTCGCCGCTACTCCTCCTAAATGGCTTGATGCATTTTGACGAAACTTTGCAGTGGTATGAGACATCAGTTTTTCTCAAAAACAACCTCTAGTTTTAAAAAGTTTTACATACACAAAATATGACGATTGACTGAACATTTTTGTCAGTTTGATGTCAGGTAGCTGCATTGCGACAGTTTATAATGGGTATACTTTTAAGGAGTCAAACATTTTTCATCGACAACCAATCAGTATATTTATGTCTGTATATTTATTAATAAGTCCTTTAAAAGCCACATTTGCTGTTATGTGGCGTATAACAGCACATGTACATGTACAATTCAATTCTTTATTTAGAAATTGAAGTGGTATAATATTTCAGCAATTGTTATGCTTGGAGTTTTCAGGAGATGTTGACATGAGCGCAAGTTGTCAATGGTCGGGTCGCTCGGAAGGCGATGATGAAGGTGTCCAACAGATTCAACAGAATACATCCTCAACCTTAGATCCTATGACAGGTATGCCTTCAGATCAAAGGTATTTTTCTCGCAGAAGTTTTACACTGGAAGTTAAAATTGAGGTTTATGGCGCACCACATAAAAAGGTTATATTGCATCAACATGAAATGAACACTCCAGAGCCACTCTCCATTTACAGCTATATATAAATGTTATAAATGGGAAGAATATCTATAGGGTTAACTGTATCAAGTATTTGAAGTGTGCGACAGCATCCAAGTCGTTTAATGGTCTGAAATGGTCCACACACCCCCACCCCACACACACACTCCTAAACGGCTTGATGGATTTTGACAAAACTTTGAAGGAAGCATCGGTATGATGTCTTGTTGTGCATGTCATGCTTTCAGCTTGATTCACTGATTTTTGACGAAGTTATATCCCTTTGCATTTTTTAAAGTTAAATTTGTTGTCGCCGCTACTCCTAATCGCCTTGTTGGAAATTAACAAAACTTTGCAGAAGCATCGGTATAATGTCTAGTTGTGCATATCGCGCTGTCGTTCCGGTTTGCTGATTTTTGACAGAGTTATGGCCCTTTGCATTGTTCACTTTAAATTTGTTGGCACTGCTATTCCTCCTAAACGGCATGATGCATTTTGCCGAAACTTTGCAGGAAGTATGATGTCACGCTTTCGGTCTGGTTCGCTGATTTTTGACGGAGTTATGTCCCTTTGAGTTTTTAGTTTAAATTTGTTGTCGCCACTACTCCTAAATGGCTTGTTGGATATTGACAAAACTTTACAGAAGTATCGGTATGATGTCGTGCTTTCGTTCCGGTTCACTGATTTTTATGGCCCTTTGAATTTTTTACTTTAAATATAATATTGTTGCCGCTACTCCTCCTAAATAGCTTTTACACCCCATCCCCCCACGTCCTGTTATTTGGTGCACATGTCACCTCCACCACCCCATCCCACACCCAACGATTTAACAATCTTTATGTTTTATCACACCGTTTTTTTTCTTCAGAAATGAGCTCTATGCTCAATTTTATAGTGGTGCCATACTGGAATACCGTGCTGTAGACAAATAACATGATACAGACACCGGACTGACCAGTCCTAGAATTACGACTTTATATGCTTGGGACTACTAGTACCATGAAGTGTTTGATATAATCCAGCCAGGGATTGAACCCACAAGACTAAGATTGCAATGAGGCCCTTTTAATATAATATAGGTTTTAAATTTTCAGAAGTATTAAAAACTATTATATTTAAAATAGATTTTTTTTTATACATTTATAAATTTATTTTGTCTTTTTTGGAGACATTAATTTATTTATAAATAAACTATCTTTTCAGATCTATGTTCTTCGGGAACGGTTTAGGTGCCAACAGATGAAGTCAAATGAAAATGAGAACAGTTTTAAGAGGGTTCGAGTCATCCTACAGAGGTTTAGATGTATACATATAGTGCTATGTTTTTCAATGGTGTATATATTTGCCTTAACACGGAAGTGGATCAGTCATATAGTGTTAATTACCATTTTCCGACTGTCCCATACGTCTGTTTTAAATTTAAGTTTTACTCAGGACACCTCGAGCCGTAAAGCTTTTAACCTTCATACATGTTTGCATCTACAGGACAGCAATAATTAAGTCGGTTTGAGGTTCCAGAAGATGATGTTGAACAAACAATGAGGACAATTTTGAGAGGGTTTGAGGCCGCTTACCGGGGCTTAGATGTGTAGATAAATGGAGCTAATTGTTATCCAGGGGTGCAGTGTATATTTTTTTAATAATTATGGTCTTTATTTAAAAAAACATTATTAACATAGGTCTCTGAGAAAACAAACAAATCAAAGAAGTGTTTACCTGTTATTTTAGAATCAGACAGGGGATTGAAATATTTCTTCTCATGTTTCCCCGACCCCCATTTTTAAAATACATTTTTAGCTCTACTGATCAGAGATCAGCAGAGCTTATGCCGTGGTGCGGCGTCCGTCCGTAAACTTTTATTTGTAGCGACTACTCCTCTGAAACTACTTGACAGATTTTCATAGAACTTCACAGGAATGTTGCTCTTGATATCTAATTGATCCTAGCAAAATTTCACATCAGCAGAAATTCAAGATGGCCGCCACAGCTAAAAATAGATTTAAAAAAATAAGTTTGTAGCGACTACTTCTTGAAAACTATAAGTGATATTGATATGGGACTTTTTCTAAAATGATCAGCATGACATGGCGGTTATTCGAGTCAAACATTATTTTTATTCGACGTTAAACATGGCTGCCAGTGGCCATCTTTGTTTACATAGAGTTATATAATGAAAACTTGTAGCGACTACTCCTCTGAAACTACTTGACGGATTTTCATGAAACTTCACACGAATGTTGCTCTTGATGACTAATTGATCTTAGCAAAATTTCAGGTCGGCCGGAAATTCAGGATGGCTGCCATGGCTAAAAATAGATTTTTAAAAAATAAGTTTTGTAGCGACTACTTCTTGAAAACTATAAGAGATATTGATATGGTTCTAAAATGATCAGCATGACATGATGGTTATCTGAGTCGAACATTATTTTGATTCAATGTTAAACATGGCTTTCAGCGTCCATCTTTGTTTACATCGAGTTATTTAATGAAAATTTGTAGCGACTACTCCTCTGAAACTAATTGACGGATTTTTATGAAACTTCACAGGAATGTTGCTCTTGATGTCTAATTGATCCTAGCAAAAATTCAGGTCGGCCGGAAATTCAAGATGGCCGTCACGGCTCAAAATAGATTTTCAAAAATCAAGTTTGTAGTCACTACTTCCTGAAATCACAATCAATCAGTAGAGCTTCAAGGTCATTGACCTCTTGTTCAAATGTGTTTCACATGAAGTCTATAGTTTAGTTTTGAAGGACAATAATATTAGTTTTCATATTTATTATGCACAAATCATTATTTGAATCCTTGAAAGCAAATTGATTTTGCAAACACCTGAGTGGATTATATTGCATCCCTAACATTTTTCAACATATAGTAGAATAAAGAGGGAAAATACATAAATGATGTGGGGTTAGTAAATTTGGGTGCTAATTTAACTGTTTTATTAACTACAAGGTTGCTGTGTGTCCCTTCAGTGTATATTCAATGTAAATAAGTGCTCAATATTATATTCAGTCTGCAAGTGTTTCTACCAAACTTTTTCATGTTAAAGTGAAATTTAATAGATGTTTCGTTTATAGTTTATTTTTTCACATTGCATTTTGCATATCAGTTGTTTGTTTTATAGTTTAAATATTTCAATATAAAAATGCTTAGGAAACACTTTTCCAGTGTCAAATAGCTTTAAATTTCATTTCTGCCGTTTCACCAATATCACTTTTTAAGATTAAAATTATGTAACATGTTATTTCCATGTACTGTTCAACATTTGCTGCTGTGATATAGTGATGTTATTTATTCTGTTAAATTTGAATCCTGTACAGGAGGACCTAGATTTTAGTACATATAAACTTTATTGCCTTTATTACTGATTGTTTCTTATTGATCACATCCTTATGCATTCCATGCTCTAGCGGTCAAAGACCTGTAGTGCTTATCTTTGACCTGTAGTGCTTATTGTGGCGCATCATTTTGACTACATTTACGTTTCCATTTATATCTGCTCAAATTTTCACTAGCCCTCGGACCCTTTATTGAAAAAGAAAGACGAAGCTTTTTAAATCCTTCATTTACGCAGCTTTCACAAAGATCTGCACAGAAGCTTCGTAATAGCTGCGTAAAAACTGCGTTTTACGCCAATACCGCCAGTTTTTACGCAGCTATTGCGAAGCTTTTACGCAGCTTTAACAAAGATCTGCATCAAAGCTTCGTTAATGCAGACCTGCGTAAAAGCTAGCGGTATTGGCACCTGCGTAAAAGCTGCGTTTTACGCAGCTTTTACAGAGATCTGCGTAGAAGCTGCGTTTACGCAGACCTGCGTAATAGCTACGTAAAAGCTAGCGGTATTGGCACCTGCGTAAAAGCTGCGTTTATGCAGACCTGCGTAATAGCTACGTAAAAGCTAGCGGTATTGGCACCTGCGTAAAAGCTGCGTTTTACGCAGCTTTTACAGAGATCTGCGTAAAAGCTTCGTTTATGCAGACCTGCGTAATAGCTACGTAAAAGCTAGCGGTATTGGCACCTGCGTAAAAGCTGCGGTTTACGCAGCTTTTACATTAAAGGTAAATTATTATGTAGACCTTTGAAAACGCAGCTTTTGCGCAGCTTGTTTGTTAATGCTATGTTTTGCATCATTTTTATAAAATCTGCGCAAAAGCTGCGTATTCGAAGAAATACGCAGGTGCCAATACCGCTAGCTTTTACGTAGCTTTTACGTACGTTTTACGTAGCTTTTGAAATAATTTTAGCTACGCAAAACGTACGTATAAGGTAGCTTTTTTTGAAAAATTCGTCTAGGTGTAATGTTTGTTTGTGTATTTGATGGTGTTGTTCCAACATTTTGTATGCTTGCAGCATTATCTGGGGATTTATCGTTAGTTTTGTTTTGTGAGGATTGGAGATCTTCTGAAGATGTCTCTAAATCGTGACTCTTGTGTTCTTTCTTGATAACGACGTGTCCTAAGCTCTTCAATGTGTTCATCATATTGACTGCCATCTCATTAGGTACAAACTCTAACTGATCAAATTTCACATCACGTTTGGCTTGTTCTAGCTTCTCATCATGTTCTAAGATATCTTTTTCTGACTTTTTTAATGTCACAAATAATTGATTCTCTCTTTTGGATTCAACCTTTTGTTCAATGTCAGAGGTCAAGCTCTCGAGGTCATTTACTACTTTGGCGCATTTTTTAGAAACAGAATTCATTCTTTTTTTGTTTGTACTTTGCTTTTCTTGAATTTCTTCTTCTAACTTTCTATCTAACTCGTCAAAGAAAATTCGGATTTCTTTCCTGACGCCTTTTACAGCATGTATTGCATAGTGTGAAGCTGTATCAATGGCTTCAATGCTAACTTTGACTTCTTCGGTTATTTCTTGATTCTCAGCTTTCATACTTTCAATTTTTTTCTGAATTTTACGACATTGTTCAGAATCTGCAGTTCCCATGGAAACATGTGGTATATATAACACTGCTTCACCACAACTTCGATGGCTGGTCACCATGCATGGACCACACCCAAGCTGGTAGTGTTGTTCACAGTAATATTTGATTATTTCGCCATTGTGTGTTTTACATAGCTCAGTACATTCATCCTTTGGTTTTACATTGATAACTTCTTTAGGCATTTCTGATTTTCCTAAAAGTTTATGATTTCTGGAAGGTTTTGGTCTCAAGTGACTATTAAAACATACCTGACATAAATATTCTTCACAGTCAGTACAATATCCATGGGCTGGTAAATGGTTTCCATCTTCCACACAAGGCTGGCAAACATTATAATTATCCGATCCATCAGTGACTTCTAATTGTGTCTCTCTTTTCCTGCCTGATACTTCCATTGTTGTCCTTCCAAATCTTTATAAATTTAAAATTGGAAAAATCAAAAAAATTTGAGCACAAATCAGTTATCAAGATTGCCATTATCAAACCTAGTCCTATCCTGAATGGATGATGTTTGGACAAACTAGATTGTACCTGTAGATAACGTAATGTTCACTAGAGTGACATTAAAGGGATATTGCAATATTTATCAAGCATTAAAATAACCACCTCTAAAAATGCAACAGACAGTGAGTTTAGTCTAATGTAAGTGGCTGGGTACCATGCGATGGGTCTTTGGTGTAGGATGGCAGTACTATAAATTTGAGAATTTAGCTCTATGCTACAAGTAGATACATTATATAACAGAAAGATTGTTAAAAGCAACTCTAACCCCAGGACATTGAAAATTCCACTCATTGCTTGCCATGACAAGTGCTCATTGATGCAGGACGAGTAGAAATTCAGATAATTTCTTTAAACATATATTAATTTGAGCATAACCTAAAAACAAATTTTCCTGCCATGAACCCCATACATACATATTTATACATAAATAGTAATTTTTACTTTCTTCTTTTGCATAAAGGTCACTTTCTAAGGAAATGTTTGCACTAGTGATTTCAAATGTCGGTTTTGTTGCAAGATAGGTATAGTACAACTAAACGTAAACATAGCAAATGGGTGTGTGACCTTCACCCTTCAGGAAAAGGGCAGATAACTTAGGAACTGTAGGCACTAGAGACTTCACACTTTGATCATACTTGTATATTGGGTTGTACAACTCAACGTGACATAGTAATAGTGGGTGTGACCTTCACCCTTCAGGAAAAGGGCAGATAACTTAGGAACTGTAGGCACTAGAGACTTCACACTTTGATCATACTTGTATATTGGGTTGTACAACTCAACGTGACATAGTAATAGTGGGTGTGACCTTGACCCTCCAGGCAAAGGGCAGATAACTTAGGAACTGTATGCACCTGAGACTTCAAACTTGGATCATAGTTGTATATTGGGTAGTACAACTCAACCTGACATAGCAATAGTGGGTGTGACATTGACCCTCCAGGTAAAGGGCAGATAACTTAGGAACTGTAGGCACTAGAGACTACTTCAAACTTGGATCATAGTTGTATATTGGGTTGTACAACTCGACGAGAAATTGCAATAGTGTGTGGGACCTTGACCCTCCAGGAAAAGGACAGACAACTTAGAGATTTAAGTTTCGCCTTTAGGTCACCCCAGCTCGGTTCCCAAATTACCAGCAGAATATCAACCTAGTACTCTTATGTTACTCGGCAAGAGTTGCATCCTTTTAGACATCTTTCATGTGTGTCCAAGTGCAGTGCAAGAGATAAAATTCTGCAGAATTCTTGCGGCTTTTTACCTACTTGCATCTAACTAAATGAAAGTAAATACAATTTGAAGTTTTCAGTTTGTTTTCATTAGTTTAAGATAGGTTTAAATATACCACTGTATTTCTCCTAATGAGAGCGCCTTCTCTAATGGTAGTGCCCCCCCCCCACTCCAAAATGTAAAAATTGAAGAAGATTTTTTTTTCATTTTATAAGCGGGCATCCTTGGCATTTTGCATAGCGCCCGGGTGCTACTATTAGGGGTATATATGGTATTATTGCTGCAATATAATTACAATAGCGTTTCGCAAAAAAACAAACAAAAAACAACATCCCTCAGTCTTTAACTAATCAATAATGATGACTCGTTAGTCATGAAGAAAAAAAAACTGGACTCAGTTAATGTAAAAAAAATAAGTCAAGATTACCATGTGTGCCTTTAACAGCCATATGTTCATGTATTATCACTATTAATTTTACTGTGATATAACAACATTTACACATAGATAACAAATTGATTGATAATAGTGTCCTCCACAGCTTGTAATATTTATGATATTTATATATGTTTGGGGTTTAACGGTGCTTTTAACAATCTTTCGGTCATTTTACGATGGTGTCTACTTGTAGCAGTGATCGAGGTGAACGATTAACTTTATAGTGCTGCAACACTGGAATACCGCACATAAGACACATGACACGATATCCCACCCACACACATTATACCGACACTGGGCCAACCAGTCTTAGCACTAGCCATTATGTAATGAACGTCAAGCAATGGAGCTACTAGTACCGTTTTTATGATTGATTGAATTGGGGTTTTAAAGCGCACCAACATATGAAAGGTTATATGGCACATAACAGGAATGAACATGCCAGGCTCATCTTCCATGTACATCGAGATAAAATATGGAGAATGGGCCTAGAACCTTCTCACCTGCAGAACTGCAGAGTTGCTGCAAATTATATTGTAGACACTCCATTTATGCTGGAGCCACGTTTATTGTTTTTCTGCCACTGTTCTAGTGATTTGAGCGAGATGGCACCTGAAACAATGCAGGGGTCATGATGATGACCTTTAATGAGCATGAACAAAAAAAGATAAAATGAACATGAATTTGTGTGTGTGTTGGGGTGGGTGGGGTGTCTACACCTCTTCCTACCCCTCCAAGGTGTGGGGGGAGATTCTACCCTTCTGCCTACCCCTCCAACGGGATCTGTAGTGGCCCTATTCTTTGCCCCGGAACCACAAGGGGCCCATTTTTATGAAGACTTTAGTATGATTCCGGTGGGAACTGAACACATGATCTGCCGCATGTGAAGCGGACGCTCTACCACTAGGCCACCCGCGATCTCAGTACATTAACAACCACACATTTAATACCAGAGTGGAGTGAACTTTTGTAAGCCTTACAGTGTACATTGAGTTAAGAATTTTTTCTTCTTAAATATGAATCTTTTATTTTTTTCATTAGTACATGGACAAGTGCATACCTGTATTTATTAATTAGGGACCAAACGATCTGCTATCTAAGTCTATGGAATAAGGAAGTATTTGTTAAATATACACCAAATGTACAACTGATTATTATTGTATTAAAACAAGGATAAACAAAATTAATAACCAGGGGTCAGTTTAATCAGAGGTATGAGTGGGGACAGTTTAATCGTGGTTATGACTGGGGACAGTTTAATCAGAGTTATGACCGAGGACAGTTTAATCCGGAGTATGATTGGGGACAGTTTAATCAGGGGTGTGAGTGGAGACAATTTAATCAGTGGCATGACTGGGGACAGTTTAATCAGCAGTGTGACTGGAGACAATGTAATCAGGGTATGACCGAGGACAGTTTAATTAGGGGTATGACTGGGGACAGTTTAATTAGGGGTATGACTGGGGACAGTTTAATCAGGGGTATGATTGGGGACAGTTTAATCATGGGTATGACTGGGGACAGTTTAATCAGTGGTATGACTGGGAACAGTTTAATCAGGGGTATGACTGGGAACAGTTTAATCAGGGTATGATTTGGGACAGTTTAATTAGAGGAATGACGGGGGACAAACTAGTTTAATCAGTGGCATGACTGGGGACAGTTTAAGCAGGGGTATGACTGGGGACAGTTTAATCAGGGGTATGACTGGGAACAGTTTAATCAGGGTATGACTGGGGACAGTTTAATCAGGGGTATGACTGGGAACAGTTTAATCAGGGTATGACTGTGGACAGTTTAATCAGGGGTATGACCGTGGACAGTTTAATCAGGGGTATGACTGGAGACAGTTTAATCAGGGGTATGACTGGGGACAGTTTAATCAGGGGTATGACTGTGGACAGTTTAATCAGGGGTATGACTGGGGACATTTTAATCAGGGGTATGACTGGGGACAGTTTAATCAGGGCTATGACTGGGGACAGTTTAATCAGGGGTATGACTGGGGACAGTTAATCAGGGGTATGACTGGGGACAGTTTAATCAGGGGTATGACTGGGGACAGTTAATCAGGGGTATGACTGGGGACAGTTTAATCAGGGGTATGACTGGGAACAGTTTAATCAGGGGTATGACTGGGAACAGTTTAATCAGGGTATGATTGGGGACAGTTTAATCAGGGTATGACTGGAGACGGTTTAATCAGGGGTATGATTGGGGACAGTTTAATCAGAGGTATGAATAGGGACAGTTTAAAGTATGACTGGGGACAGTTTAATTAGAGGTATGTCTGGGACAGTTTAATCAGGAGTATGACTGGAGAGTTTAATCAGGGGTATAACTGGTTTAATAGTGGATGGTAATATTTTATTCATGTTCATGTTTAATAGTTTAATAGTGAATGGTAATATATTATTCATGTTCATGTTTAATAGTTAGTGAATGGTAATATTATTCATGTTCATGTTTAATAGTGGATGGTAATATTTTATTCATGGTCATGTTAAATGCGTGGCGCAGTCGGTATCGCGGCGGATTTGTAACCGGAGGCCCCGGGTTCAATCCCCCGTGATGCCACTGAGTTTCGTCAGTGTTTTCTTGGGCAAGATACTTTCCCTTAGCCTTGTCCGTCGGATGGGGACGTAAACCGGGCGGTCTATCCTCCGAGAATGTTAAAGAACCATAGGAATCTATTCGATAATAAGAGTAGGGCACGGTTCCCGGATTCCTATGTATCCTTCCCCTCTCTCTAATAATAATGATAAATGCTTTATTTAATGATGGTAACTCTGGGGCGGCTCTAAATAACCTATACTGTGTCGATGAGCCGTTAAACAACATTCAATTCAATTCATGTTGAAGAGTTAGTGGATGGTAATATATTATTCATGTTTATGTTTAATAGTTTACTTAGTGGATGGTAATATTTTATTCATGTTCATGTTTAATAGTTAGTGGATGGTAATGTTTTATTCATGTTCATGTTTATTAGTTAGTGGATGGTAATATATTATTCATGTTCATGTTTAATAGTTAGTGGATGGTAATATTTTATTCATGTTCATGTTTAATAGATAGTGGATGGTAATATATTATAGTGTTCTTGTTTAGTAGTGAGTGGATAGTAATATATAATTGTGTCCATGTTTAATTGTAAGTTGATGGTAATATTTTATTCATGTTCATGTTTAATTGTTAGTGGATGGTAATATAATGATATCATTGTGTTCGTGTTATTTTGCAGTTGGTGGATGATTTGATGGAGATTGATCGGACCACAGCCCGTCTGAGTATAACCAGTACATAAAAGAAATGTCGTTTATTTCTCGGAAGTTATGTCTGCACTGCCCGTATTGCAATTACGTTTGTGAAAAATGTAGGAAGACAATGATAACCTGGGATGCGTGGAGACGTCTATGACAGTCGGAGAATTTTATTTATGATTGACTCTAAAAAAGATTGAAGACAATTTGTTTCATTTTCAACACATGCAAGGTTATATATGACGGTCGATTGTTTGTGGTAGAGGCAGATCACCCACTTTTCCTGGGTAGAACCAGTACTGTACACCTCCCGCCATCCGTAAGAATCAACATTTCCTCACTTACAAGTTGAGTTCCCAGTGGGATTCGAACCTGCAGCGGTGAGCAGAAAAGGTTTACAACACAACTTTGTTAACCATTCGGCCACGGAGACGCTTGATTGACAACAAGATTGACGACAATAAACGTGTGAAATACAAATCATAAAGCTGTGCAGGATGCTATCTGACATTTATGTTCCAAGGTTTCCAAATATTTCCTGTTTTGTTTTTTCGTTTTTTTTTAAAGATAAAAACAGTGAATGAAAGTAATCTGCCAAGCCCAGTAATGCAATTGTTAACATGACACAAAGTCATTTGAGAAATATTTCACCAGAATGAATAAAGCAGTTATTGTAGAAGTGAAAATTCAAAATAGGTATTCTTGTACGCAGGAAATTGGTGTCGCAGTTGGTGAGGGGACTGATGCTGCATTAGGGGTGGGGACTGTTGTAGTAGGGGTGGGGATTGGTGTTGTAGTAGGGGTGGGGATTGGTGTTGTAGTAGGGGTGGGGATTGGTGTTGTAGTAGGGGTGGGGATTGGTGTTGTAGTAGGGGTGGGGATTGGTGTTGTAGTAGAGGTGAGGATTGGTGTCGCATTAGGGGTGGGTTTCGCAGAAGGGGTGGGGATTGGTATTGCAGTATGGGATCAAGAAACTGAACTGACATTTCTTTGAAGTTTCCAACCCTGCATGATGGAAAGGGATTGTGTGTGTAGTACAAAGGATTGTAATTCCTTTGCCAGTTTAAGCTAGGGCACCATAAAGTGAGGAGTAAGGAGACACCTTCCTAAGCAGGATCTGTCTGAGCATTTCTATTTCATAGTCTTCAAAAGATGTAAATAATTATTTCATTTCCATTATTAATTGTAAAAAGCAATACCACAATGTTTTAGCAATACCACAATGTATTAGCAGTACCACAGTCAATGTATTAGCAATACCACAATGTATTAGCAGTTCCACTGTTGATGCCTCTGGACTAGGGTGGAATGCATGTATTGTTGACTACATTTTGATTAAATGTACAAACCCTTGTTATTGATGTGGTGTCTGTATAATTGTACAGAATATATATGCTTTCAAATCAATTTCATTTTGTTCTTATTTTTATGCAATGGCATAATCTCCGTTGTCACTAAAACTTTTGATTCTTTCAGATCATGGTATAATAGCAGTTTTACAAATTTTGTTTTTTAACAAATTGAGTTGAATTTTGTTTAAGGCACATTTTATTCAACATATCATAGGTTATTTAGAGCTGCCCCAGGAAGTATGTAGGAATCCGGGAACCTGCCCTACTCTTACTAACAAATATGATTCCTATGGTTCTTTAACATGCTCGGAGGTTCACGAAGCCAGTGTTTAACTCTTGAGCTAGCTTTCCAGAAAAACGAGGTTTCCGAGAACCAGACTAGAGTAGGGAGGAGTCAAGTTCCCATATATACAGCAATCTCAATTTTCTTGCGAGGTATTTCAAGAGCTAAATACTGGCTGCAAAAATGTCATTACAAAAACATTTTCAGACTGGCGTGATATCCATATCTTTGGTTAGTTATGCACGGACATGTTTTAATCAAGTTTTATTTAATACGGTAGTTCTTTAGGCATCGCATTATGTCTTCCGAAAACTTGCCTCAAAATGCGACCAAATATACTGATTTTCCAAATTTCAGTATGTGCAGAATATAAAACGATAAGTGCTACGATTTTCACCGCTAAGGAAAACGCACCATTGGCAAAATAATAGACAAAATATAACTTGCGTTAACCAATGTTTATAACTAGTGATATTTAATTTTACATGCAACTTTAAAGCCAATGAATAAATTTATCAAGTTAGATTAAAGTTAACACTCAATAAAAACATATTAACAGTTTGCCATGTGCCAAAATCCACAATATCTTGCCAGCATTAGCATGGCATCACACACACACAGCTTCTCGAGTGCCTTAACAAGAGAATTGCCTGCACACTTTGCTTGCCATCGTCCAACACTTTCACTACAGTATCTGTTAGAGTATTACAAATTACATCTCTTGTATGTCATAATCATAATGACACTTGCTTGAGTGACATTAACAGTCATTCTATGAAGCTTTCTGTGTTCATTAAAGAAACTAATCCACCAAATAATGGCAAAATTACACTATAAAACCACTAGTCAAAACTCTGTCTAGGTGTTAAGGTCATATAATATTGTATATGTGCCAAATAAAAGTATGGGTTTATTCATGGGTTCTTAAAATACCTGTGATTGAATATGCGTAAATGAATTATGAGTTGGTAATTCTTAATTCAACGCTCCGGTTTTGGGGTTTGGGCTGGCTGGTTAAAGTTATTTTTATTGTGTCTATTGGGTTTTGGATTCTGAAAATATGCAAGTTGTATATATACCTCCTCGTCAGCAGGTTTAGAAACGGTGTACAACGTTGTTGTAAAATTTGCCTGTTGATGGCGGGATAGCTACTTTAAGGCCGACTAGAACTTGACTTTGGCCTACTATCAAAACCGTTTCTCTTGCATCATCAAGAATTGGTATAACGAATTACAGATCTCTCGTAGGTCACGATGACCTTAGTAATAGCCATTCTATGAAGGTTTCTGTGTTCATTTAGTCCGACTAGAACTTGACTCGGGCCTTCTATCAAAACTGATTCTCTTGCATCATCAAGAATTGGTATAACGAATTACAGATCTCTCGTACGTCACAATGACCTTAGGTACAGTGACATTAGTAATAGCCATTCTATGAAGGTTTCTGTGTTCATTTAGCCAGACTAGAACTTGACTCAGGCCTTTTATCAAAACCGTTTCTCTTGCATCGTCAAGAATTTATATTAACAAATTGCATCTATAGTATGTCACGGCCTTAGGTAAAGTGACACTATTAATAGCCATTCTATGTAGTTTTCCATTTTCATTAAGCCTGACTAACACTTTACTCCGACTATTATCAAAACTGATTCTCTTGCATCGTCAAGATTTGGCATTAGCTCGAGCAGCGTTTTCCAGAATTTTTCGTTTCCATTCATCATAATCTGTCTTCACTTCATCTTCCTCGCCGGACTTCTGTTTCTTTTCAGGAATCTCTTCTGTAACGACAAAGTATCACAATAAATATTAAAGACTGAGAGATGATTCAATCTTCATTTGCATATTTATTACACTAGTGTATTATGATATTTATGTCCTGGCTTTATTGAACTCCCACACTACAAATTATGCGATTAAGTAAAATACTTATGTAACTGGTTTTCTTTTTGTTAGAAGCAGTAAAAATCTTTGAAGAACATAATTTAATGTTCACTCATATGCAAAAAAACAATGAACATACTGTAATGTATGCAATTTCTAGATATGACTTTGTACATGTATATTTATCTTATGTTTTTGTCTGCACATGTATATTAACTGAGAATTTGCAAATAAAACTGAAAACTATAACTGTTAATATGTAGTTTTGATTATTTGTTGAAAGTTACCAGAATAGCTCAAACATGTCAGGCCTGTTGCCAGCCCAGATATTTAGGCAAATCGCTTTCTTGGGATCTGGGTGGCATTCTCCACTTCTCCCTCACCTCCTCTTAGAAAAAATGATGTGCGATCTTCAGCCTTTTAATGAACTTCCTGGACAAGATTTTCAGTTTTAAGCATAACGTTTTGTTAATTTTTAAATGGTACATTTCTGAAATTCTACCGAGGCAACTGTCTTGGTGTGCCTCATGTCGGGCTTCCATGTCAGGATTTATTTTACTGTTGCAGAAGTACAAAATCTAAAAATCATATTAAATTAGAATATCCCAAAGTCTGTAGCCCATACAAGGATTTGAACCTGGGACTCTAGCATGTGAAGATAGTACCTGACCACATTTTCATAGAAAGTTGGTAGTAATGAACCATTAGGCAGAATAGCATTGCCAAAAACATAACCAGAAACATTAAACAGTATCTGTAACTGACCTTGCATTTTCTTTTCCACTTCATCCAGAAATGTGCTCGTCCTCTTCTTCAACACTGACTTTTTGTCTCCTAAAAGCATTAAATATTAGAATGAAATCTGGTGAAATAAATAGACACTTGTAAAAAAATTAGTAAAAGTTACATATTAGAAAACTATATATGTTACATTGAAAGACAGTTCCAGTTGACAATGATGGGCCAAGAACTATCCAACTGTCACTAAAATATTCCCTACAGCAGGTAGAATTCCCTAAACTGACTGCCATGGTTGAGTTGATTGGGAATTGAAACATGATATTCTTGCATACCGGATAAGGTTATCCGCATTTTACATGGGGGATGGAAAGCCTGATTTTACACAAGGGGG
Source organism: Cyrtodaria siliqua (assembly GCA_037043455.1). NCBI lineage: Eukaryota > Metazoa > Mollusca > Bivalvia > Adapedonta > Hiatellidae > Cyrtodaria > Cyrtodaria siliqua. The sequence goes on along the minus strand of JAWPHD010000206.1, from coordinate 182,147 downwards.
AAGATGAAAGTTGCGCGCTGATATCAACAATGACAGTTGCATGACAACGTCATTACGTGGTCCTGCCTTAATTCCATTAAGCGATGGGAAAGCTTATATTAGCAGAATTTTATAATGGATATTTCGACAATGTTACAGAAAAAATGCGATAACCAGTTTTAAATTACCTATTAAATGTTTTAATTTTACAATATGCAAATTGTTAAGCCCAAATTAAGGTTTTCTTTCATACCTAAGCCAACCCCGTTTTCGCTTCTTGGAGAAGGGGTTGGATGGGGTATGAAAGTTAATACTCTGACCACGTAATAGATGTGTAAATAAACATGCAAAACGTTAGTAGTTGGCGACATCAATGCGCAGAAAGTAAATGCTATGCAAGAAAAAGAACCAATAATGGGTATCTGGTTCGGATAGGAAAATTCCAACCCTCGGTATAACTGTTTTAATCGGAACCTTGGTTCCAATAAAAGAATTTATAGCTCTTGTTGAAATTTCCAATCTTCGCTGATACCCATGAAAGATGTTTTTATTCTTTCATACCGGATAAGGCTATCAACGTTTTACATGGGGGATAGAAAGTCTTATCTTTATGGGTAAAGATAAAAGTCACGCGCGCACCAAGATTCGGTATGCAGGAAAACATGCAAAATGTTAGTAGCTGGTGGCGTCAACGCACAACTGGTCACTGATATGCAAGAAAAAGAATCTATTATAGGTATTTGGTTCAGATAGGGAAATCCAACCCTTGGTATAAGTGTTTTAATCGGAACCTCGGTTCTGATAAAAACACTTATACCTCGGGTTGGAATTCCCTATCTTCAGCTCCATTATTTTCATTCATATGGACAGTAATCTGGTGAATGACTTACCTTCTATTGTGTCGGCATGCTTCTCCATCTCTGACACCAGTGTATCAAAACATGACTTTTTTACGCCACTAAGCTCCTTCACCTTCCCCTTGTCAACACGTATCTTCAACTTCCTAAAACAAACCATGCCAACTTGTAATTCATATAAACATGCATTTAAAAAGACAGGATGAAATTGTATGAATTAACAGAGTTATACAGACCTCATACCACAGTCCTGGAGCAAGTCAACAGTTATACAGACCTCATACCACAGTCCTGGAGCAAGTCAACAGTTATACAGACCTCATACCACAGTCCTGGAGCAAGTCAACAGTTATACAGACCTCATACCACAGTCCTGGAGCAAGTCAACAGTTATACAGACCTCATACCACAGTCCTGGAGCAAGTCAACAGTTATACAGACCTCATACCACAGTCCTGGAGCAAGTCAACAGTTATACAGACCTCATACCACAGTCCTGGAGCAAGTCAACAGTTATACAGACCTCATACCACAGTCCTGGAGCAAGTCAATAGTTATACAGACCTCATACCACAGTCCTGGAGCAAGTCAACAGTTATACAGACCTCATACCACAGTCCTGGAGCAAGTCAACAGTTATACAGACCTCCTACCACAGTCCTGGAGCAAGTCAACAGTTATACAGACCTCATACCACAGTCCTGGAGCAAGTCAACAGTTATACAGACCTCCTACCACAGTCCTGGAGCAAGTCAACAGTTATACAGACCTCATACCACAGTCCTGGAGCAAGTCAACAGTTCTATACAGACCTCATACCACAGTCCTGGAGCAAGTCAACAGTTATACAGACCTCATACCACAGTCCTGGAGCAAGTCAACAGTTATACAGACCTCATACCACAGTCCTGGAGCAAGTCAACAGTTATACAGACCTCATACCACAGTCCTGGAGCAAGTCAACAGTTATACAGACCTCATACCACAGTCCTGGAGCAAGTCAACAGCTATACAGACCTCATACCACAGTCCTGGAGCAAGTCAACAGTTATACAGACCTCATACCTCAGTCCTGGAGCAAGTCAACAGTTATACAGACCTCATACCACAGTCCTGGAGCAAGTCAACAGTTCTATCTCATACCACAGTCCTGGAGCAAGTCAACAGTTATACAGACCTCATACCACAGTCCTGGAGCAAGTCAACAGTTCTATCTCATACCACAGTCCTGGAGCAAGTCAACAGTTATACAGACCTCCTACCACAGTCCTGGAGCAAGTCAACAGTTATACAGACCTCCTACCACAGTCCTGGAGCAAGTCAACAGTTATACAGACCTCCTACCACAGTCCTGGAGCAAGTCAACGGTTATACAGACCTCCTACCACAGTCCTGGAGCAAGTCAACAGTTATACAGACCTCCTACCACAGTCCTGGAGCAAGTCAACAGTTATACAGACCTCATACCACAGTCCTGGAGCAAGTCAACAGTTATACAGACCTCATACCACAGTCCTGGAGCAAGTCAACAGTTCTATCTCATACCACAGTCCTGGAGCAAGTCAACAGTTATACAGACCTCATACCACAGTCCTGGAGCAAGTCAACAGTTATATAGACCTCATACCACAGTCCTGGAGCAAGTCAACAGTTATACAGACCTCATACCACAGTCCTGGAGCAAGTCAACAGTTATACAGACCTCATACCACAGTCCTGGAGCAAGTCAACAGTTCTATCTAACTAACCATACAGACCTCATACCACAGTCCTGGAGCAAGTCAACAGTTCTATCTAACTAACCATACAGACCTCATACCACAGTCCTGGAGCAAGTCAACAGTTATACAGACCTCATACCACAGTCCTGGAGCAAGTCAACAGTTATACAGACCTCATACCACAGTCCTGGAGCAAGTCAACAGTTATACAGACCTCGTACCACAGTCCTGGAGCAAGTCAACAGTTCTATCTAACTAACCATACAGACCTCATACCACAGTCCTGGAGCAAGTCAACAGTTATACAGACCTCATACCACAGTCCTGAAGCAAGTCAACAGTTATACAGACCTCATACCACAGTCCTGGAGCAAGTCAACAGTTCTATCTAACTAACCATACAGACCTCATACCACAGTCCTGGAGCAAGTCAACAGTTATACAGACCTCATACCACAGTCCTGGAGCAAGTCAACAGTTATACAGACCTCATACCACAGTCCTGGAGCAAGGCAACAGTTATACAGACCTCATACCACAGTCCTGGAGCAAGTCAACAGTTATACAGACCTCATACCACAGTCCTGGAGCAAGTCAACAGTTATACAGACCTCCTACCACAGTCCTGCAGCAATTCAACAGTTATACAGACGTCCTACCACAGTCCTGGAGCAAGTCAACAGTTATACAGACCTCATACCACAGTCCTGGAGCAAGTCAACAGTTATACAGACCTCCTACCACAGTCCTGGAGCAAGTCAACAGTTATACAGACCTCATACCACAGTCCTGGAGCAAGTCAACAGTTCTATCTAACTAACCATACAGACCTCATACCACAGTCCTGGAGCAAGTCAACAGTTATTCAGACCTCATACCACAGTCCTGGAGCAAGTCAACAGTTATACAGACCTCATACCACAGTCCTGGAGCAAGTCAACAGTTATACAGACCTCATACCACAGTCCTGGAGCAAGTCAACAGTTATACAGACCTCATACCACAGTCCTGGAGCAAGTCAACAGTTATACAGACCTCCTACCACAGTCCTGGAGCAAGTCAACAGTTATACAGACCTCCTACCACAGTCCTGGAGCAAGTCAACAGTTATAAAGACCTCATACCACAGTCCTGGAGCAAGTCAAAAGTTATACAGACCTCATACCACAGTCCTGGAGCAAGTCAACAGTTATACAGACCTCAAACCACAGTCCTGGAGCAAGTCAACAGTTATACAGACCTCATACCACAGTCCTGGAGCAAGTCAACAGTTATACAGACCTCATACCACAGTCCTGGAGCAAGTCAACAGTTATACAGACCTCATACCACAGTCCTGGAGCAAGTCAACAGTTATACAGACCTCCTACCACAGTCCTGGAGCAAGTCAGCAGTTATACAGACCTCATACCGCAGTCCTGGAGCAAGTCAACAGTTATACAGACCTCCTACCACAGTCCTGGAGCAAGTCAACAGTTATACAGACCTCATACCACAGTCCTGGAGCAAGTCAACAGTTATACAGACCTCATACCACAGTCCTGGAGCAAGTCAACAGTTATACAGACCTCATACCACAGTCCTGGAGCAAGTCAACAGTTATACAGACCTCCTACCACGGTCCTGGAGCAAGTCAACAGTTATACAGACCTCCTACCACAGTCCTGGAGCAAGTCAACAGTTATACAGACCTCATACCACAGTCCTGGAGCAAGTCAACAGTTATACAGACCTCATACCACAGTCCTGGAGCAAGTCAACAGTTATACAGACCTCATACCACAGTCCTGGAGCAAGTCAACAGTTATACAGACCTCATACCACAGTCCTGGAGCAAGTCAACAGTTATACAGACCTCATACCACAGTCCTGGAGCAAGTCAACAGTTATACAGACCTCCTACCACAGTCCTGGAGCAAGTCAACAGTTATACAGACCTCCTACCACAGTCCTGGAGCAAGTCAACAGTTATACAGACCTCCTACCACAGTCCTGGAGCAAGTCAACAGTTATACAGACCTCATACCACAGTCCTGGAGCAAGTCAACAGTTCTATCTCATACCACAGTCCTGGAGCAAGTCAACAGTTATACAGACCTCATACCACAGTCCTGGAGCAAGTCAACAGTTCTATCTCATACCACAGTCCTGGAGCAAGTCAACAGTTATACAGACCTCCTACCACAGTCCTGGAGCAAGTCAACAGTTATACAGACCTCCTACCACAGTCCTGGAGCAAGTCAACAGTTATACAGACCTCATACCACAGTCCTGGAGCAAGTCAACAGTTATACAGACCTCATACCTCAGTCCTGGAGCAAGTCAACAGTTATACAGACCTCATACCACAGTCCTGGAGCAAGTCAACAGTTCTATCTCATACCACAGTCCTGGAGCAAGTCAACAGTTCTATCTCATACCACAGTCCTGGAGCAAGTCAACAGTTATACAGACCTCATACCACAGTCCTGGAGCAAGTCAACAGTTATATAGACCTCATACCACAGTCCTGGAGCAAGTCAACAGTTATACAGACCTCATACCACAGTCCTGGAGCAAGTCAACAGTTATACAGACCTCATACCACAGTCCTGGAGCAAGTCAACAGTTCTATCTAACTAACCATACAGACCTCATACCACAGTCCTGGAGCAAGTCAACAGTTCTATCTAACTAACCATACAGACCTCATACCACAGTCCTGGAGCAAGTCAACAGTTATACAGACCTCATACCACAGTCCTGGAGCAAGTCAACAGTTATACAGACCTCATACCACAGTCCTGGAGCAAGTCAACAGTTATACAGACCTCGTACCACAGTCCTGGAGCAAGTCAACAGTTCTATCTAACTAACCATACAGACCTCATACCACAGTCCTGGAGCAAGTCAACAGTTATACAGACCTCATACCACAGTCCTGAAGCAAGTCAACAGTTATACAGACCTCATACCACAGTCCTGGAGCAAGTCAACAGTTCTATCTAACTAACCATACAGACCTCATACCACAGTCCTGGAGCAAGTCAACAGTTATACAGACCTCATACCACAGTCCTGGAGCAAGTCAACAGTTATACAGACCTCATACCACAGTCCTGGAGCAAGGCAACAGTTATACAGACCTCATACCACAGTCCTGGAGCAAGTCAACAGTTATACAGACCTCATACCACAGTCCTGGAGCAAGTCAACAGTTATACAGACCTCCTACCACAGTCCTGCAGCAATTCAACAGTTATACAGACGTCCTACCACAGTCCTGGAGCAAGTCAACAGTTATACAGACCTCATACCACAGTCCTGGAGCAAGTCAACAGTTATACAGACCTCCTACCACAGTCCTGGAGCAAGTCAACAGTTATACAGACCTCATACCACAGTCCTGGAGCAAGTCAACAGTTCTATCTAACTAACCATACAGACCTCATACCACAGTCCTGGAGCAAGTCAACAGTTATTCAGACCTCATACCACAGTCCTGGAGCAAGTCAACAGTTATACAGACCTCATACCACAGTCCTGGAGCAAGTCAACAGTTATACAGACCTCATACCACAGTCCTGGAGCAAGTCAACAGTTATACAGACCTCATACCACAGTCCTGGAGCAAGTCAACAGTTATACAGACCTCCTACCACAGTCCTGGAGCAAGTCAACAGTTATACAGACCTCCTACCACAGTCCTGGAGCAAGTCAACAGTTATAAAGACCTCATACCACAGTCCTGGAGCAAGTCAAAAGTTATACAGACCTCATACCACAGTCCTGGAGCAAGTCAACAGTTATACAGACCTCAAACCACAGTCCTGGAGCAAGTCAACAGTTATACAGACCTCATACCACAGTCCTGGAGCAAGTCAACAGTTATACAGACCTCATACCACAGTCCTGGAGCAAGTCAACAGTTATACAGACCTCATACCACAGTCCTGGAGCAAGTCAACAGTTATACAGACCTCCTACCACAGTCCTGGAGCAAGTCAGCAGTTATACAGACCTCATACCGCAGTCCTGGAGCAAGTCAACAGTTATACAGACCTCCTACCACAGTCCTGGAGCAAGTCAACAGTTATACAGACCTCATACCACAGTCCTGGAGCAAGTCAACAGTTATACAGACCTCATACCACAGTCCTGGAGCAAGTCAACAGTTATACAGACCTCATACCACAGTCCTGGAGCAAGTCAACAGTTATACAGACCTCCTACCACGGTCCTGGAGCAAGTCAACAGTTATACAGACCTCCTACCACAGTCCTGGAGCAAGTCAACAGTTATACAGACCTCATACCACAGTCCTGGAGCAAGTCAACAGTTATACAGACCTCATACCACAGTCCTGGAGCAAGTCAACAGTTATACAGACCTCATACCACAGTCCTGGAGCAAGTCAACAGTTATACAGACCTCATACCACAGTCCTGGAGCAAGTCAACAGTTATACAGACCTCATACCACAGTCCTGGAGCAAGTCAACAGTTATACAGACCTCCTACCACAGTCCTGGAGCAAGTCAACAGTTATACAGACCTCCTACCACAGTCCTGGAGCAAGTCAACAGTTATACAGACCTCCTACCACAGTCCTGGAGCAAGTCAACAGTTATACAGACCTCATACCACAGTCCTGGAGCAAGTCAACAGTTCTATCTCATACCACAGTCCTGGAGCAAGTCAACAGTTATACAGACCTCATACCACAGTCCTGGAGCAAGTCAACAGTTCTATCTCATACCACAGTCCTGGAGCAAGTCAACAGTTATACAGACCTCCTACCACAGTCCTGGAGCAAGTCAACAGTTATACAGACCTCCTACCACAGTCCTGGAGCAAGTCAACAGTTATACAGACCTCCTACCACAGTCCTGGAGCAAGTCAACAGTTATACAGACCTCCTACCACAGTCCTGGAGCAAGTCAACAGTTATACAGACCTCCTACCACAGTCCTGGAGCAAGTCAACAGTTATACAGACCTCATACCACAGTCCTGGAGCAAGTCAACAGTTATACAGACCTCATACCACAGTCCTGGAGCAAGTCAACAGTTATACAGACCTCATACCACAGTCCTGGAGCAAGTCAACAGTTATACAGACCTCATACCACAGTCCTGGAGCAAGTCAACAGTTATACAGACCTCATACCTCAGTCCTGGAGCAAGTCAACAGTTATACAGACCTCATACCACAGTCCTGGAGCAAGTCAACAGTTCTATCTCATACCACAGTCCTGGAGCAAGTCAACAGTTATACAGACCTCATACCACAGTCCTGGAGCAAGTCAACAGTTCTATCTCATACCACAGTCCTGTAGCAAGTCAACAGTTATACAGACCTCCTACCACAGTCCTGGAGCAAGTCAACAGTTATACAGACCTCCTACCACAGTCCTGGAGCAAGTCAACAGTTATACAGACCTCCTACCACAGTCCTGGAGCAAGTCAACGGTTATACAGACCTCCTACCACAGTCCTGGAGCAAGTCAACAGTTATACAGACCTCCTACCACAGTCCTGGAGCAAGTCAACAGTTATACAGACCTCATACCACAGTCCTGGAGCAAGTCAACAGTTATACAGACCTCATACCACAGTCCTGGAGCAAGTCAACAGTTCTATCTCATACCACAGTCCTGGAGCAAGTCAACAGTTATACAGACCTCATACCACAGTCCTGGAGCAAGTCAACAGTTATATAGACCTCATACCACAGTCCTGGAGCAAGTCAACAGTTATACAGACCTCATACCACAGTCCTGGAGCAAGTCAACAGTTAAACAGACCTCATACCACAGTCCTGGAGCAAGTCAACAGTTCTATCTCATACCACAGTCCTGGAGCAAGTCAACAGTTATACAGACCTCATACCACAGTCCTGGAGCAAGTCAACAGTTCTATCTCATACCACAGTCCTGGAGCAAGTCAACAGTTATACAGACCTCCTACCACAGTCCTGGAGCAAGTCAACAGTTATACAGACCTCCTACCACAGTCCTGGAGCAAGTCAACAGTTATACAGACCTCCTACCACAGTCCTGGAGCAAGTCAACAGTTATACAGACCTCCTACCACAGTCCTGGAGCAAGTCAACAGTTATACAGACCTCCTACCACAGTCCTGGAGCAAGTCAACAGTTATACAGACCTCATACCACAGTCCTGGAGCAAGTCAACAGTTATACAGTCCTCATACCACAGTCCTGGAGCAAGTCAACAGTTATACAGACCTCATACCACAGTCCTGGAGCAAGTCAACAGTTATACAGACCTCATACCACAGTCCTGGAGCAAGTCAACAGTTATACAGACCTCATACCTCAGTCCTGGAGCAAGTCAACAGTTATACAGACCTCATACCACAGTCCTGGAGCAAGTCAACAGTTCTATCTCATACCACAGTCCTGGAGCAAGTCAACAGTTATACAGACCTCATACCACAGTCCTGGAGCAAGTCAACAGTTCTATCTCATACCACAGTCCTGGAGCAAGTCAACAGTTATACAGACCTCCTACCACAGTCCTGGAGCAAGTCAACAGTTATACAGACCTCCTACCACAGTCATGGAGCAAGTCAACAGTTATACAGACCTCCTACCACAGTCCTGGAGCAAGTCAACGGTTATACAGACCTCCTACCACAGTCCTGGAGCAAGTCAACAGTTATACAGACCTCCTACCACAGTCCTGGAGCAAGTCAACAGTTATACAGACCTCATACCACAGTCCTGGAGCAAGTCAACAGTTATACAGACCTCATACCACAGTCCTGGAGCAAGTCAACAGTTCTATCTCATACCACAGTCCTGGAGCAAATCAACAGTTATACAGACCTCATACCACAGTCCTGGAGCAAGTCAACAGTTATATAGACCTCATACCACAGTCCTGGAGCAAGTCAACAGTTATACAGATCTCATACCACAGTCCTGGAGCAAGTCAACAGTTATACAGACCTCATACCACAGTCCTGGAGCAAGTCAACAGTTCTATCTAACTAACCATACAGACCTCATACCACAGTCCTGGAGCAAGTCAACAGTTCTATCTAACTAACCATACAGACCTCATACCACAGTCCTGGAGCAAGTCAACAGTTATACAGACCTCATACCACAGTCCTGGAGCAAGTCAACAGTTATACAGACCTCATACCACAGTCCTGGAGCAAGTCAACAGTTATACAGACCTCATACCACAGTCCTGGAGCAAGTCAACAGTTCTATCTAACTAACCATACAGACCTCATACCACAGTCCTGGAGCAAGTCAACAGTTATACAGACCTCATACCACAGTCCTGAAGCAAGTCAACAGTTATACAGACCTCATACCACAGTCCTGGAGCAAGTCAACAGTTCTATCTAACTAACCATACAGACCTCATACCACAGTCCTGGAGCAAGTAAAACAGTTCTATCTAACTAACCATACAGACCTCATACCACAGTCCTGGAGCAAGTCAACAGTTATACAGACCTCATACCACAGTCCTGGAGCAAGTCAACAGTTATACAGACCTCATACCACAGTCCTGGAGCAAGGCAACAGTTATACAGACCTCATACCACAGTCCTGGAGCAAGTCAAAAGTTATACAGACCTCATACCACAGTCCTGGAGCAAGTCAACAGTTATACAGACCTCCTACCACAGTCCTGCAGCAAGTCAACAGTTATACAGACGTCCTACCACAGTCCTGGAGCAAGTCAACAGTTATACAGACCTCCTACCACAGTCCTGGAGCAAGTCAACAGTTATACAGACCTCCTACCACAGTCGTGGAGCAAGTCAACAGTTATACAGACCTCATACCACAGTCCTGGAGCAAGTCAACAGTTCTATCTAACTAACCATACAGACCTCATACCACAGTCCTGGAGCAAGTCAACAGTTATTCAGACCTCATACCACAGTCCTGGAGCAAGTCAACAGTTATACAGACCTCATACCACAGTCCTGGAGCAAGTCAACAGTTATACAGACCTCATACCACAGTCCTGGAGCAAGTCAACAGTTATACAGACCTCATACCACAGTCCTGGAGCAAGTCAACAGTTATACAGACCTCATACCACAGTCCTGGAGCAAGTCAACAGTTATACAGACCTTCTACCACAGTCCTGGAGCAAGTCAACAGTTATACAGACCTCCTACCACAGTCCTGGAGCAAGTCAACAGTTATACAGACCTCATACCACAGTCCTGGAGCAAGTCAACAGTTATACAGACCTCATACCACAGTCCTGGAGCAAGTCAACAGTTATACAGACCTCATACCACAGTCCTGGAGCAAGTCAACAGTTATACAGACCTCATACCACAGTCCTGGAGCAAGTCAACAGTTATACAGACCTCATACCACAGTCCTGGAGCAAGTCAACAGTTATACAGACCTCCTACCACAGTCCTGGAGCAAGTCAGCAGTTATACAGACCTCATACCACAGTCCTGGAGCAAGTCAACAGTTATACAGACCTCCTACCACAGTCCTGGAGCAAGTCAACAGTTATACAGACCTCATACCACAGTCCTGGAGCAAGTCAACAGTTATACAGACCTCATACCACAGTCCTGGAGCAAGTCAAAAGTTATACAGACCTCCTACCACAGTCCTGGAGCAAGTCAACAGTTATACAGACCTCATACCACAGTCCTTGAGCAAGTCAACAGTTATACAGACCTCCTACCACAGTCCTGGAGCAAGTCAACAGTTATACAGACCTCATACCACAGTCCTGGAGCAAGTCAACAGTTATACAGACCTCATACCACAGTCCTGGAGCAAGTCAACAGTTATACAGACCTCATACCACAGTCCTGGAGCAAGTCAACAGTTATACAGACCTCCTACCACAGTCCTGGAGCAAGTCAACAGTTATACAGACCTCCTACCACAGTCCTGGAGCAAGTCAACAGTTATACAGACCTCCTACCACAGTCCTGGAGCAAGTCAACAGTTATACAGACCTCATACCACAGTCCTGGAGCAAGTCAACAGTTATACAGACCTCATACCACAGTCCTGGAGCAAGTCAACAGTTATACAGACCTCATACCACAGTCCTGGAGCAAGTCAACAGTTATACAGACCTCCTACCACAGTCCTGGAGCAAGTCAACAGTTATACAGACCTCATACCACAGTCCTGGAGCAAGTCAACAGTTATACAGACCTCATACCACAGTCCTGGAGACCTCATACCACAGTCCTGGAGCAAGTCAACAGTTATACAGACCTCATACCACAGTCCTGGAGCAAGTCAACAGTTATACAGACCTCCTACCACAGTCCTGGAGCAAGTCAACAGTTATACAGACCTCCTACCACAGTCCTGGAGCAAGTCAACAGTTATACAGACCTCATACCACAGTCCTGGAGCAAGTCAACAGTTATACAGACCTCATACCACAGTCCTGGAGCAAGTCAACAGTTATACAGACCTCATACCACAGTCCTGGAGCAAGTCAACAGTTATACAGACCTCATACCACAGTCCTGGAGCAAGTCAACAGTTCTATCTAACTAACCAGATAAGGATATGCCTGTTCTACACGTGTGCTAGAAAATTTTGATCTTACAAATGGGGCAGACAAGTCACATGCATCAACAGTTACAATATGTTGTTTTGTAAAATAAACTGACAAAACGTTGATTGTTTGCAATGTCAACATGCAAAGTTTCAAAGGTATGCAAGAAAACGAATTTATCATAAGTGTCTAGTTCCGATAGGTATATAACAATAATACATCGTGTTGGACGGTGTTTTTTACCCTTATAAACAAACAAATCAGAATCCTTCACCTCGTCCAAATATGGAATCTGCTTGGTAGGAGTCCAATTGAATTCTGTATTGTACTCAAAACTGTTAAATGACCTCTTTATTTCACATCTATGATATAACCAAACATAGTACATTAATTCCAACTTGATATTTCTGTTATTAATTGAACAGAACAGAAACACTTTTTTTTAACATTTATTAACTGTGCAAAATAAAATTTGAAAAACGTGTAAAGTATGGAAACAGTACTGTATGTTTCAGTTTAATTTCAACTAAAATAAATGGTGAGATAAATTGTGAATGACTCATTGAGTTTAACCACTAGAGTTATCTTCCCAAAGTACAAAGTTGGAATATGGATTTTTTTGACTCCAAACCTACTGAATATAGATTTCCGGAACTACCAGATAGAGTAAAATATTTAACTACCGGTAATATAGATGTGTTGTATTTAATCACATAACTTGGCTTCTGGGAGTGTAATAAAGCCATGACTTATTTCTCGTAATATCACTGTGTAAAGTAAATTTACCGGTAATCACAATTTTTTGCATGGTATATCATATGATACGTTCAGACACCTTAAATATTTATCCTTATTTGAAATCTTACAACCTCGTAACGTAGCTGACATCATGAAAACAACAACACGACGTCATAATTTCTCTTACAAATTCCCAACGTATACAAGGTAAATTGACAAAAATAAAGTAAAACTATCACGTGGTAGGTCTGTTATGTGATAAATAGAATCTTACATTCGTGTCTGTGTATCATTGACTTTAATAAACTCGTTAGATCAAAAGATATTCGACAGAGCCTCGTATCCTATCATTTTATCCAACCTTTTTTTTATTAAAATCAATAATATACAGTCACTCATGTATGATCCTCTATTTACGCAACCGTTTTGAGTACAATAGTGGAAATATGGGATTGTCATAACATGATTAAAGACAGAAAGAAATTGGTTTCATTATTACAGGTGTGAAATAAACCCATTCAGTCAGTTCAAAGAATGGTTAAATTACATAAAATCATTAAGAATGGCCTCACACGAATACAAATTATTTAAGTGTCTCACAAAATGACAAAACTATATAAAATTACACAAAATTATTAAAATTGTCTCACAAAATAGAAAATTACACAAAATCAGAAAAGTGTCTCAGAGAATGGTAAAATTACTCAAATTGGCATTGAGTACCAGTAACAATGTATGCCATAACATACCGACATGCAGCACAGAGTGCAGCCCCTTGAAACAAGCTTGTGTTGAAGTCCATGTCATCCCCACGGGCTCTGTATTCCTTCTCATACCTGCAAATATACATCATAAACATTGTATCAAACTTGGGTTTATTGGTAAGATTTGTTTGATGTTTGAATGGTGTTTTACGTAATTTTCAGCACATGTTAAGTCTATATAACAGTCAAATTTGGTTTTGGTAGAGACAGAACACCCATTTTTCTGGGTAGAACCAATACTGTATATCCCTCCAGCATCTGTAAGAATCAACACTTCCTCACTTAACAAGTCGAGTTCCCAGTGGGATTGCTGTGGTGAGAGGTGAAAAAGTATCAGACGCAGCGTCTTTACTATCCCGGCCACTTAAGCCTTTTTTATTGGTAAGAAGTAGTAAGACATATGTGACACTGAACTAGTCAAATTCATCCTGAATTGAGAACAAAATCTGCAAAGTCATACTAATGGAACCAGTCAATTGAATTGAATTGAATGTTGTTTAATGGCTCATCAACACAGTATATGTTATTTAGAGCCGCCCCAGAGAGAGGGGAAGCATACATAGGAATCCGGACCCCGTGCCCTACTATTATTATCGAATAGATTCCTGATAGATGGTTCTTTAAGGTGCTCAGAGGAAAGACCCATACACAGGACCGCCCGGTTTATGTCACCATCCGACGGACGAGGCTAAGGGAAAGTGTCCTGTCCAAGAACACACCGACGAAAGTCAGTGGCACTACGGAGGATTGAACCCGGGGCCTCCGGTTACAAATCCGCCGCAATACCGACTGCGCCACGCCAGCCCTCAGGAACCAGTCAAAATCGTCCTGATTTGAGAACCAAATCTGCAGTCATACTATTTGAACCAGTCAAATTCATCATGAATTGAGAACCAAATCTGCAAAGTCATACAAACTGAACCAGTCAAATTCATCCTGAATTGAGAACCAAATCTGCAGTCATACTAATTGAACCAGTCAAATTCATTCTGAACTGAGAACCAAATGTGCATGGTCATTCTAATTAACCTCTTTGTCTCATCACCTTCTTCAATAACAAATAGTTCCGATCTGTCAAGCTATATCCACTAACGATTTAAGCCAACTGAAGTGCAATGGGTATTTACACTCGTAAGAAAAGTGCATGTAGTCCCACAAACAACTTACAAATACAACTCTGGACTACAAATTAACAGTTTTAGTTAATACTAGACCGTAGTTGGGTTGTCTAGTAGTTGGGTAAAATCCCTGCTCAAAATTTACTAGCCCAATATAATATTCAATAGAAAAGCCTACTTTTATTAGGGTTTTGTTTCTTTTCATCAGTTTGAAATGCGTTTTGAAGGTATCTCCAAATTTCTTATGTATGCAAGGTTACAAAAGCATCTCGATCAAGACCATGTTTATTTTTTTTTTTTACAGAAAACACTCATTTTCATTACTGACACAATTATAAATAATGCGCTAGGAATTTAGTGAAACAATGGAAATATCAGGTTTTTAAAAGGTTAGGTTAGAAAGTGCTGTCACTACACAACCTATAGATTGATATATATTTATTTCTTACTTGAACAAATGTTTTACTAGCCCATGGACTACCCAGGCACAACCATTTGGTAGCTCGGCAGCATTTTTACTAGCCTCAGGATTAACACATTTATTAAAAGGTTTAACATAACCATGTGGCTTTAGGGAATAAGCAACTAGAACCTTACATAAAGACTCCACGTTCTGCTAATTCACCGTGACATGTGACAGCGTGTTGCGAAGGACAATCATGAAATGTTCTTGGGAAAAGTTTGTGTTACACACTTACTTTTGTAAGACTTGTTGTGCTAGAGTGACTGCCCCTGTACATCCAAATTGTACGGCGAGGTCTCGCACAGTTTTCACCTCCTGTACCTCGAGGACACTCTCTATGGTCTTGAGGAATGTGGTGTACTGCTTTTTGGTCGTCCCAGACACGCGAATGGCATTGGTCTACAGAAGGTAGTCGATAGAACTGGTAATTATAGGTCAAACAAACAGAAACAAGTGGTTTAAATGAACTAAGTTGTCAAATAACGGCAAAATTACACTACAAAACCATTTATCAAAACTCTGTCCAGGTGTTCAGGTCAAATTATGTATATGTGCCAATTAAAAGTATATGTTTATTCATGTGTTTTTCAAATACCCATGACGGAATATGAATAAAATGAATTATGAGTTGGTAACACTTAAGAACTATTGGTCAGCCATCTTTGAAAAGGAAATCCAAAACGGATAATTGAAATGTTCATCCAAATGCATAGGCAAGAACAATGTCAATGATATAATAGATGACAGTAATTCAACACTGTTGATGTGAACATAATATCAGAAACAATAATTATTTGGCACAAATAGTGCCCTTTATATTCGAAAAGTTTAGTACAATTTTACTCGAAGATGTGTGTTTTTTTTGATAAATAAATGTGTCCATAGAATTGTCCTTTTATCTAAAAATGTCACAATAAAAATGAAAATGGGTTTTTCGCTGTTTTTTTTAATAAACATGATAAATGGCAACAACTTTGAAGTATGACAAATTCGTTATTAGGATTGTTGACAGGGAACATGGGCTCACATTCCCTGCCTGGAAAGTATATTCCCCCTCGCCTCATGGCTCGGGTAAATATAATTTCCAGGCAGGGAATGTGAGCCCATGTCCCCTGTCAAGAATCCTAATAACTAATAATACAATGTATGAAAATTCACAATTATGGTAAAAATTTTGTACTTTTTCCCAATTCAACCGGTACAGGTACCATTCCCAAAGTTGTGAAAAAAATCACTGACCTGGTGATGATGAATGGAGTGAACAGAAGGCTGTGAATCAATGGGATCAGGACAATATCTTACATCGAAACAAATCAGGTCTTACCTTATCAATGGGATGACTGCAGTTTGCCGCGGCCAGGTCAAGGCAGGTGACAGTTTTACACGAGCCCGTGAGTTTGAGGGCAGACAAGCTACCGCTGCTACTACGAATATCAACCAGCTGACAGTACTCTTTGGCTTTCCTGCAAAAATAGAGCATTCAGTACTCCAGATATTAAAGCTTTCATGTCAAAGGGTATTTTACCCCCAAGGCCATCCGTAAAAAAATGTTGGTTTGCTATGCTTTGACCTACTCACTAAATTGAGCCTTACCCAAAACTTTTTATTGCAATTCTTTAAAAAAATTAAAAAGTTTTTTTGCTATTGAATATTTTCACTTTAATTTTGTATGTTTTTTACTGTCTTTGGAAAGAAAAAACATATTCACCTACCTACTCACCTAAAACTTTTTGGGTCGGAGCACAGCAAACCAACAATTTTTTAAGGATGGCCCAAAATAAATCTGCAATGCCGATTTTTTTTTTTTTAGAGTGAATGTTATAGTTTCGATGCCTTTTACTCAAACATTGTAAATATTCAATGCTGATTTTACTCCCTATTTTTCCAATGCTGATTTCCAAATAGGTAATGCTGAAATACCACCAAAATTGCTTATTTTGAGTTCTGGCATTTGCTTAACAGAGATCTTACTGGAGCGACTGTTTATCACTGAATAATGAGTTAACAAAAACTAAACAAATCTAGGAAAAAATTAAAAAGAATACAGAATGAAGTAGATTTTAGTCACAGCAACAGTTAAGGTTACATGGCAACTTTCCAGCTTCCATTGGTGGAGGAAGACCCCCAGGCAATTTTTGTGCATGGTCAGGCATCTGGGTAGAACCACCGCAGGGGTGTCATTAACTTTATAAGTCACAAGCGGCTGCTTAGCTTCCTCACATAAAGATTTAAAACAAGAGGTCAATGACCTTGAAGCTCTACTGATTGATTTTGATTTCAGGAAGTAGTCGCTACAAACTGGTTTTTTGAAAATCTATTTTTAGCTGTGGCGGCCATCTTGAATTTCCGGCCGACCTGAAATTTTGCCAGGATCAATTAGACATCAAGAGCAACATTCCTGTGAAGTTTCATGAAAATCCGTCAAGTAGTTTCAGAGGAGTAGTTGCTACAAGTTTTCATTATATAACTCTATGTAAACAAAGATGGCCGCTGACAGCCATGTTTAACATTGAATCAAAATAATGTTCGACTCGGATAACCATCATGTCATGCTGATCATTTTAGAAAAAGTCCCATATCAATATCACTTATAGTTTTCAAGAAGTAGTCGCTACAAACTTGTCTTTTGAAAATCTATTTTTAGCCATGGCGGCCATCTTGAATTTCCGGCCGACCTGAAATTTCGCAAGGATCAATAAGACATCAAGAGCAACATTCGTGTGAAGTTTCATGAAAATCCGTCAAGTATTTTCAGAGGAGTAGTCGCTTCAAGTTTTCATTATATAACTCTATGTAAACAAAGATGGCCACTGGCAGCCATGTTTAACGTCGAATCAAAATAATGTTTGACTCTGATTACCATCATGTCATGCTGATCATTTCACAAAAAGTCCCATATCAATATCACTTATAGTTTTCGCTACAAACTTATTTTTTAAAAATCTATTTTTAGCTGTGGTGGCCATCTTGAATTTCTGGCCGATCTGAAATTTTGCTATGATCAATTAGACATTAAGAGCAACATTCCTGTGAAGTTTCATGAAAATCCGCCAAGTAGTTTCAAAGAAGTAGTCGCTACAAGTTTTTACTATATAACTCTATGTAAACAAAGATGGCAGCTGGCAGCAATGTTTAACGTTGAATCAAAACAATTTTTGACAAGGACCAACATCATGTCATGCTGATCATTTTAGAAAACGTCCCATATCAATATCACTTATAGGTTTCAAGAAGAAGTCGTTACAAACTTGTATTTTGAAAATTTATTTTTAGCCGTGGCGGCCATCTTGAATTTCCGGCCGACCTGAAATTTTGCTAGGATCAATTAGACATCAAGAGCAACATTCCTGTGAAGTTTCATGAAAATCCGTCAAGTAGTTTCAGAGGAGTAGTCGCTACAAGTTTTCATTATATAACTCTATGTAAACAAAGATGGCCGCTGGCAGCCATGTTTAACGTCGAATCAAAACGTTTTTCGACAAGGACCAACATCATGTCATGCTGATCATTTTAGAAAAAGTCCCATAGCAATATCCCTTAGAGTTTTCAAGAAGTAGTCGCTACAAACTTGTTTTTTAAAAACCTATTTTTAGATTTGGCGGCCATCTTGGATTTCATATCTACATGAATTTTTGCTAGGATCAACTAGACTTCATGGGCAACATTTCTGTAAAGTTTCATGAAAATCCATTCAGTAGTTTCAGAGGAGTAGTCGCTACAAAAAAAAGTTAACGGACGGACGACGGACACCGCACCACGGCATAAGCTCTGCTGATCTCTGATCAGTAGAGCTAATAAAATGACAGGAGAAATGTGTACTACACGCAGACTGAATGATCAGTGTTCCTTTTGGGAATTGGGACGGGGTCCTTAGAATCGGGAAAATTAGCATCGCGAACCTCAAAATCAAACAATATGAATTGTAAGAATTAATTATAGCTAATATTGGACCATACTGAATACGTGTTTTAAAACATATCACAAAATGTGTGTTAAAGGTATGTTTTTAACCACAGACATATTAATAAATTTGTTATTAGGTCTGTGTTTTAACTTAAGGCACGAATGTTTTTTCATCAATAATAGGATTTTTTTCCATTTAAACTGGGATTTTTTTTTATGGCATTGAGAATGGGGCTGAAAAAATACAAAAAAGGAACACTGATGATGAATGACCTATTACATTTTTCAAAATGCCTAGTCTTGAAAACGTCACTGGTGAGTAGGGCTCTCTTTGTTGAGTGATGGTATTTGCATACAGGAAAGCAGTTCAGTGCATTTGTAGTAGGACTCAGTTGGGGGTGTAGGTACATAGATAGGTTTATAAGAGCGTTACTACCGTCTCGCCGCAGAGCTAGCTTTTATGGCGATATCGGAAGAGCGTCCAATTTACATGCAAGGGGTCCCGAGTTCAAACCCGCTGAGTGCCTAAATATTTATGTGTAATTTTTCCAGCTGATTTTATTGATGGAGAATCCGGGTAGACATTGTATGAGATTATGCCCAGATGTCTAGATCATAATGTGTGTGATATTTGTAAGGTGACAAATATCAACTTGATATATGTCACCTTGACAAGGTAAAGGATGGGGGTAGGTAGTAGGACTCAGTTGGCGGTAGGTATACAGCTAGGTTTAAAAGTGCGTTACTACTGTCTCGACGCAGAGCTAGCTTTTATGGCGATATCGGTAGATCGTCCGCTTCACATGCAAGGGGTCCCGAGTTCAATCTCGATGAGTGCCTAAATATTTATATGTAATTTTTCCGGTCCGATTACACATTTACTTGAAATCCAATTTCATTTATTAACACTAAATGCATTCAATAACGAAACTATAAAATGCATTTGCCAAAAATTACTTATAAATAAATTTATTATATCATAGAATCTATGAAATACAAACAGAATCATGAACGGAAACACAGAGTATCAGCAGGCGGTTGGCTAAACGGAAGTTTCTGTGTGTAGGAGACACTCTCAAATACCAAACCTGAAACCAACAAAGAGAAGGGCCACCAGAACGGTCCGTCTAAACACCCACAGACACCCATGAACACCCCCAGACACCCCCTGACACCGATACAGTATGTATGTATATATGTACTTATGTACAATTAGTTACCAGAATTACATATTGTTGCTTTGTTTTAAAAGCATTTAAATTACGAAACGAAACATTATATAGAAATTAGTAAATACAGGTAATTATTTCACTGTTTAAGTCCATTTAACGTATGATAGAATTTGTTGTGCGCGTGAGTGCGTAAGTGTAAAGTGCGTAAGCGTACGTGGGTGAGTGAGTGTGTGCGTGCGTGCGTTTTGCTGTGACTGTCTCAGATTAACAAGTTTATTGTTTGTAAAATCCTACACTGTTGCCATGTTTTGTGAAACTGTATCTTGTATTCTCACGGGCTTTTAAGCCTATTGGAATTTGTAAATAAAGGAAGTACCTTCAGCTCAGTTAAGATAAACTGCACATTTGGACATGTATTGTTTGTAATACCTACACTGTTGCCATGTTTTGTGAAATTGTATTTTGTATCCTCACGGGCTTTTAAGCCTATTGAAAATTGGAAATAAAGATATCATCATCATATTGGTTAATTGTGAATACTAACACCAAGTCATGTACGATGTTAAACAACTCTGAACCATATCCTCTTTTATTACTGTCGTGATTTAATCAATTAGTCTTCTATTCTGTTCAAACATAGAATCTCTTTAAACAGTTGTTTGTATGTTTAACGGTAATACACGTAAAGCAAAGACAGGTGTCAAAAAAAGAAATAATTACGTTATTTATGTGGTAAATTAAATATAAGTATGCACTAATTTGAAGTTAGATGTTCATCCATTATAAAAAAAAAATCCAAATCCATAATTCAATTAATAAACAATGTTGTATTATCAGAGATATACAATAATCGTTCCATAAGACATTATCTAATTAACCGCGACCTAGGATACCGAGCTACTGGGGTTGTTAATTAGTTGTCAAGTATGGCACGTGGTGTTCTGGTAAGTGTTTTGCACAGCATGCAGTACCCGTTACTTGATTATTGATCTTAAATATAACAGTAATTTATGTATTTTGTAAATTCTAAATGGCATATGGTTGTTTTATTGTTTATTCCGCTTATCGTCTGTCACGGATGTAAGTTACTATTTACATCAGTCTATCATGAGCAGTGTCCACTTCAATTGCTTTTGTATTTGGGAAAGGAGTTTAAATTCGTGAATAAAATAATTAAATTGCAATGGAGTTCAAAATGCCTTCAAAAAAACGGAAAATTACCGTTTCTAGAAGAACTGCAATCTGGCCATGCGGTGCTCGTCGTTTAAACTGTGTGTCCGATTCAGTTCTTTGCGATTCGTGTAACCGATGGCATCATTCAAGTTGTGAGCAATTGTCTTCAGATGAATTCAAACTTTTACAAGAATCGGATGGAACGTACACGTGCAACAACTGTTTTGCAGAAGAGATCGGTGATTTGGCCTACAACTACGCTCAAGGATTAAGTCGCTTGGTGCAGGTAAATACAATGAAACACTTTAAATTTTTGTATATATAGATATATATTTTCGACTAACTTTAAAGGGGCAACTTTCCCTACCCTTTTAAACATACACGAGTCCCCATGTCCACATACCCAAATTGATAAACAATAAACTTGTTCAATTCAGAGCATAACAGTACGACCCCCAAAAGCAAAAGTCACAAAACTAATACCCGGTATATCCCAATATCAGGCGTGCATTGCCGCTAATGGTGGATATTGTCACTTTTGCTTTTGGGGGTAGTACTGTTATATTTCGAATTTAACAAGTTTAATGTTCATAATTTGAATGAAATTTTCAGCAATTCAACTGTAGATATGGTTAAATAGGATAGATGAAATTAAAATTTAATTTCTATTGAAATATGTCAGTTATCTTAGTTTATTTCCATGTTGCGTTTTTAAAGTCGTTCAGTGTACATATGAAATTATTTCATTCGATAAAAGTAAAAAAAAGTCATCACAAGACGGGAATTACACAGTCATAAATAAAGCCAAGGGAATTGCCAAAAAGCCTGGACAGCGAAGAAGGCCCTTAAACGAGAGAACGAAGAAGCGCTGAATTGTCTTGTTGTCTCTGTGACAGTGTTCGATCTGTAGATATATAATTTAAAGAGACACAGGGCAATCCTCAGAATATTATAAAGACTTTTATTTAAGTATATGAAAGAAAGTTTAAGGTGAAAATCATACTGAATTAATCAATCTAAATGTTTGAGTTTTTTTTATCAAACTTCAGGATTGCCACGTGTTCTTTAAAAATTACAAGGTATGTACAAATTATAAAAAAAAAAAAAAAAAAAAAAAAAATAAATAAAATAAAGTTGTTATGTTTCCATTTCATAGCGAGGGGGTGGGAATTGAGACCTTTATCATATAAAATGCTGTACACGGTAAATAACATTTCTTTCTTCATTTACCTACATTATATTATATATCTATATGGAACAAAAGACAGAGATTAAAAGCAATTCCAATATTATTACATAATTATATTGCTAGCTAAGAAATGGAAACAGCAGAGATTATTCCATGTTTGTAAAACATTAATAAAACATTTATAAATGAATGAATGAATGAATGAATGAATGAATGAATGAATGAATGAATGAATTGAATGAATTGAATGAATGAATGAAAAACGAACGAACGAACGAACGAACGAATGAATGAATAAGAAAACTCATTTAATAAGAAAATTCATTAATTTTAAGTCATCTTAAGAAACGTCCAGATTTGAACCAAAAAGCAATAAATTATATCGAAAAGATGCACTATGTCTAATCGTATAGAGTGAAGTATCAATTAAAATGTATTCAGGTAATATAAATAATAGTAATAGAATAAATACAATATTGAGGTGTGGTGGGGGTGGGGTGTGGGTGGTGCAGGGGTATTTTCATAACAGGATAACAGCAAATTGAATTACATAAATTAATAACAGGATAACAGAAATAAACCTTGCACCCACCCCACTCCTCAATATTGCCTAATGTTATTTTAACTTTTGATCAATCAGGAGGAGGCAAGTCCATTTAAAACATTTTTATTATTATTTTTTTATTTAAGTAAACAATTTGTATATTTATTCCATCTTCAACTAAGGAATAATCTCTGTGGCTGGTTAATGGTTGTTTATAATAAGCAGCAAGTCCTGGTCACACCTCCACGTGGTACCAGCCGGAAACTATGGAACATCCACAGGCGAACGTGACGGGGCGAACCTTTCTGTTGATATAATTAATAAATATCTAATTACTGTGTATTTACATAACATCTTTCTAAATGAGACCTTTTTAAATTACATGTTTCATAATAAACGATTCTCCACTGTTTGAGGTAAATAGCGTTAGTTTTTATCACGAGCGTGTGAAAAAAATAGCGACGATAACTTTACATTTTGGATGATATGGATACACAAATTGTTCTATTTTTTCAGAAACGGTTACTAAACATAATAATATACAGTTTTTAGCTATTATCTTCATATAATTAATATAATATTGGGTGTCTGGGGGTGTCAAGGGGTGTTCGGGGTGGCCATGGGTGTCTGGGGGTGTTTAGTCACACACCCACCAGAAGCCATAAGTTTGCGTCGTTTGCCGATAGGTATAAGTAATAACGTTGGTAACCAATCTTCCTGCTACACCTGAGGTAGTATAGGTGGCCTCGTTGGCAGGCTAGCTACGCACGCCCCTGGTTGGTACCAAATGTTACCTTCCGTGGACATTGGCAACCGCGCTGGGAGAACCCTGAACGAACCCATTGAATATATGGTTGGTTGGCACATAATACGCGTTTTGTATACATAATACAGTCAACGTGTCGATACTTTTAAACATCTTTGATTGACAATTCCAATGAAGATCGTGCATAATTATTATATTGATAATGCAAATACATCCTTTATATAATTACCTTAACACTCTTGGTGAAATTATGCCAAGTTTCACACCTAATTCTGCTAGATCACCCATAATAAATACAGAAATGTGAAAAACTGGTGGGATGTCTTGTCAGGTTGTGTTGTGATGGCACTATCCTTTGAGAACTCAATTTTCCCGCAAATAGACTGGTATGCCCATATTCTGTTTAATTAGAGGATTTCAATGAGAAAATATTGTAAACCAAACAAAATTGTCACATGACTTAAAAATGGTGGGTGTTATTTCCGTGCATTAAATTTTGCCGTAGATTTTTTACAGCTTTCCATGCAGTAGTTGTTTGAAAGCACCTTAAACATTTTAAATAAGAAAAACACTAATTTACACTATTTATCCCCCTATTTGTCTGCATTGTTACAGTAAAACAGCATCCTTTAAGATAGTCATTTCTTTGACAATTTGTATCAATGTCATTTGATTTCGAGATTTTCATTAAAAAATATGCTATTTTTGAGCTTTCTAGTTACAACATTCCTTCACAATACTTACCTGAAGTTGCATTTTTATTTTTTTGTTGACTCTACATTCTTAACAGCAGCTATCCACCCTATGCTTCCGCCATACTGGACCAGAAACAATAAAATATCCTCGACCTCTTAGCTTACGACCACTTAACGACAGTTGACTGCATATATCAGTAAAACATAATATATTTGACATAATATGATGTTAGCTAAAATAAAGAATTCAAACTGCAACAAAAACTACCGCGACTTTGGTTAAATTTTGTTTATTTTCCATCCGATAACATCTGTAAATGTATGACCTCAAATTGTTTATTTCCAGTGAATGGTATGTGTTTCCGATAATTTTATTTACTATAGTTTTTTCCCGTGATGCAGTATTTTCATATGGGACATTTTATGCAAATTGTATCATTATGACCTAAATTCACACTGGCAAACAAAAAAGGAAAATCATCAACTATTTTTTAATGTTGTTTTTTTAATGTTTTTAATAAGTCAGAGCTCTAACCTTAAACAGTTACACGTTTTATAACTGCTGGAAGTTATTAAAATGCCAAATTATTATCTCTCTTTGGTTTAGAGTAGCAGTTACTTTTCCCTAGTAATCATTTGTAACCTAAATCAGTTACCAAGATCATTTGCTAATGAATTGAAATAGTTGCCAAATGTGCTGTTTATTTATGTCTGAATACTTATTATTAAGGGTAAATACATCTTCATCAAGATCCAATTAGCAGTTGTTCACTAATTATCACGTTGGAGTCTACAAAATGATTTTTAATCAATTTTGTTGCATAACAGTAGGTAACTTGAGAGGACTTGCGCATTGGATTTTCATCGATGCTCATAGAATTTTATTGCATGGTTGTAAACTTGAATAATCACCCTACCTGGAGAAAATTGTCATATATGTAGCAAAATTCCTGTACAGAAGATAGAAAGCATCAAAACTCGAGTGATTTTGTGGTAGTAACTGATTCTGGTTACTATACGAGTTTTAGGTCTTTTTTAAATAACAGTCACAGGTTATGAAAAATGTAACTGTTTAAGGTTAGAGCCTTGCTGTTAATTGAACAGGAAGAAACAAAGATCTACTTATTTTCTATGAATAAAATGAGTACCCTCATCCCCTTAAAATCTATCTTCTTCAATACCGTGGAGTCTTTAAATTATTGTCTTCTGCTTTTTCATAACATGGCCGCCTGCTTGTCAAGAATTTAGGTCACGTGTCAAGTGGGAAATGTAATAACATAACAATTACCATATGTTTTAACGCAAACACCGATATTTCATCATGTTTTATGCAGGTACCCCAGCCTTTGACATAACCCGTTTACCATTTATCATTTTACGATCAAATAAAACGTGTTGATATCTTATTCTTATGAAAGGCAAAGGATTAAGGTAAAGTGATAAAATATCCATAGCCTTAAAAACTCAGTCTTATTTGCAAGTTTTTTTCTGTTGTTGTTTAGAATACTCAATAAGCAGACAGTCATAAAAGTTGATGTCGAAATTTGCAAAATAAACGTGCGCAGACGTAATTTCCGCCATCGGTCGAAATCACATGGCGTTTCACATGCCCTGGGCAAGTGGATTACTTGCCCTGGGCAAGTGGATTTTCATAATATTTCCAGACCCCTGCCTAAGTCGTTACATTGATAGCAATGAAAGGTGAGTGTGAATCAGCCTGGTAGGCAGCTGAGCCACGGAGGCTCTATATTTTGAGAATAAATCATACATGACACCCTGTTATCCCCCATGTTCACCACCAAAGTCTGTCTTTATTATGTTACTCGAGTAATATGTCCAAAATAATAAAACAAACATATAATGTATGCATTTGATATTAATCTGGCTTGCATCAGTTGACCATACAATTATGTGTTTTGTTTACCCATTAGCCGTCGACACCCCAACTGTCACCACAGGAAGAACAAGAGAAGCTTCTGGAGGAAGCGTTAGGCATTGTCAAGAACCAGTCCTTCCAGATGAAAAGATGCCTCGTAAGTTGAACATTTTTCTTCCTGTTCCAGTCCACTTGATAATGGTAATACAGAAATACTGGTGTTTAGTCATATATATTTTACATGTATATAACACGTCGCCAATTGTCTGTTAACAATGTCAGACTCTTGTTCAGTTAAATATTTTAAAAGATAATGGAAACTGGCTTCCTTATGTTGCACTTTTCAATGGATGCTAGCGCCAACCCTGGCTTGCACACAGGCTGTTTTGTGCAATCTTTGAGAATAAAAAAACACAGATTTTTGGCACTATCAAATGTGTAATTGCTGATTCACTTGTTTTGTAACTTTTACAGAAAACATTTAGTCAGGTTGTTCCTGATACGTAATGACCACATGTACGTTCCTATCCTGGCAACACCTGGATAAGAGAATGAAAGAACTTTTTTGATTTGTTGTAGTATATCTTTCCTGTGATGTCGTGTGTTTATAGTAGGTTACCAATCGCTATTAAAGAGGCACTACCTATATCTACGCGATTTTTAATGTAAACTATTAAATACTCAATATTGCTTCATTTATATGTATACAAAGCTAATTATGAGTATCCTAAGAAGAAACATGGTATTGCAGTTCTGTAAATTATTAATTATGATCAAAACAATATCTTGAATAAAATGCTGCCCTGCCGTTTATTCCTGCCGGAGAACTACGAGTTTTTACGATTTTCTCGGACATGCACAATGCGATTCAGTTGAACGAAAACAAACTATTCGGGGCAGTTCCGATAGTAAACGAATCGATCGGAACTCTTTGCCAATCCGACGAGGCAGTTCCGATTGTAAACGAATAAGATCGGAAAATCTTCGCAATCGGCTTGTCTAAAACAATTACGAATACAATTTCAAAAATCCGATCTTTTCAATCCTGTTTTTTCCAAGCAAAACGTATTTTACATGGGGTGAAATTATTGCCATTTACCTTTTCCATAGTCCTCTTTATAATTAAGTAAAGTTTATATCAATTGGTGGACAAAAAGATATAGGTAGAGCCTCTTTAAGTACAGCAGGCCCAAGAGCACATATTTAAAACACTGTCACATGCTTGCAAAGATAGAAAAAGTTAAATGCATTCATTTCCTCTTATATTTCGATTTCTTAATTCCTTAACTATGACCAATACTGATCTTGAGTAAATGGTGTGTAAATAATTAAGACTGATTGTCTTTTGCAATTAGATCGATATACATGTATAATAATGCGGGCCCCGGAGCGCATGACTCAAAACATGTCAAGATGTTTCAAAGAAAACCGGTAGATGTATGAAAATCTAGTGAAACTGAAGGTCTACCATACTTTTAATACTGCTGTTTAGTGTTGCTAATTTATAAGTAAGTTCAGTTAGTTAAGTTCACGTGTTCTAGGTTTAACTTCCTAATACATGTAATCTACTAACCATGTTTGATGTCTTTGCCATGATACTACACTCATATTGTTGAAATAATATATTGTGATTCATTGTATTGCGATACAGTGTAGCCGTATCACAATATATCGCAATATGATATTTCCAACGATACCCATCCCTAAATTCTTTCCCTCTGTAATGAGGTGGTCAGGGCAAGCATTATATATGAATATTTAAGTATCATTAACCGAGGCCTGTACTGAAAGCTCCAGGCTAAGATAATATTATTTTGTAAGAGACAGAAGCAGCATCATCATCATTAATAATAATAATATACACTTCTTTTACAATTACAGGACAGAGGCAAACTGATGGATGGACTAAAACATGCGTCAACCATGCTAGGGGAGCTGCGGACATCACTGTTGTCACCAAAAAGTTACTACGAACTATGTATCCTTGCAATATATACAGTTACTGAAACTGAGCATTATTTACAAGGACACATGGCAATTTTGAAGTATTTATCAGACATTAAAATCTACACCTCAAATTATTAATCCAGTTTTATTTTAACTTTTTACTGATGTTCATATATATTTATTATTTGGATTTTTCATGTCTGCCTTATTATTCTACCATATGTTCACATATATTATTGTTGCAATATTATAATCGATCAGTTGGTAATTATTAATACATATGCAAAAGAAATTTGCTTTGAACTACTTAGTTTTGTAAATTTTAAAATATGTAGAAAAGATAATATAATTGTACTGTGTACATGTATATGAAATTGATCTCTGCTGGCTCTTTCTAGTGCATTGTGGTATAAACCTGCTGTACAGAAATATAAATATTTTGAAGAAAAAAAAATATGGCTGGGACATTCTAGATGGACCGAGGAATGACAACAAACATAAGAATCTGTCCATCTATTTTCTCAAGTCTGCCAACCTTGATTAGTTTGAATTTGGTTAACCCATTTTCACAACACAATGATTTGCATCTTAACTGCTGTAAGATATGTCAATCTCGGATGAGCTGAGGCATTTGGAGCTGTACCTTGTTGATGAATTCCAGAAGGGACGCAAAGTCTCAGATCTATACGAATTGGTGCAGTATGCTGGCAATATTGTACCTCGACTGTAAGTTTGTGTCCCATCTGTTTACAAACTTTATATGTTATTTAGAGCAGAGAGAGACTGAAGGATTAATAGAACTAGGTAAACCTGCCCTACACTTACTTATGCATAGATTCCAATGGTTCTTTAAAGAGAATGTAGAGACACAGCCAAACAGCTCTTTTATTGAGAGTTCTGTAAAACTTGCAAAAAGGTGAAAGAATTATCAAAATCGGTTGATAAACAAAAAAGATATGACCATTTGAAGGTACTAAAATGGATATGGGACCCGCCATTTTGAAAACTATGACCATATACGTAATATTGATAGATATCATTTAAAGCAAAGCAAATCACTGCAAATGAATACAAACTCCTTAACTGGGCATATAAAAAAAAGCATTATTGCCATTAGTTACACACCTTCTTCATACAGTTACTTTTATTGTTTCCCCTATAAATGGGTAAATTTGCATATTCCATATATGGTCATTTAGAACTGTGATGTCATAGCTCTAAAAATGGCGGCTTCCATATCCATTTCAACAGAACCTTAAAATGATCACATCTTCTTTGTTTATCATCCGATTTTGATAATTCTTTCACCTTTTCCAAGTTTTTGAGAACTCCCAATAATAAAGATTGTTTGGCTGTACGTGTCGCTATATTCCCTTTAATGTGCTTGGAAGAGTTACTCTGATACACAGGACTGTCCAGTTTACGTCATCATCCAACAGACAAGGCTAAGGGAAAGAGGTGACCAAACAAATCATGTAGAATTGATAATAAATTCCATTTCCTAAAGGAAGTCTGGTGAACAACAATTTGAAAAGTTATTTTAACTAAGCTTTTGCCATAAATACTTGGGACATTTCTTTGACAATAAACTGTATCTAACAACTTGAAGGTAGTCTTAATAGTATGACAATTAAGTGTCTAACAATTGTCACTGTTAATCAGATACCTACTGATCACGGTGGGTGTGGTGTACATCAAGGCCAATGAGCTGTCGCGGAAGGACATCCTGAAGGACCTGGTGGAGATGTGTCGCGGGGTCCAGCATCCGCTGCGGGGACTCTTCCTGAGGAACTACCTACTGCAGTGTACCAAAAATGTTCTGCCCGATGTGGAGGAGGAGGCCAAGTATGAGCTTATATTTACTGTACGGACAAACTTTCTTAAGGGACCACCTCTATAAAGAGACTACCTGTTTATGAGATCAATATTTCAGTTTTCATTTGTATTTAATTAAAATGCACCTATATTAAGAGACCACCTGTCATTGTGTTAAGAGACCAATATTTCAGTTCCCAACTGCATTGTAATTAGATGCACCTGTATTAAGTGACCACCTGTATTAAGTGACCACCGGTGTTAAGTGACCATCTGTGTTAAGTGACCACCTTTGTTAAGTAACCACCTGTATTAAGTGACCACCTGTGTTAAGTGACCAGTTTGGATCTTCTCTTTATTGGTCTTTCAATACAGTTTTCACTGCACATGTATTTACTAGAACTTCAAAAGGACATTATATAATGTAACGCTAAATTAAAGGATAACACGGACACATTATTTTCTTATCAGAAGAATTGTTAATTGGAACTTTTTTCTGTGTGCTTGATTTTCGTTTTAATTGAATTTAATTAAATCGGATTTTATAGTCGCACCAATAGCTTATGTCATATGGCGACTTTCCCGCTTCCATTAGTGGAGGAAGACGTTGCCCCTTAGGTCAATTTTTATGCATGGGTGGGCACCTGGTTACCACCAAAGATCTGCAAACCAGCTGGATAGCTTCCTCGCATAAAAATTCCTGATACCATGAGGGCTCGAACCCTTTTTAATTGAGCAAATGTTTGAAACTTTACTGTTAAAAAAAAAGAGGCTAGAGCTGTTGTCTCCACCACCCTAACATCGTTGTCTAGGGCATCCAGGTCTGGGTTAATTGTTCTGCGACAAAAGTATTTATACATCTGTTAATTCCCTATTTCCTAGCTCCGGGGAATATGAGGCAGGGATCGTCACAGACTCTATAGATTTTATCCAGCTAAATTTCTCTGAGATGAACAAGCTGTGGGTGCGAATGCAACATCAAGGCCACACTCGTAACAAGGAGAAGCGAGAACGCGAGAGACAAGAGTTACGTATCCTGGTTGGGACGAACCTGGTACGTCTCAGTCAGCTGGAGTGTATCGACATGAACAAATACAAGAAGGTGAGTGACTTTGTTTGTTTCAACAACTCAGTATGGCTGATATATATGGATTGGTTTATGTATTTTCTTGCTTTTTTGTTGTCTTCCATACTATTTTATTCCAGATATTATGAAATA
The DNA here is from genome assembly GCA_037043455.1 of Cyrtodaria siliqua. Lineage (NCBI taxonomy): Eukaryota > Metazoa > Mollusca > Bivalvia > Adapedonta > Hiatellidae > Cyrtodaria > Cyrtodaria siliqua. Next base: position 150,683 of record JAWPHD010000206.1, on the reverse strand, counting down.
ATATTTTTGCAAAGGTTTATGGGCAGAATGAAGCTTTATGTATGCAGTGCAGAATTTTCAGGAGGGCTTACAAAAATTGATTTATCCGCAGGTATTAATCTTGGTGTATGACTTTTATAAGTGATACATGTCTGATTAATGTGCAAATCATGTTTAATTACTGTGTACCCTTGTTTAAATGCCCCCCGGGGGCATGGCAGTTTACAAAAGGGGCGTTTAAATGAGGCCATAACAAATAAATAAAATATTATAGGTCAAATGCTTATTTTTCTAAACTAAATCTCAAATCAGATTCAGGAAACTGGCAAGTGTAATTTCTCTACTAAACAAGACTTAAAGTCGGACCACTAGCAAGTAGAATTTCTGAAATAAGTTGGGGAAGGTGATGGGGTAGGATGAGTTAAACAGTGGTATTATGTTTAACAAAAAGAGAATTTGTTTATTTGATCTAGTGACTGTCAAATTATTTCATGTAAGAAGGTTCTAGGCCCATTCTCCATATTTTATCTTGATGTAAATGGAGGATAAACCTGGCACGTTCATTCCTGTTAGGTGCCATATAACCTTTCGAGTGTTGGTTTGCCTTAAAACCCAGTTCAGTTCAATTCGAACATTTATATACAGTAAATGAAACCGACTATCAATTAAACACATATTCTGGTTTTGAAGTTCCAGGACATTTAAGAAGTCGGCAAGTTTAATGCTGGAAAAGGATTTTATATAATTCTGCGGTACTACAGTTCTGCTGGCAAATTTACCCATCACCTATAGGCACGTCTGCTGCTGTGTCTGGCACATGTTTACTGCACACAGAATACTAGTATGTGCAATGTTATGGTATATTTCAGCATGTGTTACCCGGCGTGTTGGAGCAGGTGGTCAGTTGTAGAGACGCTATAGCTCAGGAGTATCTCATGGAGTGTATTATACAGGTAAGATCATTATGCCCCTGCCAGAAAAAGTTAAAAAACTAGAGAGATATATTGGATTCAGTCTGTCTGTCCATCTGTATACACAACCTTGTCTGCAATAAAACGTTTCAAGGCTTATAGTCTCACTCCTGAACATTTACAGGTATATTATCAACGATGATACATTTACAGGTATATTATCAACGATGATACATTTAAAGGTATATTATCAACGATGATACATGTACAGGTATATTATCAATGATGATACATGTACAGGTATATTATCAATGATGATACATGTACAGGTATATTATCAATGATGATACATGTACAGGTATATTATCAATGATGATACATGTACAGGTATATTATAAACGATGATACATTTACAGGTATATTATCAACGATGATACATGTACAGGTATATTATCAACGATGATACATATACAGGTATATATCAACGATGATACTTTTACAGGTATATTATCAACGATGATACATTGACAGGCATATTATCAACGATGATACATGTACAGGTATATTATCAACGATAATACATGTACAGGTATATTATCAACAATGATACATGTACTGGTGTATTATCAATGATGATACATGTACAGGTACACTGTATATTATCAGTGATGATACATGTACAGGTATATTATCAGTGATGATACATGTACAGGTATATTATCAGTGATGATACATTTACGGGTATATTATCAATGATGATACATTTACGGGTATATTATCAATGATGATACATTTACGGGTATATTATCAATGATGATACATTTACGGGTATATTATCAATGATGATACATTTACGGGTATATTATCAATGATGATACATTTACAGGCATATTATCAATGATGACGATGACCCCAATACATTTTGGGGTCAATATAGGTTCAAGGTCAAGATCACCATGACTTGGTAATGAAAAACCTTGTCTGCTCTATCAAACTAACTTTTAGATTTTTAGCCACATGCATAAATATAAATATACAAATTGAACAGGAAAAGCAGCATTCAAGGACGACAGTCAACCACAAACACACACAGAAACATTGTCTGTAACCGGTTGGCCATGGGTACTGATTCGTCAAACGTAATAAATGAGATGCCTTTTTGTGTTCTATATATATGCAAACCTCAAAAGCTTTTTTGAAAAAAAGAGAAAATATTTCAGAGCTTTGATGTGTTTCATTATTTCCATATTTTATTTTTATTTCAGGTGTTCCCTGATGATTTTCACCTGCAGACCCTAAACCCCTTCCTGAGGGCCTGTGCGGAATTGCACGCTTCTGTCAATGTGAAAAACATCATCATCTCTCTCATAGACAGGTAGATTTATATTCTTGACGACTGGTAGATTTGTATCCATATCTACAGGTATATGTACAACTGATAGTAAAATAACTAAAAATGTTTCCATGGCGAATGCCGGCTTTAGCTCTGTCAGCAGGGCTCTGGAAGTATGGTTGCCCGACGCCCTGGGCAAGTGGATTTTCGATGTGGGCGTGTGACCTTCGTAAAAATTTGCCTTTACTGTGAAGTTGCCAATAATTGCCAATAATTGCATAGGAATTAACCACCTGTTGCTTTCGCTGCGAGCAATCAGTGATAAGTGTCATAAAACTGACCTGTTTTGTTCGTGATTGTTTAATCCCTCCTTTAATCCTCGAGGTATACCCGCCGACACCCCCTCCCCCTCTCCCACTTGTGGAGAAAAACACTGATTTACATGTATGCATAATGGTAACAGCCTATAGCTGTGATCCATCCTAATTTAAGGCATTAATTATACAATGAAATCATCTAAAAAATTATGACAAAAAAAAACAGTAATAGAAAAGTATTCAACTGAGCGCGCGGTCTCAAAAACAAAGGCATGTTGACATAGCTTAATTTTGGGGCAAATGACATTTTGGGCAGGGCAAGTGGATTTTGAAAATCTACTTGCCCTGGTCAGCCTTAGTTTTTTCACGTAGACGCACAACAGTAACTCTATGCCCATTCCACTTTCATGGCGGAGTATAAAAATACTAACGTGAAGATTTTTATTATTTCAGTCAAGGTTGTCATCTGCCTTTAATTTGTAAATTATGTTCATTCATTTGGTCTTACAAAAATGATAATCTCAGTACTTTCAGTTTATTACTTTGCAATTACTTTTTTTAAAAAGTAGCTTTTGAAGTTTAAGTTTAATATACTTCTGTAGCCTGTGTATAAATGGAATATGGTGACACATAACTTATTTAGCACATACTATCCAATTAATATATAATATGATGACTGCCATTTCTGTCTCGATGCACGTGACATTGCATCTTCTCTCCCCACAGATTGGCCCAGTTTGCCCAGAACGAGGAAGGCGCAGGTATACCACCAGAAATCCAGCTGTTTGACATCTTCTCTCAGCAGATTGCACAGGTCATACAGGTACGGTAGTTTGACATCTTCTCTCAGCAGATTGCACAGGTCATACAGGTACGGTAGTGAACTTGTAATATCTACATCTAGATGTATCTTAAATGATTTTTGTTTACAATTTCTCACTGTTGCCAGAGTGTCTCAGTGGCATATGGGTCTTGTTTACGTTTATTGGTTGATGTACTTTACCTAAAAGTTAAATTGTTCATCCATATTACAATAGTAACTGTGTAAATTCTATTTATTCCGTAGTTTAATTTGGTTAATTTTGCAAACTGTAAAAATGTCAGTCCGTCTGTCCATAACACTTTCTTGTTTAATAAGTTCTAGTTTATAATATCCTAGTATCATACAAAAAGTGAAACATCCATGTAAAATCTCCATAGACAAGAGTGACATGTTTTATACTATCAGTTGCTGATGACATCCCAGCAGAAAGCAGTTTGACAGTCTCATCTTTTGTGGGTACAATATTGTCAACCTTAGAAAAGATAGTCTCAATAAAGATAATTAATCACTGTCACCCTCACTAGAATGCAATATTTTTATAATTATAGTCTGACAGAGCAAAATCTGACAGGCAGTGCTCACGCTACCATACGCCATGGTCGCCATTTGCGATTATTTTATAATACTGTCGATTATTTTAAAGAAATGTCGACAAGAAATGGCGATTATTTTATTTTAATTTGTTTTTTTTGTTTGTTTTTTTATACATTTTTTGTATAATGGGTTTGACACCCTAAGTAATAAATGACCGCAATAAACATTACATAATCCGTTCACACCCCCTGTGATGTCGCCACGCGCTTATCAATTATCGCTTGTAAAAGTTGTTAATTCCCTTAATTGGCACTTTGTTGTCGGATAATCGGCATTGTTGATACACGCAAACATCACGTGATTAATGGACCGAATAGCCAATCAGATATGCCGTTATTTGTTATCTTTCGGGCGATTGACCAATCAGACAATCCGTTACGCATCCAACAGTAGGTACAGTTTCCTGTTTGTTTTCTGTACACAAACTACGAAGAGATGAAATTAATTTGTGCACGCACTATTATGAACATAGTCGCTACTTTCCTCTGCATTAATAGCTATCCCATCATGATCCCGATAGGTAGCAAACTCCCATGTGTATTGTGAACTGTGAAAACACTTACAATCAAGTAATTAAAACATTGAAACAACAAGAAGTTTGAATATTGTGCCTGGCTTCGTGTCGGCAGTTTCAATTTGTCACAACTTTGAGATCGACAATTAATGACATAAAACTACATTATCCTACTATTAGGGTTGTGTTTTCTTTCCCCTTTGATAAGAAAGACCATTTTTGGCATTTAAAACACATTAATGCATGAAAAAAGTTCGTAATTGATGGTATTTCGACTAAATGTTTTGAAATTTTCGGACCGTAAAAGTGCGGTGTCATAGTACTTCGGATGGTACATAATTTCGGATTATTTTTTTTTGATTTTTTTTTTTAACATAATCAAATGAGAAAAACTGTCCTTTACAAATACATGTTAGTGGAAAGAAAAAAAGATATATAGATGACAGATACATAAAGTATATTTATATTCATTATTTAATCCATCATTCTTTGTTTTATCAATGTGTAAGGAGTTCCTGGAATCCTACTTTTAAATTTTAAATTCTAGTCTAGGCTCCTACTTCTTTCACTTGGAGAAAGTGATGACAAAAAGAAAAATATAGCCAGAGGAGGCCCTGATAGTCTAATAAAACCTGATTGAAAATTTGGCTCTTACGACTGACCAAATTTTCTTACGCATTAAAGTTGGCTATTATTTTCTTAACTAAAAAATGTGTGGCTATTAATTTAAAATGGCCAGTGTGAGCACTGGACAGGTCATCAAAAAAACAACATCATACTGAATTCCAAGAGTTATGTTTATTATACCCCCGCTTTCACAAAGTGAAGTGGGGCTATATAGGAATCACGTTCTCCGTAGCATCCCGTCGTGTCCCATCATGTAACACAATTTTGTCCCATCAAGTCACGACGCATCGTGTGACACATTTTTATAACTTGAATTCCTCAAACAGTTTTGAATGGGTTGTTCCCAAACTTCATATACACATAACAAGTGATGACTTGTGTCCCTCTACATCACCCATTGTTGATTGCCTAATTTATTATGAAAATATGGCCCTTTGTTTGACTTAGAATTTAAGCGGAGGTATTCATCACCTTCAGTGATAGTTCTAGTTCAAGATAATTACATGGAAAACACGATGAAATATAATAATTTGTCAGCCACCTTGTACTTTAGAACCAATTAGGCAGGCTAACAGAGAACCTCACATGGGATTTTAAAAGCATGTCTTCACTAGTGTTGGGAATCGGTTGAAAATTTGTGATCGGTCATCAGAATTTTCAACCAACCGATGATTGATTATTAATCAATTAAACACATCAGTGTAAGCCTTTTTCGGACTATAACAAAGAAAGAAACACATTTCAAGTATATTTACAATTGAATGAAACTAACCAAGCATTTATTTCAAGTATAAATTGTGATACCTCTTTAGAGATATATGATTTTTTGTTGCAAAATTATAACTTATTTCATTCTCTTGTACATTTTTAAGTAAAAGAGAATGAAATAATAAAAAAAAATTGCAACAACCGAGTAAACTCATTATGAAAAATTGTATTCGATTAATCGGAAAAAAGGCTTAACTGACCGATGCTCGATCAGATCGATTAATCGGAACAGCACTAATCTTCACGGTGAACAACGTGATGAAATATGCTAAACTGCCACTGACCTTGTATTTTAGAACCGGTCTGACATGCCACCAGAGGACATTGTCGCCCTGCAGGTGGCGCTGATTAACCTGGCGCTGAAATGTTACCCAGACAAGATAGAGTATGTAGACAAGGTTCTGGAAACCACAGAGGATATCTTCAACAGACTCAACCTTGACCAGTATGTATACAGTAGAAAATCTTAAATTTTTCTATATTACTACATATGATAGTTTATTTACTAGATATCATAAATATAATTTGGTATATGGAATAGCAAATATTCAGTGACAAGATGCTATAGACATCTTTCACCGACTCTTGACTAAATCTAGACAGATAAGTACAATTTATGCGCTGACTTCTGATACATAAGATTCTGGATAGTAATATTTTGGCATTTCGATGAAATTACGTAAATTCCATTAATATATGATAAAAACAACGATATCCCCGCCATAACCATATGTGTTGTGTTCCTGAGCAAGACACTTTATCTGCATTGCTTAGTACGGGTTCTACCCAGGAAGACATCGAGAGTGATGAAAATAAGTTCAGAGAGCTTTCGTTACAATCAATATAAAATAAATGAGTTTAAACAAAAAAACAATGATAGGGCTCAAAATAAATGTTTAGAAATCTGATTTGGCCACAACTGTAATTTAACCCTCTCAAAAAGTTACATAGATGGTTCTTGTATGTTTGTTTTTTTACATCATTTTCAACACATGTAAGGTTATATACGACTGTCGAATTTTTTTGGTAGAGGCATACAACCCATTTTTCCTGGGTAGAACCAGTACTGTACACCTCCTGCAATCCGTAAGAATCAACCCTTCCTCATATGTCGAGCTACAGTGGGATTCGAACCCGCAGCGGCTAGAGGGTTTACAACGCAACGTCATTAATCCCTCGGCCACGGTGACGCTTCATTTTCATGAAATTTTTGAACCCAGCTCTTCATGTGTTTCCTTCCAGCCTAGAGCATGGAAGTTCAGTGTCGAAGGAGTTGATGCGTCTGATGAAGATACCGATCGACAGTTACAACAACATCCTCATGGTGCTGGAGCTGCAGCACTTCGGACCGCTGTTCGAGTACTTCGACTACCAGAGCCGTAAAGTCATGAGTTGCTACATGATATCAAACACGCTGGAAAACGAGACGTGCATTCCCACACAGGAACAGGTAGGTTCTGAATGATGTCCAACATAACAAGGTGTCCACAGACTGTGGAAAACAAATTCCCTGCAGGGATAAAATCATGGAATTTGAAAAAAATAAAAATAAAGGAAAAGTCGAGGAAATTTATATCTGCACTACCTTAAAACCAAAAGCCTCGGGCAGAAACAAAAAAAAGTCTAATGATAATTACTGTTATATGAGAATGATTTCCATGTTGATACATCAATTGTAAACATTTTAGATGGTATTCATTTGCGTAAATGGTTTATATGAAATAAAAAGGCATCTAAGAATGCGAAAAAACATATATATGCTCATGTGTGGTATTCGGTGGTGAAGGTACAGCTATAAGGGAGGATGGAGGCTGTATATTTTCTTATATTAATCACGGAAACCCAATACAGGGAAATACAGAGAATTTCATTTCAGATTCATGTGATCACCCTGACATAATATTAGTTACTGGGTTTGTTACTGACCCCCTACAGAAATATGTGGGGTCAGTAAGATTTATAGGGGGTGAGGCAATAGCCGAGTCCCCCTATATATCTGACTGACCCCACATATTTTTGTAGGTGGTCAGTAACAAACCCAATAACTGATTTATTGCATCGAGCACCTTTTTTTAAGGCAAACACCGATATTAAACCCATTTTTAGCTCTACTGGCCAGAGGCCAGGAGGGCTTATGCGATCACTTTTCGTCCGTCGTGCGTACGCCCGTCTGTCTGTCTGTCTGTTAGCAATTTTATAAAATCGACATCTCCTTTAAGGATTTTGATGAAACTTCATCACAATATTACTTGGGAGGGCCCTTCTCAGATTTATGTTTTTCGCGGCTGCCAGTCATCCAAGATGGCCGCCACGGCTAAACCTAGGTCAAATTTAAGGAAATTTCAAACGACATCTCCTAAACCACTTAGTCCATTCTTGTGAAATATCATATACATGTTCCTTGGGTTAGCCTCTACCAAGTTTGTGTTTTTCATTATCGTCAAATAATCAAAATTATTCAAAATGGCCACCACGATAACCCAAAGTTTACATAGAGTAATATATAGGAAACATGTTTCTTGGGTTGGCCTCTATCATGTTTATGTTTTTGAATCACATCATACAAGTAGAACGTCTACAGTCCCTCTTGGGCCTCTTGTTTAATGGAACGTCAACGTCGATGAGACATTCGCATAATTTGACGTCATGACGTTGACGTCAAGACCGATACAGTTTAAAAAATTATTAATTTACTTACTATGTTTGCTATTAACACCTTAAAGAACTATTTATAAATGATTTAAACTTTGAATCGGAATTGTAGTCCATATTGTTTTAGTGACCCTCTTTGAAATCTACAGACCCCATAAAAGTTCTGCATTAATAGTTCACTGCTGCTGGTCAATACAGCATCAAAAGTTCACTGCTGCAGGTCGATACAGCATTAATAGTTCACTGCTGCAGGTCGATACAGCATTAATAGTTCACAGCTGCAGGTCATACAGCATTAATAGTACACTGCTGCAGGTCAATACAGCATTAAAAGTTCACTGCTGTAGGTCGATACAGCATTAATAGTACACTGCTGCAGGTCGATAAAGCATTAATAGTTCACTGCTGTAGGTCGATACAGCATAAATAGTTCACTGCTGCAGGTCGATACAACATTAATAGTTAACTGCTGCAGGTCAATACAACATTAATAGTTCACTGCTGCAGGTCGATACAGCATTAATAGTTCACTGCTGCAGGTCGATACAGCATTAATAGTTCACTGCTGCAGGTCGATACAACATTAATAGTTCACTGCTGCAGGTCGATACAGCATTAATAGTTCACTGCTGCAGGTCGATACAGCATTAATAGTTCACTGCTGCAGGTCGATACAACATTAATAGTTCACTGCTGCAGGTCGATACAGCATTAATAGTTCACTGCTGCAGGTCGATACAGCATTAATAGTTCACTGCTGCAGGTCGAGAGTCATTTTCTTGAATGAATAGTTTTTCCATTGATCTCAACAGAAGTGGATAGTTGTACATTAGTGCTCAGTTACAAACTATGAAACAATTCCTTTGACACAATTCCTTTCCTAATCCTAGGCTGACAGCCTTTTGTCCATCGTCAATGTACTGGTACAAGATCAGAATGACCAACCAGAGGAACCCGACGATCCGGAAGACTTCGCAGAAGAACAGGGACTTATGGGAAGGTTTATAAACCTCCTGTACGCGGAGGACCCCAATCAGCAATACCTTGTGAGTTGATATGTTTATGTGTTGTACAGTTACTTTAGAATAATAGGGAAAATGATATTTAAAAATTGCTAAACCCAGTAAATAAGGTAGAGCTGCAGACTTAGATAAATGCATAGTTGCGACATTCAGTTTTATTTTTAAGCTCCGCCCTCTTTTGTTCGTAGGTCATGTGCTCACAAACACTGACGATGTGTTCCATCGTATTTTACATTATAAGTTTTTTTGTTACATAACTAACTGATGGACTTTTGTGATTGGGTCAAATCTTTAGGGTATATATGCTTTATTGACAGCTCGGAATTTTTTATTGAATATGTTAATGGGTATATAATTGGTTTCAACTCTACCCATACCAACTCCACCGACATTTAAAGAAACAAACCTGCCAAAAAATGGCAACATTACATGTTAAAACTGTTTATCATAACTCAATCTTGGTGTTCAGGCCATATAATAATGCATATGAAAGGTTTATTCACAGGTTCTTAAAATACCCGTGATTGAATATATAAAGCGTCAAATGAATTATTAGATGGTAACACTTAATTCAACGTTATAGTTTTGGGGTTTGGTCTGGCTGATTAACGCCATTTATATTTGGTCTTTTGAAGTTTGGATTTTCAAAATGTGTGAGTTATATAAAATTATAGACCTCGTGGTCAGTAGGTTTAGAAATGGTGTACATATGTTGTACATTTTGCCTATTGTTGGCGGGACTTTAAATGGGCTGTCTGGAATCTGAGAGGTTCTCCGACACCCACTAATCCCATGGTCCCAAACGTGCCATATTCCTGGTGAATTATTTTGTTATAATCAAAATAGATACAGAGGACCTTACATGAGTGCCTGTTTAATATTGAATACACGTTGGATAAAATTATATCATATGAGCCTGTGCCGACTAAGGCTGTGCCGAGCATCATATCAGTCTTATCGAAAAATTCACTTTTAAATAGATATGAATGCGAGTACCGGTATAGGGTTAAATTTATTGAAGTTTTGAATTTTGCAATGCTATATTTTTGCAATGCTATATCAATCATTTAATGGTCTCAAATTTTGTTTAATGGCGACGCGTTAGCCGAGACATTAAGCATGATTTGCGACAATTTAACAAAATATAATTATACCGTCACAAAATATATACTGTCGCAAAATATATACAGTCGCAAAATATATACAGTCGCAAAATATATACCGTCACAAAAGTCAATATTTCAACATTGGTTAGCCTGTTTTTAAGGCATTTCTTTGTTGTTGACAGTTTTACTCACAAACGCATTGAAATGAAATGTAATGACCTCACGTTCAAGTTGAACATCACATGGCTGTATATGCGACGGGTTATGCATTATTTAACAGTTGTCAATGTTTGAATGTCTATCAGTCAGATGGCAGGTTTTTTGCCAAGTGCGTTAGAAATTTATCTCATTACTGCAAAAAGACCACAAAACATAACATTTATTTTCAGATATTAAACACAGCTCGTAAGCACTTTGGCAGTGGTGGAGACAAGAGAATCAAATTTACTTTACCACCTATAGTTTTCGGAGCCTATCGGCTATCCTACAGATATAAGCAGCACTCAGATGAGGTATGTTAAGTTACCATCTATAGTCTTCACAGCCTATAGGCTATAAGTTATCCTACAGATATAAGCAACACTCAGATGAGGTATGTTAAGTAACCACAGCCTATAGGTTATAAGTTATCCTACAGATATAAGCAGCACTCAGATGAGGTATGTTAAGTTACCATCTATAGTCTTCACAGCCTATAGGCTATAAGTTATCCTACAGATATAAGCAACACTCAGATGAGGTATGTTAAGTTACCATCTATAGTCTTCACAGCCTATAGGCTATAAGTTATCCTACAGATATAAGCAGCACTCAGATGAGGTATGTTAAGTTACCATCTATAGTCTTCACAGCCTATAGGCTATAAGTTATCCTACAGATATAAGCAACACTCAGATGAGGTATGTTAAGTTACCATCTATAGTCTTCACAGCCTATAGGCTATAAGTTATCCTACAGATATAAGCAGCACTCAGATGAGGTATGTTAAGTTACCATCTATAGTCTTCACAGCCTATATGCTATAAGTTATCCTACAGATATAAGCAACACTCAGATGAGGTATGTTAAGTAACCACAGCCTATAGGTTATAAGTTATCCTACAGATATAAGCAGCACTCAGATGAGGTATGTTAAGTTACCATCTATAGTCTTCACAGCCTATAGGCTATAAGTTATCCTACAGATATAAGCAACACTCAGGTGAGGTATGTTAAGTTACCATCTATAGTCTTCACAGCCTATAGGCTATAAGTTATCCTACAGATATAAGCAACACTCAGATGAGGTATGTTAAGTTACCATCTATAGTCTTCACAGCCTATAGGCTATAAGTTATCCTACAGATATAAGCAACACTCAGATGAGGTATGTTAAGTTACCATCTGTAGTCTTCACAGCCTATAGGCTATAAGTTATCCTACAGATATAAGCAACACTCAGATGAGGTATGTTAAGTTACCATCTATAGTCTTCACAGCCTATAGGCTATAAGTTATCCTACAGATATAAGCAGCACTCAGATGAGGTATGTTAAGTTACCATCTATAGTCTTCACAGCCTATATGCTATAAGTTATCCTACAGATATAAGCAACACTCAGATGAGGTATGTTAAGTAACCACAGCCTATAGGTTATAAGTTATCCTACAGATATAAGCAGCACTCAGATGAGGTATGTTAAGTTACCATCTGTAGTCTTCACAGCCTATAGGCTATAAGTTATCCTACAGATATAAGCAACACTCAGATGAGGTATGTTAAGTAACCACAGCCTATAGGTTATAAGTTATCCTACAGATATAAGCAGCACTCAGATGAGGTATGTTAAGTTACCATCTATAGTCTTCACAGCCTATATGCTATAAGTTATCCTACAGATATAAGCAACACTCAGATGAGGTATGTTAAGTAACCACAGCCTATAGGTTATAAGTTATCCTACAGATATAAGCAACACTCAGATGAGGTATGTTAAGTTACCATCTATTGTCTTCACAGCCTATAGGCTATAAGTTATCCTACAGATATAAGCAACACTCAGATGAGGTATGTTAAGTTACCATCTGTAGTCTTCACAGCCTATAGGCTATAAGTTATCCTACAGATATAAGCAACACTCAGATGAGGTATGTTAAGTTACCATCTATAGTCTTCACAGCCTATAGGCTATAAGTTATCCTACAGATATAAGCAACACTCAGATGAGGTATGTTAAGTTACCATCTGTAGTCTTCACAGCCTATAGGCTATAAGTTATCCTACAGATATAAGCAACACTCAGATGAGGTATGTTAAGTTACCATCTATTGTCTTCACAGCCTATAGGCTATAAGTTATCCTACAGATATAAGCAACACTCAGATGAGGTATGTTAAGTTACCATCTGTAGTCTTCACAGCCTATAGGCTATAAGTTATCCTACAGATATAAGCAACACTCAGATGAGGTATGTTAAGTTACCACAGCCTATAGGCTATAAGTTATCCTACAGATATAGTAGAGGTATCCTATAACTTACTGTTTTATTTGAGTTGCCAATAAATGTTTGCAGCCGGTAGATGGTAGAGCATTCGCCTTGCATGTGGGAAGGTCTTGGGTTCAATCCCCTGCCGGGTCATACCAATGACTTTATAAAATTGGTACTAGTAGTTGCATTGCTTAAAGAGGCACTACCTATATCTACGCGATTTTAAATGTAAAATATTAAATACTCAGTATTACTGCATTTATATGTATGCAAAGCTATTTTATGAGTATTCTAAGAAGCAACAAGTTTCGTATTCCAGTTCTGTAAATTATTAATTATGATCAAAACAATATCTTGAATAAAATGCTGCCCAGCCGTTTATTCCTGCCGGAGAACTACGAGTTTTTACGATTTTATCGGACATGCGCAATGCCATTCAACAGAACGAAAACAAACTACTCGGGGCAGTTCCGATAGTAAACGAATCGATCTGAACTCGTCGCCAATCCGACGAGGCAGTTCCGATTGTAAACGAATAAGATCGGAAAATCTCCGTAATCGGCTTGTCTAAAACAATTACGAATACAATTTCAAAAATCCGATCTTTTCTATCCTGTTTTTCCCCAGCAAAACGCATATTACATGGGGTGAAATTATTGCCGTTTACCTTTTATATAGTCCTCTTTACAATTAAGTAAAGTTTATATCAATTGGTGGACAAAAAGATACAGGTAGAGCATCTTTAACGCTCAGCATATAAAGGGTAGTGCTAGAACTGATCAACCAAGTGTCGGTATAATGTGACTGGGTGTGGTATCATTTTTATGTGTCTACAGCGTGGTATTCCAGTATGGCAGCACTATAAAGTTGAGCATAGAGCTCAGTGATACAAGTAGTCATGTCCTGATATGACAGAAAGATTGATAAAAGCGACGTTAAACTGTGCCTTTTGTATTTGTGTTGGTAGGGGCGGGGGATAGGGGAGAGAATTTATTTAGATAACTGTAGAACTATATTAGACATATAGTTGCATGAGGTAAGGATGTTATTCAACTTGGTATCAGATGATGAGACCTCATGCTTTTCAATGACAAGGCAGCATTGTGAAATAGGTCCTTTAATATACAAGCTTTAAAAATTAAAAAAAGCATTAAAGGACTTTCTTCATTTATTTGATTGTCTCATCAGTATTGATGGTTATCGCTTGAGCTATGACCCACTATTAAGTTAAAATATTTTGTGTGTCTTTCTCCGCCCACAGTGTTCAACCTATTGTTTCAAAACTTTACAGGATGCTAACCTATGATGTCAAGATGAGCATATCGATTCAGCGTCAAAATTGACATATAATTACCTTTTTTCATCAAATTTGTATTTTTGCTGACTGTTTTCATTGGGGACATCCGTGTCTCATGGATACATTTCTAGTTTTCTACAACTTTGCTTTACGCTTTGGACTATGTTTTGACAGGATGAGAACTGGGAGAAGAAATGTCAGAAGATATTCCAGTTCTGTCACCAGACGATCGGAGCCCTCATCAAGGCAGAGCAGGCTGAGGTACCTCTCCGATTGTTCCTCCAGGGTGCAATGGCAGCCGGCGGTATCGGGTTTGATAATCACGAGACTGTGGCGTATGAGTTCATGTCACAGGTAAGTTTGGTTTACTGATATGTCATTATACACCTCATGTATTGGTGATTAAAAATGATTATATTATCTTTTCAATATTTACATCAATTAAAAAAAGCATGTGTACAGATTAGAAATAATAGGATAGGAACAAAACATAAGATCTTACATAGTTACTACCTCAAGGGCTTCATAAAAACGATACTAGTAGCTCCCTTGCTTGATGTTCAGTATAGAGGGTAGTTTTAGGACATCTTGTCAAGTGTCTACGGCATGGATTTCTGTGTGGTAGCACTGTAAGGCTGAGCTTTGAGCTCACTGTTATGAGTAAACACCATCATGATATGACTGAACTCAGGGTCTTCCACAGAAATTATTTAAGGGAAAGGGGAAATTAAATT
Organism: Cyrtodaria siliqua; assembly: GCA_037043455.1. NCBI lineage: Eukaryota > Metazoa > Mollusca > Bivalvia > Adapedonta > Hiatellidae > Cyrtodaria > Cyrtodaria siliqua. The sequence continues at coordinate 135,538 of JAWPHD010000206.1, read as the reverse complement.
CGAATGTCCTGGGGTGGGTGAGCGAGGGAGGTACCATTTTTAATATTTTTACAGATCATGATTTATTTAGATGCAATTTGAAGTATATTTCAACTAAATCAAAGGATTTTTAAGAAGTGTAGTCTACAACGAGCTATTTATAGACAGGTATAATGCATTTTGGAGATTTATTGGTGTTTTTAAGGGATAGGGCAAAGAGATCGAAGGATAGGGGGTTAATTAAGGAGTAGGGGAAAATTAGTTTAAAATTAAGGGATAGGGGGAATACGCTCTTAAATGGCTTGTGGAAGACCCTGTGAACGATTTTTAAAAACAGCATTAAACCCTATACATACACACTTTCTTGTCAAAACTAGAAAAACAGTTGTAAATAATTTCTTATATATGCTTTACTTTTAATCTTTTATATATTATTTGGTTGTCTTCTACTTTTTTTTTTACAAAAACACAACTACATTGTGAACATATTTGTTTCTGTGAAAAGGACACTCTCTACTGTAAATGTTAACAAATTATTATTTTTAATACTGTGCCATACATAGAATTATTCTGACACATTTAAGGATGAAAGGAAATTGCTGTTTCATCTTATATCATTGATAATCACAATATTAGAAACAATAACAAGCGAAATGTGAATGTGCCTTATTCTCCAGGCGTTTTCCCTGTACGAGGATGAAATCTCCGACAGTAAGGCACAGTTGGCAGCCATCACGCTGATCATCGGCACGCTAGAGCAGATGTCCTGTTTTGGCGACGAGAACCACGAACCCCTGCGGACACAGTGTGCACTGGCAGCATCCAAGCTTCTCAAGAAGCCAGATCAGTGTCGGGGCGTTGCGACGTGTTCTCACCTCTTCTGGTCTGGCAAGAGCACAGCGCAGGAGGGAGAGGTCTGTTGACCCATCTTTATTTCTCACACTTTGATTTATTTTCACTTTTGTAACATCTATCCTTAAAGGCAGGGCTGCAGATCTTATTGTTTGTTTAAAGGGACACGTGGCAATCTTGAAGTTTTATCAAGCATTAAAATTAGCCTCCCGATTTATTAATCCAGTATCATTTTACAATTAAATCTTCTTACATATGTTAAATACAAATTTTGAGTTTTTAACTTTTCTTTGTTATTCTGCCATAGGTTTGAATATATTATTGGTGAAATGTAATCAACAGTAAGTAATATGCAAGAAAACAAAACAAATTTTTTCTTTATACTATACTTATAATTAATGTTCGTCATTGAATAAATGCAACTTATGTAGGAAAACTAACAGGATGCTGAAAGTTTGTAAAAATCAAGATTGCCATGTATTCCTTTAAGATCTTCAGAAAAGCCAAACATGTTCTTTAAAACAATAAAATACACATACCTTTGCCAGGTTGTTATTTGTCCTTGCTCATAAAACATACAAGTATAACAAAATACTGTAAAGTTTGCAAATGTGTAGTAACCCATTAAACATACACATCAGCTCGTACCCATATAACAAGTCTCGTGAATAAATACTTCAGTCTGTACTATTTTCCATCGTGTAGAAACCAATAAAAGGAATACATTGACTTTTTACCCATTTCACAATTGAATAAAAATACTTTTGTAAAGTTTTCCTTTGTGTAGAAATCCATAAAAGGAACACATTACTTGGAAATACAGTGTCAGATTGATGGATGACATAGAGATTATTTAACTGCTGGATTCGATTATAGAGAAATCCTTCACGAGATGGTAGGCGTGTGGTTATTTTCACGAATTAGCGAGTGTGGGTAAAAAACAACAACACACATACCATTGAGTGAAGGATGTCCATATAATCGAACCCAGCAGTAAGATAATCTAATTATTACTTTTTAAATCACTTTATGTATGATTTTAACTGAAATGTTCTGTTTTATTTAACATTATCGAAGATGACGTCGACGTCAGAAAAACTTTATTGATGTCATGTTTCAACATCACAATTAGTAACATTTGCGTTAGGAGTTAGTTATTAATATTAAGCGATTATGAATATTCTTCCGCAAAGAAATCCCGATATTTCACCCGTAGAAATATAATAAAAAGTATTTACTGCTTTCTAATTTTTTTCATTATATTTGTTTCTCATTTAGACGAGAGATGGCAAGAGAACGTCAGATTGCCTGAAGAAGGGAGTGAAGATAGCCACCCAGTGTATGGATAATTCCGTCCAAGTTCAACTGTTTGTTGAGCTTCTAAATCACTATATCTACTATTATGAAAAGGGAAACGACCAGGTAAGAGAGATTATCACAATAATTATTGACTACTTTTCCAGTCCAGTCCAATTCTGTTCTGTTTTTTTTTCATCCCATCAAACCAGGTATATGGTGGTCAATTAGTTGCGTCTCGATAGCTCAGTGTCTAGGGAGTTGGCACTGTAAGCAAGAGACCATGGGGTATTCTCTGTTTGAGGCATGTTTTTTTTTTACTGCAGCCCGTTATATTTACGCTTTATTATCACATTAGTATTATGTGTGATAGCCGTAAAAAGTCTTTTATAATAAAAATAATATTAATAATAATAATACTCTTAATTACAGTCGGCAAGGTACATTTTAAAAAATAACAGAGCTCGTGAGCTTTTGAATCGACAGCGCAGATGATGGGGTATGATGGCCTCGCTGTGGGAGGAAACCAGAAGACCCGGAGTAACCCCACCGGTCAGATTTGGTGACCATTGTACCATCTCACATTCTACCCAGTTTGGGGTTTGACCCCGGGTCGCATTCGTGAGAAACACTATGCACAAAGCATACTGGACAGCCATTCCTCTGTCTTTCTCTCTCTCTAGAAGTGCCTCTTAATAACATAAAAGTGCTAATGGACCATTTATTAATCAGTCTGTTCATTCTTCTGCAGGTGACCATACAAGTATTAAACCAGTTGATAGCCAAGATCAAAGAAACATTACCAAATCTGGAGGCCAACGAGGAGACGGAACAAATAAACAAACATTTCCAAAACACCTTAGAACATTTACAGGCTAGCAAAGACGCTGGTGAGACAGACGGACCGGACTATAGTGACCTAGTCATTTAAAGATTGTTCATGAAGATGTTGAGGAGCATTTTTTATTTTAAAAGAAGAATTTTCTGCTTGCAAGGACAAAAAAATAATTTATTTATATCGCCATTGTGAAGAGTGATATTAGACATTAGAAAAGTCAAAAAGACAACAGAATTTTTCATGCTCACTTCCTATGACAAAGTTTTGACAGTTGTGGTTGGGGAGATAAACCGACGACATTATGGACATTATGGACCTCGTCATGTGACGTATACGTGGATATCATTATGTGTGATATTGTAATATACCATATAGACGGATGGGGCTTCTACATAATCTATTTGTTCAACACGTACTTATATGCCCCACTCGGCGGTACTCTTGTTCAACATATGCTAGATGTCTAGTGTCAACCTGTGTTGCAATAATCACAACCTTAGGTATTCAATTCAAACAAGGTCACTAAATGGAGATCTTAATCCAACAATGCGGAAATACTTTTGGAAATGGAGTCTTACATAAACATGATAAAGTTTAAACATAAATCAGTTTTAAATTGTTATAGGTTAAATGTTTATTATCGTAACATGTACATTAACTTGTACACCTGTGATAAATACCACTTTAAATGGTCGTGTCTGGTCGCATATTTAGTTAAAAACATCAATCTGTTATTTGTTACTTATACCTTAAAACTAGCAGTCTGCAGGTGGTTGTTGTTAGCTGGAAAGTGACAGGTGTAAAGGGACACACAGCAATCTTGAAGTTTGTATGAAGTATTAAAATTAGCCCCTAGATTTATTAATCCAGTATCAGTTTGACTTAAAACATGCTTGCATATATAAATGAAATCAAATTTAGAGTTTTCAATTTTTCTTCGTTATTCTACCATGTTTAAATATATTATTCGTTCAATATAATCAGCAGTCAGTAATATGCAAAAACAGTTTGCTTTGGACTTTCTAATAATTACTATTATTGATTGCAAAAATGCAAGTTATGCGGAAAAACTAACTGGAAGCTGTGAGTTTATACCAAATCAAGATTGCTGTGTGTCCCCTTAAAGGTGTAAAAGTGGGATATTCATGTAATACACTAAAATCTTGCTCACAATATGATGTTTCAATTTAATTTTAAAAGATGAATAATTTTCTCATGCTGTAGGATGTTGTATTGTAAGATTGTCAGTGTTATCTGGTTATCAGGCAAAAAATAAGTTTGTTTCTGGGTTTCCGACCATCCCTGTTTTTTAGGCCTCGACCCTAAACTGTTTTGGGATCCCAAAATCTTTTTTAAAAAAAATAAAAAAAATAAATGTATAAATTGTTAAAGTGGTTTAAGGTGTGTAAGTGTCAGTTTTATAGTGGACCACCCATATTATGTTCAAGAAACGTGTGCCATGTGTGGTTGCCGGGGGGCCCCGTTTGGTCACGGGCAACGAATATGGCTACTGCAGATCCCTTTGGAGGGTAGGCAGAGGGGTAGAATCCCCCAAATTCATTTTCATTTTATCAGATTTTGTTCATGTTCATTAAAGGTCTTCATCATGATCCCTACATTGTTTTCTGGTGCCATCTCGCTCACATCAAAAGAGCAGTGGCAGAAAAAAAATAAACGTGGCTCCAGCGTAAATGAAGTTTCTACGATAGCATTTGCAGCAACTCTGCAGTTCAGGGTGAGAAGGTTCTAGGCCCATTTTCCATATTTTATCTCGATGTACATGGAGGATGAGCCTGGCATGTTCATGCCTGTTAGGCGCCATATAACCTTTCATGTGTATGTGCGCCTTAAAACCCCAATTCAATTCAAGAAACGTGCTTTTGATGTTCATCATGTGAATTTAGTATAGTAAGGAATAATTCTAAAAATAATAATAATAAAAAAATTCTACCTACCCTAAGTTTTGGAAACAAGACCAGAAACAACCCTTTTGTTTTTTTACCTCACAGAGCATAATAGTTACAAATGCCAACACCTGTGTGTACTTTTATTTGTGGTGTTATATTTTGGATCACCAGAATAAAACGAAAATTAACGGTTTTATTTATGGACATGAAGATTTTAGTTTCCGATTATTTCTCATTTACCACTGGCACCGTTGATGTTGTCTTTGTATTTCAATATAGTGCTGTTATGTAGTTGTGCAATATTTATGAATCTTGTAGAATAAAAAGAATTTATGAATCTGTAAAATTAAAGAGATTTAGTAATCTGCTTTGAGAATATTTGTGTGGTATATTTATTAACTTTATTTGATATATGTATATACTGTTTCATTAGTACGATGTCTTGCAACAGTTAAAAACTTTACATTCACAATTAATATCCTTAAATAGATGTTAACTTCAAATTTTCATCTTAAAGGGACACTTAGCAATCTTAATTCTAAAAATAACTTGTAGCATCAGGCATAAACATGGCATAATTAACCCTTGACCCGCTAAGCTCAACTATAATAGCCCCTGCGTCCATTGTAAACCCAGATCAGTCTGCGATTAACCCTTTGTCATATAAATGGAATGATTTTAATTCAAAGAAAGAATAGTCCATTATATATAATTATGTAAAGGTTAAGGGTTAATAAATAATAATAAATAATAATGCGAGAGGCTCGCATTTATCACTTTTCTTACCCTCGCCGAAATACAGCTGAAATTCTAAGTAACTAACAGTGTAATTCTTATTTCCCACACGACAAGTCATTCGGATGAGACTTCCCACACGACAAGTCATTCGGATGAGACTTCAAACTGACATCTCTACATTGAATCAATTGCATCACAAAGCATGAACACACAATTAGTCCATGCTTGGCAGTATTGAGGAATATAAATGTTAGGAGTACACACACACAAGACATGTAACACTTGATAAGAATTTCATGATTGCCGCGTGTCCCTTTAATGTACCCTAATATTGTGACTGATGAATTGTGTCAAAAATGAGATACATAAGAGGCTTGGCTTATAGAAGGTTTGTAAAATGTGTTATTCAGCAGTAAAAACAAATGCACACTAAGACAGCTTTTAGTTGAGACACATAAAATACAAGGAAATTGATAAAGGATAAACATCAATACATGAGTAACATTGCTTTATTTATTCTATCCTCCACTGCCCTCCGTCTGTCGGCAAATTTAATTCAAAAATGTTTTTAATAACTTTTTGTTTCATATTTTTTCATAAAATTGATTATATATATATAGATATATATATGCATTGCCAACAGACATTTTGCCATAACGATATAAAAGTCAAGGTCACAATCTGGCTTTAGGTCGGATTTTAACTGAAATCACTAACATTATTGTGATTGCCTTTTGAACATCACAAACCTTTTGTCTATCACAAATGGCGACCCCTGAGGGGTACAAAGTTTACATACAAATGTCCACATGTGGTTTCTGGGGTTGTATACAACCACTTCAAATCCTGCTAGCAGCAGAGGTATTACACTGCAGGACCGCCCTCTCATTTTTATGCCCCCGAAGGGTGGCATATAGTAGTCACACTGTCCGAGCAAACAAAATGGTACTTAAGTGTCTAGCCACTTAGTGCTTTGGACTCTGTGTCATTAGGGTTAGGAAGTAATTAGTCACATAAACATGTACAATTTTGGATTTATGTCATGTATGTGGCTAATTTGGGTTTATGTGGCTATCCATTTTGCATTGAATTAGCCACTTAAAACTATAATTGTTAGAATGTCCGTCCGTCCGTTTTCAAATAACTTGGCACAATTGCTCACCACAACAAGACGACGTGTCGCGCACAAAATGCAGGTCCGTGGCTCCAAGGTCAAGGTCTCTCAGAGATTAAAGGTCAAAATAATGTGCTTTCATTGCCGGTTAATAACTCTGACATTCATGGACAGATTTTCAAATAACTTGGCACAAGTGTTCTCCACAACAAGGCGACATGGCGCGCATAAAATCCAGGTTCGTGGCTCCAAAGTCAAGGTCACACTTAGAGGCCAAAGGTCAAAATCATGTCCGGTCAATAACTCTGGCATTTCTGGACGGATTTTCAAATAACTTGGCACAAGTGCTCACCACAACAAGACGACGTATCATGCACAAAATCCAGATCCGTGGCTTAAAGGTCAAGTTCACACTTAGAGGTCAAAGTTCAAATTATGTCCGGTCAATAACTCTGGCATTCCTTGACGGATTTTGAAATAACTTGGCACAAATGCTCATCACAAAAACGTGGTGTGTCGCGTTCAAAATCCAGGTCCTTGGCTCCAAGGTCAAGGTCACACAGAGATCAAAGGTCAAATTGTGTCAGGTCAATAACTCTGGCATTCCTGGACGGATTTTCAAATAACATGGCACAAGTGCTCACCATAACCAGACGACATGTCGATCACAAAAACAAGGTCCGTGGCTCCAAAGTCAAGGTCACAATTAGAGGTAAAGGGCAAATCGTGTCCACTCCTACGACGACGACGGACAACTCGCCATCTGAAAATGCATTGTTCGGTCTCGGGTAACTATCATGAAAAACACATACGCTGACTATTATACATATATGCAAATAGTATCCGTCTTGCAACAACGACCCCTATGATGTTATGGTTAGTAGGTCAAATGTCAAGGCCACTGTGAGCTGATCATGAATTCCCGGCCTTTATTTCATTAACTACAAATAGGGCTGTTAGTTAAACAAAAACCCTATCAGTTTTTTTTGTGATAAGTGGAAAAGGGGATCCCGTACAATGACTTACGAATATTAATGAGTTTTGTCACTCCTCCTACCGAAAACCCGACAACAATAGAATATAATAGAATAGCTTTTATTTCAATTATGGGTCATCACTGACACATAAACCAAAATTAACAATACAGAAGTACACACAATACATACAATAGCAAAAGCTTGATTCTGAATGAGGGAAAAACAAATAACTAAAAGTATAATATAATAGTAAAAACATTTAATATAAATAAGCAGTGCATAATTCAGTGTGAATCAATCCATGGCAGTAGGTCAAAGGTCAATGATATATTGACACCCAGGAAATGCTTTTCACATAAAAAACCTTAGCCAACGAGCGTAGAATGCCCTGTTTGGTGTCGCTCATGGTTCAAATAGTGACTATGGTTTAAAATTTAGCCCTGTCTCATTCAGATCTTGTCTGAAACTACACAAGAGCTAGTGTGCGAATATTTTGAATGCAGCATAAGCTTATGGTATTTTGTCAAGTATGTTCAAATGGTGGCCATGGATCAGATTTGGCACAGTCCCAGTGGTCACATGTGTTACTATAACTTATTTTGGAAAATAATATTAAAAACTTCTCTTCTGAAGCCTTAACAGCTGGGGTCGTCGTATTAGTTGTAGTATCAGCTTATGATCCGAAACCAGGTTGGTTCAAATCTGGCCCTACCCCGGCGGTCACAGTTTACATACATTTGTATAGTAACATATTTAAAACAATCTTCTCTGACTCCAAAAAAAACACAACTACACTAGCTAGAGGTCTAATATTTTACGTAGCATTGGGGCGTATGATCCTCTACCAATAATGTTCAAATGGTAACCCTAGGTAAAATTTGAAACCGCTACATAGGTCGCATGTTTTACGTAGACTTTTACATAGGGAGAACTCATGAAAATCCATTTCTCTGACAACACTACCTTGAGTTCTCATAATTGCATTGAATGTAGATAAAAATGAGAAAACATGTCCAATACAAATCACAGCACCAAAAAGCAACAGGACCACAAAGAGCAAATTAAATATACCATGGAAAGGATATTACACAACACAACGAGTGGTGAGGACAAGGTTACCGACTTGGAACGGTCAGTAGGCAATACGGCCTAATCGATTTATGTATACGCAACCTCGCTATTATCCTGTCTACAGCGCTCAAGCGCTCAAATTGACAGTGTAAATAAAAGTACATCCCATCAAAAGAAAGTCTCTAACAATAAAGTCCACATCCAGTGAAATTAGGAAAGATACACGTATAGGTTATTGTAAATATATATACATAAACATAATTAGAATAATTAGAAACACCTCATGATGTATCCAGAATTGTACTGAACAACCGCAGCAGTTGCAGACAGAAAAAACTTTGCTTGCATTTTATGTTTTAAGCCTCTATTTTGTATTGTTTGTATGGTGTTTTACGTCATGTTCAACACATGTAAGCTTATATATTATGACTGTCGATATTTTGTGGTGGAGGCAGACCACCCACTTTTCCTTGGTAGAACCAATACTGTACACCTCCCGCAATCCGTAAGAATCGACACTTCATCATTTACAAGTCGATCTCCCAGTGGGATTCGAACCCGCAACTGTGAGAGGCGAGAATATTAACAACGTGACGTCGTTAACACCTCGACCACGGATGCGCTATAAAGCAAACTTAAAACATCGTGAGCTCAATACTTATCCACACTGGAATACCACGCTGAAATACCACGCTGGCATACCACGCTGAAATACCACGCTGGTATACCACGCTGGAATACCAAGCTGGAATACCACACTGGCATACCACGCTGGATTACCACGCCGGCATACCACGAGTGCATACCACGCTGGAATACCACGATGGAATATCATTCTGGAATACCACGCTGGAAATACCACGCTGGAATACCACGCTGGAATACCACGCTGGAATACCACGCCGTAGACACATGACATAAAACTCCTACAAGGTATTATACACTATACCCGTTATTATTATGTCAAGCAAGGGAGCTACTAGTACCATTTGATTGTATGAAGTCCTTGGTATGACTCGACCGGGACGACCGCGTGCGGGGCGGAAGGTCTACCACTACGGCGTCACGCATCAACATGTGACATGCTAGTGATATACTAGTAGAGGACTAGTGTGTCCTATTTGCGCAATCTTATCTTTTTACAGCAAGTATTGATCAAATTATTTCATATCACGGGCAATGTTCAGTTCCTTTATAAACTAAATAACATGATATTATTGTTCTATTTTATATTTATTTTCAAAATAAGTGTACGTCAGGTGTACAATTAAGTTTCAAGAATAGAGAAATACGCCCGAGAATGTAGTCGCACGTAGATCGTTTCCCCCTTGTAGTGAATCTCCTGCATCATGCGGATCTATGGCTACCCACACACTTTGGCCAGCAGTGAGACGAATTATGACAACATTTCCAGCCTGACTGTTGTATCCTTGGGAATTGACTGAGGTAACTGCACTAGAAATCAGTTGTCCGTCAACGACCAATTTAACCCACAGTCGGTGCGCACGCCAATCTTCAGTAAAAAAGGAAAACGTGTACACACCAGGTATGGGTGCTGCAAAGACACCTGTGAAATGATTGTAGGCATTTCCGTCGTTCAGCACTACACCGTTGAATGGTATGATATGGTTAGGTCCTAAGTTAACCAACTCACGGTCGAGGTAAGCAGAGAATGCAACGGTTTCTGGCAATTGTCGTTCTGAAAGAAATATATGTTTATTTCCTACATTTTGACTATAGACTGTTTTACCACTAATCATGCTATTGACATTATGCTGTGAAAAATCATTTATTAAATCATGAATAAAACACCAGAAAAAAATGTACGTCGAGTATGCTGGTGGAGGGACGTTAAACTTCTGAACCACACGCACGCACACACACACACACACACACACACACACACACGTAAACCTGAATACAGCAGTGTTGCATCGTGTAATGACTATCCAAACACTTCCAACTGCATGGAGGACTGTACCTGATAACGTTTGAGCAACTTTAAATGGTTGAATAAATGCACTTCACTAGTGACGTCGCTTGGGCAAATGGTAGATTTTAAGGAAAAGGTTCTTAATCTTGAACCCTTCTGTCGACACAGCCATGTACTGTTTGTCGGAACAACATAATAAACAGGGTGTATGTAACAAAATATGAGTTTAAACAAAACCAGGCTTTCATACCTAGGGTAAGTGTGCGGTTTGGTGCACCCTAGAACATGATATAAACTCCAGCGGCCTTTTTTGCCACTGACCGTTCCAAGGTGGTATCCCTATTGTCAACCATTTTTGTGTTTGTGACGTCATACGCCTTTATTCCTTATTAACATTGCCATTCATATTTGTCTTTTTGCTTGTTTTGGGGTTTACTGTGTTGTATGAAAGCTGTATTTCTTGTTCGACTTTTACACTTATTTGTAGTCTTTAATCATAATATGGCTTAAAGATGAAGATATTTTCAAATACCTTTTCTTGTATTTGAACCTGACTGGCGGTCTTGGTGTAATATTTTGCCATTGGTGCTGCCTATATGGCCAGTTTTATCATTGCCTTGTTCCATCGAGCATCGGCACAGATTTCCGTTCTTCATAACAGTAGACTCTATCTCATTTAATTTCTCTTCATACAGCTGCTGCTGCTTCTGAATTTGTTGTATGAACACTGGTGATGTCTCTATTTCCTGTGATTTTCCGTTCAAGAGTCCGCTCTCTGATGTATGGTTTTCACCAGATTTCTTCAACATGTTCCTCTGTGTATCGAAACACGTTTGCTGATTCTTTAATAATTCTGTTTGTTTGGCGACAGTGTTTTCTAAATTTTCTATTTTTGCGTCCATATTCAATATATTTGCTCCCATTCTTGCTATTTCCATTTCCATATTTTCCATTTGAACTACCGTATTTCTTTTTTCCGCTTCTGTATTGTCCAGGTTACCTTGCATATTGTCCATTTTTGCTTGCATAATGTCCAGGTTTGCTTGCATGCTTTCAATTTTTGTTTTCATCATCGTGGCGATGAGCACTTCAATTTCAGAATGATAATTCTTTTCAGGATCCATGAATATTGCTGCTGAGCAATAGAAAACAATGTTGCACAGTATCAAAAGTTTGATCAAGATCAGCATTGTTGTTTTTAAAGATGATTTCCAAACATTGGATCGTTTCTCTCCTAAGACGAGTTATGCTGTCTGACTATTTCCAACTACGACTTTGTTTTTGCAGACACATATTATATAGGTTATCTGAAAGATAAATGGTTGTCCTAAACTGAATGTAATCAGTGAACAATTTTGCTGTTCATATTTCAATGGGATTTACTTATCAGTTACTTACCAGTTGAACGTACTTCGTAGAGAACCATAAGCTAATGAATGCTACACGCAAAATATTCGGCCTCTGGCTTGTTAAGTGTTTTTTCGGATTCAGAGAAGATGTTTTAAAAGTTGTTCCTATACAAATGTATGTAAACAGTGACCCCCGGGGCAGGGTCAACATTTGATGAAAAGGATCATAAGTTAATGCTACAAACACTATATGAGAGTCCTAGCTCTTATGGTTTCAGAAAAGGTTTTAAATATTTTTCCAAAAACAAGTCTTATTAACACATGTGACCCCTGTGGTTGTGCCAAATCTGACTCCATGGTGACCATTAACATACTTGATAAAGGACCATAAGCTAATGCTGTATTCACACTATTAGATTCTAGCTACGTGTAACTTAAGAGAATAGGTTTTGAACGATTTTCATATACAAATATATGTAAAACTGTGACCCCTTGGGCAGGGTGACCAACTTCTAAATCATAGTCACTATTTGAATCAAAATAGGGCGTTCTACGATCGTTTGCTTAGGTTTTTATGTGAAAGTATTTCCTGCGTGTCAAGCCAATATAGTCTTGACCTTTGACCTACTGCCAGGAGGTTGTTGTTTAACAAAAGCAAATTTCACGACTGTATGCAAACTAGCTAATGAAATAACAGCTAGGAATTCATGATCAGCTCACAGTGGGCTTGCCATTTGACCTGCTAACCATGAACTCAATAGGGGTTGTTGTTGCAAGACGGATACTATTTGTCTAAAGTTTAAGATTATTGGTATAATAGTACAGCGCAGAAGGCATTTTTCATGTGTATGCCCATATGGAGTCGTAGTAACCGTGACCTATTAATCCAAAAAGCAACAGGAGGTTTCTCCTCTCACCACGGACAATGTCTTTACACCGTTTCATGCATGAGTTTAATTGTCACGTAAAATCGGTTTGTCCATATGAGGTTATGGCGACCTTGACGTTTGAAATATTGACCCTAAAAGCAATAAAGATCCTTCTCTTACTACGGGAAATGTACCTGTGATATTGTATGAGGATGGGTGTTATGGTTTCGAAGTTATCCTATTGCCACACGAAGTCATAGCGATCTTGACCTTTGACCCTATCACCCTTAAAGCAATAGGGGATTCTACATTTTACCTATGAAGTTTCTTGAGTGTGGGTGTTTCGATTGAGCTGTGATTGCGCGGAATATGTATTTTCATATAAGAAAAAAATGAGATATAGGGTCCTATAAAAACCGCAGCGTCCGAACGCAATGGCATCGTAGGTCCGCATTGTACTGTAAACAAGGACTTGATAATACAATGAAAGAGACAAAAAGCAACAGAAAGGGTGGTGAAGACAGGTTTACCGACTTGGAACGGTCAGTCGGCAATAAGGCCTACTGGTTAGCTTGAATCGATTTTATATGCGCACAATCCTCGCTATTATCCTGTCTTCAGCACCCAAATAGACAAGACAGAGAAAACAAAACTACATCCCATCAAAAGGAATTCTCTAACAATAAAGTCCACATCCAGAGAAACTAACTAAAGAAACACATACAAAATAATAAACATCTCAGGATGTATCCAGAATCGTACTGAACAACCATAGTAGTTGCAGATAAAGAGAAAACCAATCTAACGACCTAGTGTGGATGTAATAGTGTCAAAGTTATCATGCGGAATGCGTTATTGATTATTGACAGCCGTACATACCGACAACACATATCATAATTATCCCATTTATAAAAACTTGATAAAGGGATCATATGATATTGCTACATTCAAACTGCGAGAGTCCTAGGTCTTATGTCTTCTGAGAAGAACTTATTTTTTTTCAAAACATGTGACCCCTGGGGCAGTTCCGAATTTGACCCCAGGTTACCATTTGAACATATCTGGTAAAGGATTTTAAATGTTCATGATGTATAACGGACAAGAAATGTTAATGATACATGCAGTAAACGAGAGCCCTGACTCTTATGGCTTCAAGCGAAACATTTTACTTTTTTTTTCCAATACGTCTATGTAAAACATGTGACCTCTCATTACGTGGTCCGAGTATTAACTTTCATACCCCCATCCAACCCCTTCTTCAAGAAGCGAAAACGGGATTGGTTAGGTATGAAACTAAACCTTCATTTCGGCTTAACAAGTCTGCATATTGAAAACAACTAAAACATTTAATATGTTATCGCATTTTTTCAGTAAAACATGTTTTATAAATAGATGCTTCGGGCAATCTAGCTTTTTCAATTTCACAGGAGGGCTTTCAAAGATTTTCCATCTTTCTGTCATCGAACGACTCCAGGTCCGGTCCAAATTTAGCCCAATATGTGATAGCTATCCCGCCAACAACAGCCAAATTTTAAAAATGTGTACACCGTTTACCTACTGACGACGAAGTAAATATATAACTTACATAATTTTAGAATCCAAACTCTATAAACACAATATAAGCGGCTTTAACCATCCAGGTCAAACCTCAAAACTGGAGCGTCGAATTAAGAGTTACCAACTCATAATTCATTCATTTAACGCATATTCCATCAAGGGTATCATAATAACACGTTAATAAATGTTTACTTTTAATCGGCACATATACATTATTATATGACCTGAACACTTGCATAGAGTTTTAATAAACGTGCTTGTAGTGTATTTTTGTATTTTTTACGTTATTTGGCGGGATAGCTACTTTAACACTTTTGTAGTGTACTTTGGCGGGTTAGTTTCTTTAAGTGAATTGAAATTCATTTCTTAATGCAATTACTTAAATATATTTGTCAAAAATCATTTTATGTTCCTAGTCTGGTTCTCTGAGATGACCCGGTCGGAGATTGAACCCACAACATCCCGCAAGCGAACCATGTGAGGCGGGCGCTCTATCACTACTCAGGTTCTTTATTTAATGGGTAATGCTATACTCTCTTGGAGAATGACCATTGTTATGTTTTATGGCAAACTCAAACCGTATGATTTTGCACTAGTATTGATTTTAGTTACTAGTATAAATGTTATATGTATGATATGATATAATATAGTCACATGTAGTGACCTCCTAAGCACTACACTTAAAAAGTAGCTATCTCGCGAACAAAAGCCGCATTTTACATGATATGTACATTGTTTCTAAAGCTACATATTTTGAGAATCCAAACTTTATAGACATAATATAAACGGCCACACCCCAAAACTGGACAGTCGAATTACGAGTTTCTCTCGTAATTAAATTTACGCATATTCAAGAAATTAACAGTTTTAGTGCTTTTTTACTATTTTATTCTATATTGTTTGCCAAAAGATCTATATTTTTTCCTTTATTTCTATTATTTTATAGAAATATATATCATTTCACTTAAATGGGTAGATAAAATAATGAAAAGGCATTTAAAATACATTTTTATAGAATTATTGCAGAAAGCAGCAGTTTTAGTCATTTTTCCAACTTTTTGACCCCGAAAAAAACATTTAAGGATTCACGAACCTTTAGAGACACTTTTAAAAATATGGAGAAATACATAACAAACATTTGAGGAAAATTGTGTTGCTTTTGTCCGGCATATCTAGATTGGGTCTTAAAACCTGGGTTGTGGTCTCTAGCTATATAATAAGAAGTCTGCGATAAGAGATGCACAGTTTGTACCCATAGGGATACAAAAGAAATGACTTATAGCTGGTATTTCCATAACTGGTGAAAATATTATATAATAGGAAAATAAGTGCTTCACAAACTTCATGGCTAGTACAAGTAGGTTGGTAAGAGGCCAAAAATGTAGTTTTTGTCTGTAGCGTTTTTTAACGGGATCAATAAAGCAAAGTAGCAGACTCGGTTTTATTGAGTCTATGCAGGAGAGGTATACCTCTCACGGATCCAAGCACCATCTTAAGCGCTCTTCTACTTCAAACAAAGAATGAGCTTGATGATCCCAAAGGGAAGTTTGTTTTGCTTTTCGTCTACCCGAGCCTTGATTGTAATGCACCGATAGATATGCTCTGAACCAATATAATTCTAGGGTATAATAATTCATGCTGCCGAGTTCCAGAGATACGAAATTGACGTAATGTAAGCGTCAAACAATACTTATATTATTAGCTGCTTTATCAGCAGGAACGAAAAAACCATTTGTAGTGAAATTATAGTATTCTCGATTTTAAATTACTAGACGAAAACCTAGGTCATGGAGGAAGTAAAGAGGGGTTATCTGTAAGTGGTGTTATCTCAAAAGCGCCGATAAAAAAATCACGTACTGCTTGGCCATCATCTTACAATTTACTTGATCTTAAGAAAGGAATCCAGAATATTCATACTAAATGTGTTCTATCTTCTGCAGACAAAGCCTCCAACAATATAACAATTTGCCTATTTTGTTAGAGGATATAGCCTGTCTGTGAATTTCTTTATTTACACTGCCCCATCTCATTTGGATGACAAGAGGGTAAGAATGAGGTCTGGTGATCCCTATAACCTGGTTTAACATCCCAACGGTCTTTTTGCCACAGACCGTTCCAATGCGGTAGCCCTATTGTCAACCCGTTTGTTTTATTGATGTCAATGCCTTGCTTTTAATTAACATTTTGTAATTGTTTGTTTTTTATCCATGTTTGTGGTTGACTATGTCCTGTGAAAGCTACGTTCATACCTACGTTTATGTTTAATAGTAATGCATGCACCACTATAAACATCTCCATTTTAACATCTTGTCTTATTGCCGTTAAAGAGCAGGCGGCATTTTTTGCCACTGAACATTCCATGGTGAAAACATTGTCAACCCTTTTATATACCTTGCCTTTAATTTATCTTTGTAATTGTTGTTTGTTTTGATGCGTGTTTTTGGTTGACTGTCGCCCTTGAATGTTACATGTCTTGTTTTGCTTTTATAATAGCATATAAAAATGAATGAAAACAAAGACATGTTTTATTCTAGGATATGTCCTTCTTTGATAATCCAAAGAACAGAGCTGGAATATTCACAACAAGACTGTCAACTGACGCCACTCTAGTACAATGTCTCTATAATACCTAACTTATATATATTGTTCAAATAGAGTTAGAACGAAAAGAAAGATTGTAAGCTTCACATTTAGGATATCCTTCGACCGTCTTGATTATGAAATGCAAGTATCCGCACTATGGCCTAAACAATGAATATACGTATTCGATGAAATTTACTACGAATGTATACTTAGCACTGTAGTCAGTTTCTTTCCCCCCTCTGCAGCTATGCAGTGAAGTAATAGGGAACAGTAAACATTTTAAGTAAAAAAGGAATTTGAAAGAAAGTTTTACTATGTCAATTGCTTGGGTTTTAAGGAAAAAGCCAAAAATGATGATATTGTTAATTTAAAACAGCTTTTTATACAATTTCTTATAAAAAATAAATTAGTATAACCCCATTTGCTTCTCCTTATGAATATTTTGATTGTATTCTCATCAAAATCAATGACTTTTTGAGATAGGAGTTAGACAGAAACGTTAAGATGCCACGTGATTATATTGTCACATTACTTGCAAATATAGCTGAAACACTGTTATCTCATATACATCTTTTCAGACCCGTCAATATAGCATTTCTTTTCAGAAAAACGTAACTTACCAAAGGTCCACTCTCATACTCCTTTACAATATGGTACGTCAAATGTAAGGCACGATCAAGAAAACAATATTCGAATTTCATTTTTCACATTTAATGAATGAAATTCAACCTAATTTTGTTTCAAATTTAAACATATTACGTTGTAATTTGTAACTCGTTTGAGATAAGAGATAATAGAAACAATTGCGCTCTATTATTACACTGTTTTTATGTGCCACAAAGATTGTCTTTTTTCGTTGGTTTTCTCTTTTACATATTTATTTCAGAAATGCAATGAAGAGAGCCTTCTTCTGGCCTTGATTCTTGGTATATCAAATTCTATGATATACGTTACGTAGGCAGTCGCATTTACTTACGGTGCATTTCTTATACAGTACGAAGGTTTGGATTTCAATCTTGTATTTAGGTACACTATTGATGCATGATAAGTTCTAATAATATTCTGAAACCCATGCTTTAAATACAACAACAAATACGTGTTCATGAAAGATAATTAGTATTGAGATGACCATTGCGCATACTGGTTTATTGATGTAGCATTGTGCAGCCAGTTAGCTCAGTCGGGTTAGCATCAGAACTGTAATCCGAGAGTACCGGATTTGAACCCCACGTCCGGCTGCAAATTTATTAGTACCTGTTACAATGCAAGATCATCCTGAGAAACACCAGCAGCGGTTCCCATGTATAATTAATCAGGACTGTTATTCATTCGATCTTTGGAGATCGCTGAGCCCGATACTTTTATTTAGTTATCGGTGGTACATTTACAATTGCTTTTGTTTTCTTACTTAATTTTTCGATTCGGTGGTTCCACTACTCCGGCCGATAAAAGGCTCTGGATATTGTTTAACCACTCATAGGATATGTTGTCTGCGTTTGAATTTAGTCTTTTGGCTGTTACTTGTGATACGCAGGCTTCATAACCGCTGCTCCCAACTAAACTCCATTTTGTTTATTTCGCTCTTCTGGGCATAGTATTTTGTTAGATACTGGGACCATACGCCGCTGGACATGGGGAAGAAAGGATCTCTATGTCCACCGCCATATGCATGCCATCTTCGGGATGGTTAACATTATGTACTATTGATTTTATGAATATTGAATTCTGCTCAACCCGGGGCTAGAGGGCGTGAGCGGTAGCTAGCATATTTCACTACCGTTCATGAACAGTCTCAATCAAACCGAGACTGCAATATTTTGTATGTGTCGTGTTCGGCCGTTTCCAAAGGTCCACTCTCATACTCTTTTATTAGATATTCATGGTCGATTGTTAATCTGATGGTGGTATATGTGACCGGGTTCATGTTTATGATGAACAGTCGAGTGTCCTCGATAGCTGAGTTGGTAGAACGCTAGCACTGTATTCTAGATATCCTGGTTCCGAATCCCGATAGAGGTACGATGTTTTCATCATCTGTTCCATTTTCGGATGCCCACGGGATCATCCCGAGAAACACCACAAGAACCCTGAGTTCGATTATCGGTGGAGCCACGATTTCTTCACGACCAGTTATATTATGGGGCTCGTTCAGAATCATTACGAGAAAAACAAGCAGTGGTTCTCTTGTATAATTAAAACATCAGGAACTTATTTCAGTCTGATAGGTGTATTTGTTGCCGGTACAGGTATATAGTGAAAAGTCAGTTGCAAATCGCAAGGTGTGAGAGCAATAGCACGATGCGCTGGAGGCCCTGGTTTTGAGTCAATGATGAGACCTGACAAACCGGTTCTATTTACTTTAAAGGGACACAGGGCAATCTTGATTTCTTAAAAACTCGCGGCGCCCCGTTAGTTTTTCTACATAAATTGCATTTGCTCAATCATTAATATTAATTATAAGAATAGTATGAAGCAAATTGATTTTACATATTACTGAATGTTGATTACTTTTCACCAATAATATATTCAAACCTATGATAAAATAATGAAGAAAAGTTGAAAACTTAAAATTGTATTTAATATATGCAAGCAGATTTAAAGACAAAAAGTTACTTGATTAAAAAATCGAATGCTAATTTTAATGCTTGATAAAAACTTCAAGGTTGCCATGTGTCCCTTTAAACTAATTCTCTTGTATCTTGATAACCAAACAACGTCCAGTGCCAATATGAAGAAGTATAATAACCTATTACATTTCGTGAATAGGTTCCTCAAACATGGCGATTACATTATAACTATTTCTGTCACTCTTTTTCGTTGGATCAAGTGTATTGTCTACCATCATTTTGGCTGGAATGCACACTGGCCGGAACAGTGCGTTGGGAGACTCACAAAGGCAAAGCTAGCAACAGCACGACTGTTCGGATACATCGACACCAAGCCAACAATGAATATAGATAACAATGAAGGCACAGTTAGTGTCCAACCTTATAAGATTACTCAAGTAAAATAATTAAAAAAAATATAATTAAATAGACATAACTTCCATTAATAACGTAAATTATAAAATGTAGATTTAGCAAACAAAGAAGGTATAAAAGTAGATATAAAGATCGAACAGGAAAGTAGCATTCAAGGACGACAGTCAAACACAAACACACAAAGAAACAAAGAACAACTATATATAAAGATGAATAAAAGCCAAGATAAGACATCACAAACACACAAGGGTTGACAATACGGCTACCGTCTTGTAACGGTCAGTGGCAAAAAAGGCCGCTGGGGGATAAACCAGGTTCTAGGGTGCACCAAACCTCACTCTTACCATATTGTCATCCCAATAAATGGGACAGCGTAAATAAAATAAAGATATCCCCGCCAGGTTACTCTAACAAACACGGCAGCGTTAATAGGCAATATAAGTAAAACATATAAATGATCATGTTTATATAATATAAAAAACAAAAGCCTGGAAAGCCACAAAGTAAGTACTCAATGACTTGGCAGAAGTCGAACAGGAAATGTGTCGTTCTCAGAACACTGTCAACCAAAAACAAGCATACAAAACAAAAAAGAAGTACAAATTAAAATAAAGGCAAATTATGCGACACCAGAAACTGGTTGACAATAGGGCTAACGCCTTGGAACTGGCAGTGGAAAAAATGTCACTGGGTTTTTAAAGCACCAAGCATCACGCTTACCCTACTGCCATCCAGATAAAACAGGACAGTGTAAATAGTGAAAACTAGAGTAATATGTTTATTCATGAAGAGCAATAAAACACAAGTCTGCAATTATACCGTTGTTGTTAATGACCTTTATGTTATGGATCTATCCCATACGTATATTTCAGCAACATCTAAATAATCACTTTAGTTAAACTTTCAAGCTAAATAGAAATTTATCTTATATATCCCACTTTCCTTTTTGAAACAAAGGAACAGATGAAAGGCTTTGTTGAATTCAGAAATGTCAGTTTCTATTACCCAACTCGGCCTGATGCGAACGTATTAAGAGACATGGCAATCTCCATCTGTCGCGGTAAGACATTAGCGCTGATCTGAGCAAGTGGATGTGGAAAATCTACAACTGTCGCTTTGCTTGAGAGGTTCTATGACACCGTATCCGGATCTGTGGTAGATATACTCATCATTACGTGGTCCGAGTATTAACTATCATACCCCAGCCATGGGTGATGAACTAAAACCTTAATTTTGGCTTAAAAAGTTTGCATAGTGTAAAATTTAAACATTTAATAGGTAATTTTAAAGAGGTTATCGCATTTTTTTCAGTAATTCTTTTTTTAAACATGTTTTATTGTCGAAATATTCGTTATAACATCCTGTTAATATAAGCTTTCCCATCGCTTAATGGAATTAAGGCGGGACCATGTAATGAGTACTATTTTATTTTTAAAAAATGCATGAGATATCACTTTTTAAGAGTTAATTTTATGAGTCGAAACGGCAAGAAGAAATTTAAAACAGTTTGTTTACGTGCACACACACCTCCTTTTCTCCTTGTGTCATTTCTACCTTAACCATGCTATAAATATAAAAACAGTCATTCTTCCCCATTTCTTGTTTATCAGTAGTAATTATAACCTGCATTAATTATGCGCATTTAATTAAGTAAAGTGGAGATCCCTAATAATATGTGTTCTGAGGATGAATATTATATCGATTAGAAATTTTCAGTTTAGAATAAACTTGTTTTAATTTACTCTCTTTCGAAACAAGCTACAAGGTTTATTCAAGCCTCTCATGATGGCGCAGATTAAAGCTTTACGTTAGTGTTGGAGTGTGGGCGGTCGAACTGAGTGTGTGTGGTTGGGGGAGGGGTGGGGCGTTGGGGGCTGAGATCCTAATGAGAACACACGTGTCAGATTAGGCGTCATTTAAACATCGAGCCGAGCAATCGATTCTGGGTCGCATTGGTGAAAAGCGTTTGAGCTACCAACTGCGCTACCGGACTCCCATGCGTCTTGTTTGTAGCACATAACATACATGCGTTTATTTCACACCTCTATAATTAACATGACGCCAGTTGACAATCATTTATCCATTTGAACCAATCAAACCAATAAGATAAAGATAAGATAAATGAAGGCCATATTTTACTCTCTTTCGAAACAAGCTACAAGGTTTATCCAAGTCTCTCTCGATGGCGCAGATTAAAGCTTTACGTTAGTGTTAGAGTGTGGGCGGTCGAATTGAGTGTGTGTGGGTGGGGGGAGAGGGGTGGGGGCTGCGATCCTAAGGAGAACACACGTGTCAGATTAGGCGATCACCGTACCTGTCATATAAACATCGAGCCGAGCAATCGATTCTGGGTCGCATTGGTGAAAAGCGTTTGAGCTACCAACTGCGCTACCGGACTCCCATGCGTCTTGTTTGTAGCACATAACATAAATGTGTTTATTTCACACCTCTATAATTAACATGACGCCAGTTGACAATCATTTATCCATTTGAACCAATCAAACCAATAAGATAAAGATAAGATAAATGAGGGCCATATCGTGTTAACGAGGTAAAAGTTAACGGACGGACGGGCGACAGACAACTCGTTATACCATAAGTTCTGCTAGCCTTCGGCCAGTAGAGCTAAAAACTTTATTAATTTTGAAAAAGTCCAGTTGACGCCATCCCTTGCAACCCTACCGTCTCCTCTTCTCTCTACCTTGCACCCCTCCTCTCCCAATTATAAAATGCTCTTACGCCACTGAATGCGTGTCCACACTGTAGTTGTCAAATTATTTAGGTCATAGACAATGAAGACGTCAAGTCACTTAATCTGAAATCGCTTAGGTCTCACATTGGCATTGTGTCTCAGGAACCAATCCTGTTTGACTGTAGTATTGCAGACAATATTTCTTATGGGGACAACAGTCGCATGATTAACATGGACGAACTTATTCAAGCAGCCAGAAGTGCTAACATTTACGACTTCATAACGTTGTTACCAAAGGTAATGGTAGCGAATGTGTCAGTTACCAAAAGCAGAACGTTGACAGATGCATTAAAACCGAGTCTGCTAATTTTCTCTCTTGTTTGTGTTCATTGTTTCCAATGGATCCCATTTTCAGTATTTACTGTAAATATATCTTAGTGGATGCATTGATTACTTTGAAATCGATAAGACAGAAAAAGTGTTGAAACATATATTTAGATCATAATTAAAATTGTATATTGTCTGACTGATCACCGTAACAGCATGTTGAGATTCAATAAATACAATGAATTTGTTTGTATGGTGTTTTACGTAATTTTCAACACATGTAAAGTTATATATGCCGGTCGATTTTTTGTGGTGGCGGTAGATCAACAATTTGTCTATAAACAGAAGTTCTATATTATCTAATAGGAAGATGAGTGCTTCACAAACTTCTTGGCACAGTGTAATTGTTAGTAAAAAACGCTTTAATATTATTACAGGCCAAAAA
This sequence comes from Cyrtodaria siliqua, assembly GCA_037043455.1. Taxonomy (NCBI): domain Eukaryota; kingdom Metazoa; phylum Mollusca; class Bivalvia; order Adapedonta; family Hiatellidae; genus Cyrtodaria; species Cyrtodaria siliqua. Next base: position 112,030 of record JAWPHD010000206.1, on the reverse strand, counting down.
TGTAGTTTTTTCTCTAGCGAAAGTTTTTTTAATAAGAGCAATAAGCTTGTATTTAATAAGGTGATGTGGTAAGGTTGTATATAGTGTAGAGAAGTCATACGTGCTTATAGATGAAACTTGACGTTTATTGCAAATGTTATCAAGAACGTCTACTGAAGTTTTAATAGACCAAAATAAATTAACTCCAATGTTTTCATAAGTTTTAGCACAATATTGTTTAACGTGATCTTTAACGGCAGTAAGACAAGAGGTTCAAAGTTTGGAGATGTTTGTGGTGGTGCGGGCACTAGAATTCGAAATAAAGCGGGCCTTATATGGATTTTTATGTAATTTAGGAATCCAGTACATAAGTGGCAGTTTGTTCTGCTTTTCGTCTACCCCTGCCTTGAAAGTAGTGCACCGAGTGATATGTGTGGAAACAACATCATTCTCATTAGATAGAACTGGAGTATACGAATTAGTGCTGCCTAGTTCCAGGGATAAAACATTGACGTCATGTAGGCATCAAACAATAATTACATCATTAGCTGCTTTATCAGCTCGAACTAAAACAAATTTATTATGAAATTCTTTAATTCCCGATTTTAAATTACGAAAGGAAAATCTAGGTCTCGGAGGAAGTAAAGAGGGGTTACGATTATTTATTTTTTTCGGCCATCTTTATAAAAGAACGGCCAATTTATTTTCCCCGTCATAGGTACATGGGGGTCAGAGAATCATCCCCTTGGTACCGTACAATAGTCGATAATTGTAATAAATCATTGTATATCTAAGCAACAAAGCATTCATAATACATGCCAGCCAAATAAATAATTACAAGATCGAAGATCAAAATTCTAATCTTGTTATTGTATGCCCAAAATACGAATAAGTTAAAAGATAAATGCCTCACAATAGTAAGATTATTTATATTTATCTAGCATATATCATAATATACACATATTAACACATTGAATTACAATTCAATTTAACCATTGCTATGATGGAGAGTGTTTTTTTCTATTCTCTTTGTTGCCACAAATAAACTGCTATATGTAAATAGGGGATACTATATGTTGGGCATCGGACATTTCATCTTTTGGTGGTGGTGTCTGTTTGTGGGGTCTTTTACTGAAACCAATTTCTGAAGGTTAAACAAATAATCTGGTTCAAACAACCATTGGGTGAGAAAGTAGGTGAATTCGAAGGAAAATGTCAGACCCCCTCCTGAGATAAAATGGTCGACCCCTTATTAAAAGGAAGGGAGGTAATTCGTGTTATGTTCCGTCCATATTTTCCCGAACTGATTGTTTCCCTCCTAGTGACAATACAAAATATAGTAAGAAAATAAACTTCCTCATTGATTTTAAAAGACCCTTATTATAATTTAGTTCAAACAAACAAGTGTAATTTTGCCAGTTCTCATTAAATTTGCCAATATAATTTGTTCTGAGAGCTATTACTTTTTCTGTGTTATATTGGTAGAGAACTGAGTTTTTATACATGGTTGAACATGGTAATCTCTTATCTATTCTGCAAAAGTAAATACATTTCTTTGCTACTAGAATAAGATGATTTAAAGTATTATCTAGTGTAACATCTCCGAATATACTTATGTCTAATGTTAAATTATTAAGATGTCTGCACCGTTCTTTAAACCAGTTGCAAACACTATTCCAAAAAGATTGCACATTTCTACAGTGCCAGAATTGCTAAGATACGGTATAATAATCTTGTCTGTAACCAAATAAGTGCAGTGTCTTTTGTTATGTTAAAAGGGATTGAAAATATATTTCTCCATTCTTCTTTGTTTTTTTTCTAAATTTTCTTGATTCCATTTTAATATTGGTGTTGTTTCAGTTGTTTTTCTATTCAGACTTTTGTAAATATTTTTGAACCCCTTTTCATCTTGCTTAATAAGATGTAAGACTAAGTTTGGAATGGGGCCAAATATTTTATATTTATCTTTTTTGATTTCTAATAGGCTAATTGTTGATTTTATTGCCCTTATAACACGTTCATACTCAATAAAGTTTGAAAAATATCCATATTTTTCATGAAACAAGTCAAAAGACAGAAATTCACCGTTTTCATTTACAAAATCATTAACAAAAATAATATTACTAACTATATAATGTTTACTATATAAACAATTACGTCCGATATTTTGATCTTTCTTTAATTGTATCATTGAGAAAAAACTGGTTCCATTAATATATCATTTCATGAATTTGGAGAAAGTTCTTTCTTTAACTGACTCAATGCACTATATATTTCATTCCAAAATGGGTTGTCTATCTTGTTCAGGTTGATGTCTATAAAGTTATGTCCAAATTTAGCAGGTGCTTTTGCAAAAGGGTACATAGTTTCGAAAAGGTGATACCGTTTTTTATTGATCATGTTCTATCTTCCAAGTGACCTTCAGGGATAGGGATTTCATAAAATATTCTACATTTAGCATCTTTAGTCCCCCTTCACTATAAAGCTAATTCATAATGTCTCTTTTTATTTTGTCGACTGGACTATTTCATAGATACTCAGTAAAATAACGAGTTTAACTGTTTGATTATTATTTTTGGTGGGTTTGGGATGGTTAATATGAGGTGATTGATTTTTGACAGAGCAAGGCTTTTTATCACAATGATTTTACCATATGGGGTGAGCCTTCTTTTTGACCATCTAGATATAAGTTCTTTGATTTCTTTAATCTTATTATCATAGTTTAAAGTTATCATATCTGCCAGATTTGTTGAACTGCGCTACAGAGGCTAATGACCGTTTTGTTGCTACTCACACCTTTTAGAGACATCCGCTAAACCTTGGCAATTCATGCTAAAGCACTTTATATTATTTGTCATTTAGTCATGTCTGCTTGAATATTTAGTTATAAATACACATTCATTAAATTGTGGACATGGAAGTACTGGCCACTTTAAAACTCCATGTAACAAAGAAACAATCTTGAACCTGAACGTATAGTCAGTAGCTAACGTGAATATTAATAGGATAAAGACAAATGGCTGATTGAACAAAGTAAATACGAAATGGGTAGGGTGTAACTCGTTATTATCAAACCAAAAGTAGGTCGCATAAAATACAAAAATGTAAACAAATAACAATGTAACAAACAATTACTCATGTTGTTTATGTTGTTTGTTGCCGGCAGGCATTGTTCGATTCAGTACTAGTGTACTCGTATATAACATACCTGTAAATGGGTGCACGCACGCAAGAAAGTAACGAAATTAATCAATAAACACGCTTTTGTTTACAAAACTTTTTCAAACCAGAAATTATCACCTTAAAGTATGTGTAGGCGCTTATAAATTCATTACAGCCTGTAACGCTTGGCCCTTAAAGCGTCTACTAAGAATTAATTTGATTCCGGTTTTGATGACGTCACATGTAAACAGGTCACTGCGCGTGTAGATTGCAACGCGCTTCATCTTAAAGAATCAGTATCATACGCGTGGTAGACGAGTTCAGCGCGAAACAGGGTCATACTACGGGTCCTCTCAATACTAATCTTTTATAAACTGTATTGAGATTCTAATGGACACATGTATTTAAAACATTACCTCAGACACAGGGGTGTTCCTACGATTGGAGGCTAATACAAAGGAAGGAATGAAGATACGCGCGAATATAAATTTAGACGTCAAAATTAGGCGTCGAACTGCTATAAAATGGACGAAACCCTTTTTTTTCATTACAAAAAAAAAGAATTAACGTTGGGTTACTAAAATCTGTACAGTATTGCAACAAAACTCGTGTGTTATGAATCTAAAAATAGACTGTTGGAAAAAAATAACTGGGTCACTAGATCACACATTCCAATAGCACGTGAAGTAAACAAAGCAAAGTACTTTCACTTTTGAGATGCACATCCACAAACAAAGCATGTACCAAGTGTAAACTTGGTAAAATTAATAAACACATAAAAGAGCAGATTAGCTCTACCATGTAACGTAGGCCTTAATAGTTATAAACACTGGACACATACCTACATACATATATACTTAGATTTGTATTCATGTACTGGATGAACTAAACATATTGGCCATTTTTTATTGTGAAGTAATATAGGCCGTGTGCTGCTACCCAAATTTTGACATATTGGTACCACTCAAGCTGGCAAATTCTATTATGCATTTTCGGAAAGGTCAATGTCTTACGCTTCTTTTAAGCCAGGATAGTATTTTTAGTTCGGTAGCTTAAGTGTGTAAAACTATTGTTTTATAAAGGGAGGTAATTTTTAAGAAAATGTTCTAAATTTATATAAAATAGATGTATGGCATGGATTAACTCCACCAAATTTGTTTTTGTGTATTTGATTGCGTTCAAAATGGTTACGTAAGTCATGTAAACATATAACAGTTCAATAGTTCAACCCTTAAAAGCGTATAAAAACATATGGAAGCAAACATTCTACCATTTTAATCATAAAGGGACACATGGCAATCTTGAGTTTTATTCAAACATTAAAATTTGCTCCTCAGTTTACTTATCCTGCGTCATTTTGACTTTAAAACTGCTTGCATATAATTAAATAAAAAATTGAGATTTCAACTTTCTTCAATATTTTACTAAATTTTTAAATATATTACTGGTGCAATATTATAAAACGTTAGTAATATGCAAAAATAATTTGCTTTGAACTATTCTAATAATTAATATTAATGATTGAACAAATGCAAGTTTAGAGGAAAACTAACGGGACGCCGCGAGTTTTTAAAAAATCAAGATTGCCGTGTGTCCCTACATTCTATCGAAAGAAGGTAAAGATAACCAAACAAGTTAGAATACATTTATACTTTTTAAGCAAATTACATGTACATATAGTTTTTTAGATTCTGCATATACGAAACAATACGAAATAATATAAACGTCTGACCTCTCTGTAATAAATGTGTTGCTATTAAGGGAGATAATAAAGTACACTTTTAAGATTTTAATTAGAAAAATTAAGCTAAGATTAAAAAATTATTCACAGAAATGTTACAATTCAAAGTTCCATTGTATTTGTCTTTGTGTCACCTTCGTAGCATGGCAGACAGGTAGATATCGCTTTGTCCGTAGTCTGTCTTCATTCATCGTCTTCGTCCGTCTGTCCGTCACGCTTTAACCTGCAACCTGAACTTGGTCATAACTTAAAAAATATTTCACCTATGTTCATGAAACTTCATTAATATCTTCATCTCACCCCAAGGGAAGTCGTTACATATGTCTTATAACTTTGTCTTTTATTTCGGCAAAGATATGCCCCTTTCCATTAAACCTTTACCTGCAACCTGACCTAGCTCATAACGTTAAATAAGCGCATGACAATCTACAAAAGTGTTCCGTGGAACACCCTTCTCGTTATTTATTTAACATATGCAAAAGCCTATGTGATTATCAGCCCTTGATTCCATCATTGAATTATATACTATTGTTAAATTCACATTCACACTAAAAATATGTATAGCATAATTGTAATAGTACATCAATGTTAAAAAAAGTTTTTTTTTTTTTTTTATATTTAAAATGATACACATGAAAAGCGTGCACTAACATTGTAAACTGAAACGTGGTAAGGTAAAACGTTCGGATGAACAGTTTATTAGATGTGTTATTTGGTTTGGACCGAATATAGACATGCTAATGATCAATTGGTTTTGTTTGGCAATGTTTCTATGCAAAATAGTCACTCAGTTCTGTTTAACACATCCACAAATATAGTTGCTGGTTATAAAAAATTACAGAGAAAGTCCGTCTATGTCATCATACTATAACATTGAGATTATTTCGAAACCACATGTCATTGAAAGAATATCTTTGCCTTTTTACAATGGTGCACTTTGAAATTTGGAAGATGCGATAACATGGTTTATTTTATTTAGAAATGATGTCTCGTCTGCTCTCGCTGGATAAATGGAACAATTTATTTGACATTAAAAAAAAAATTAAAAAAATTGCCGTCATACTTTTCGGATAAAAAGGGCATATTTCAGCCATATACGTATTATTTCTGATATTATGTTCACGTAAATAATATTGAAGTACTGTCATGTACATTATAGTTGACATTGCTCATGCCTAACGTATGCATTTGGTTGAACATTTCACTTGACCATACCCCATCCATTTTGGTGTTTGTGTTTATATAAAGATGGCAGATAAATAGTCCTTAAATATTCAGCAGCTAACGAGTGTTACACTTGATGCAAGTTAACACAGGGTAGATACAAAGGCAATGTTGCAATGAGGTTTGAAAGACTAGCACAGCAGTCTTTGCTTCAGTTCTTGGGAGTAGGAAAATCGTTCTTAAATGAAAAAAAACTGATTTACAAAGTAGTTTGAGTATATGACTGCTGAAATAAAAGTATAATCTAGATACGGCTACGTCAATAGGACAGAGCATCCTGACAGACATGTTTTGAAAGACGGTAGTTAAATATTATTTTAAACAGCAGGTTGTCTAAATGAACACACGGTCTATAGTAAAATCTGATGGTGAGATTTTCCAATCCTATCCACCACTCAGTAGAATGGGCATACAACAAGCTGTTGTAATGAGACCCTGGAATAATTATCAAGTGGATATCAGTTAATAATAATCCAGTGTCTTATTACAACGGCTTGTTGTATGTCCATCCTATAGCGTTGTGAATTGATCTGGTCAGCTATTGATGAGCAGTATTCCCTATACATATGCAACAGCAGCAGTACAACATTTGCGTGCATACCATCACGTGCAAACAAGGACCTCGGAAAATCTTACATAGCTTTAGAATAGGGATGGTACACCTTGAACTTTGTTATAAGGCCTATTATAACAGATGCCCATCTGTTCCTTTATAATTTCAGAATGTTATCAAAGTATCTTGCGAAACTTACTTTACACTGTACTTGCAGAAAGCATAGTTGCCTACTTTGCCGCTGACCGTTCCAAGGCGGTAGCCCTATTGTCAACCCTTTTTTGTTTGTGATGTCATTTACTTTTATTATTACTTTTGCCTTCTTGTTTTTCTGTTTCCATGTTTGTTTCTGTGTTTTGTGGTTGACTGTCCTCCTTGAATGCTTCTTTCCCTGTCCGATCTTTTTATATTTCTTCCCTGTATTGTTACATGTTGTGAATGCAGGGGAGTTAGTTGTAGCATGCATACCAGATTCAGAATGTTAACATGCGTCAACATTCGACAGATGAAAACGTAGTATTCTGTCAAAGATGTTAATATCATGATTGTCTCTTTCTGTAGCTTTGAGACGTATATTATTTTCCAGGCTGAGTTTTCTTTAAAACTACGTTTACTTCTTAAGTGCATTTTTCTCAACATATTTCTGAAATATCACTTCTCTCGGTTCTGTTAATTGGCATATATTTTGTTTGCAATATATTAATAAAAGAAATACTACAATGGCATTTACGTATGCAATTTGTGAGTTTGAGTTTAATTATCAAAATCGTTTAAAAATGTCTTATATTACAAATACATGATATTCATGCAATTCTTTTTTTTAAGCTATTTTATTTTATTTATTTTTGTGTGTTAGTCCATTTTTTTCCCATATACACGAACATAGAAGAAACTTTATTTGCCTCGTCATAGGTCTATGTAGGTTCGAGGCCACCCTCCATACATATAACAATATTAGAATAAGTCTAAGAAGACCCTTGAGCAAATCAATAAAATACATAATCATTAAACATTTTGTCATTTCTCGATCATAGTGGACAGTGTCAATATGTGTACTTCAACCTGTTTGTGTTTGTGATGTCGTTTGCATTTTTTTTATTACTTTTGCCTTCTCGTTTGTCTGTTTGCGTGTTTGTTTTTGTGTTTTGTGGTTGACTGTCGACCTTGAATGCTGCTTTACCTGTCCGATATTTGTATCTTTCTTTATATCTAAAATACATCACTCATATGATAAGGTAAATAATAAGATTAAATGGTAATCAATCAAACAAAAATATCATTCTTCGATGATTCTAATTAGTAACGTATTATTGATTCATTTGAGTCAAGTATCTTCTAGATACCTGTCTGTCGATCATATCTTTCCCTGCGAAATCGAAACAAGAGGAAAGATATAATTCAAAACTGGTATATTGAAGTCAAAATGTAATGGGTGCCTCTTTATCTACATAATAAGAAAATGGTAAAGACCTTCAGCTCCCTTTCATTTAAAAAGAAATCATTTTTTAATAAATATTCAAATTTTCGTAAATTTTATTGCAGCCTGCTTTCAAGTTACTTTAATAGAAACATTTTGTCTGTACCTTAATACATCTTTATTTACATTTTTGTAAAATACTTTGTTTTGTTATAAATAAATATCCAAATATCTTTTATTTTATGCTTTATTTTTGTAAATTTTCTCCAAAAATGTCAAGATGTATCAACTTTGTTTATTCCAAACATTTTCCCCATGCACATTAATATAATATAATGTTTATTTTAAGAACATTCAACTCCCTTATATTGCAATACAATTGTATTTTAAATAGTCCAGTTTTAGGCGGTTTTGGTTTAAATTTCGATATTCTGGGCCAAAAGTAATGGCATTTTCTAATCTCTGATCCTTTAGGACTGTCTCTTCTGTAGCTCATGACACCTTTACATTTAAAGAAATACTATAACGACTTCTGTTTTATTATATTTTAATCATAATTTAAAATTTCATAACTATTCCAAAAATCAGCGACTTTAATTCATTTTGTGTTAATTTCCCCCAAAATTTCAAGATTTATATATTTTATTCATTCCAAATATTTGTTTTCATGAACTTGTATATAACAGATAATTTAAAGGACTTTCAATCTCCTTATATTGTAATGAGGATTATATTTTTAGAAGTAATCCCGTTTTTAGTGATTTTGGTTAAAATGTGCAACTTTTGGCCCAAAATATCCCCGTTTTTCCAAATCTCTGATTCTTTGGAATTTTACCTATATCTCAGGACATCTTTAGATAAATGAAAACACTTTAAAACCTAATATTTTGTTTAATTGAAAGTGTCAATATTTTTTTTAAAATTATTCCAAAAATGAGCAATTTGTACGCGTTTTTTTTCTGATTTCCCCCCAAAATGGCAAGCTGTCTACATTTTGTTAATTTCAAATATTATTTTTATTTACATGAATATAACAGGCAACTTTCAGAAGCTTCAGCTCCCTAATATTGCAATGATAATAATATTTAAAAAATTATTCCAGTTTTTAGCGAATTTTGTTCAAATTTGGATGTTTTTGCTCAAAAATAATGTGTTAAGCTACCGTTTCAGAAAAACTATCCTGGCTATTTCTTATTTATTAAGATAGATCTAAAAGGTCATAGCAACTAGAATTTGCCAGCTGAGTTGGTACCGAAAAGTTGAGCAGCACACGGCCTAATAAGGGAAGTGAGGTAAATAAACATATATAAAAAGCATATGCACACACAAAAGAGAACCACATCTAGTCTGTTGTTTGATTTACATGGAATCAAAAACATTTTCATCGCCTTTTCCAGGCAGGTTCCTCTGTAACGTTTCCCAAAGAATCAAGTTTAAAGTTAACATTGTTAATTTTCAGTTTCTCACCATTCTTCATCATAACAGTCACTTTTTCCTCCACGGTCCATGCGTCACGCAAATCACGCTTCTAATAAGATCATATTTATCTGTTTAGTGAGTGTCACAAAATGTCACGGGTAGAGCGTATTGGTCGCACATAGCTCTTGTAAGCAGCTGTTAGTTACACCCTAATTCATTGTTTAGTTGAACCAACTTCACAATGTTCATGATATATTCAGTTAACACGGAAAACCGTGCACATTTTATGTGGCCGCCATAGGACGTCCGGAAGGGCCATTTAATAAGTTTAGCTTTATGATAATGCATGTAAAAGTATAGGTCTATCTCCTTAAAAGGCAAAATTACGTAAGGGTCCTTTCGTGTAGAAATTAATACTGCGAATTTAGCCACGTATGTCATGGACTGAACGGGGGAAATAATGGTTTGGGCGTAACGTTTGCTATAAAATCCATTGTCTTCTAGTTCTGGCCGGGCTTGTTTGATAGTTGCTTTGTTTGGAGCAGGAGTTGGACGGCAAAATTCACAGGCAATATGTCGTCAGTATTTATTTTATTAACTTTTATCGTACATTTGTATTCAGTGGTCGGCGCCATCTTGATTGGCGGTTACGACATCCGGTTAGCTTTGATGTTTCTCAAACATTAACTTGACACTAGCATATGATTTTGAAGTTACTTTATTAAACCCCTGTCACACTAGGGCCGCGTTCTCACGGCGATCCCACGGCGTCCAAGAAAAATGCAGAACGCCGAGGTGCGCGCAGTACGATCGCAAGCATCGCCGCAGCAACGCAGTGGCATCGCCAGTAGGCGCATTGGGATCGCATAGAACGCCAAGCGACGGCGCGCACTTTGAGCATGCACAAAACAAACGCCGTCGCTCGGCGTTCTGATAAGAGCGCAGTGGGGTCGCCGTAAGGTCGCCATAGCAGCGCAGTAAGGTCTCCTACAACGCCACAGGAGCTCCGCGTGCGCGCACAGAGGTCGCAGTGCGAACGCTGTGGTTGTCGGTGGCGCTTGCACGGAGATTGTACGGCGTTCTCTGAGATGTCACTGCGACTCTACCGCGCTTATACGGCGCGTCTACGGCGCTTATACGGAGTGTTATTTATTTTACTGCACTCTTACAACGACTGTACGGAGCTGTCACGGCGATCATTGCGCTCCCAAGGCGCTTCTACCGCGTCCATCGGCGTTTGCATGACAAAAACGAACAAAATAGTATAAATGAATTATAGGTAGTGCAAACGAACGTCTTCAACACGCCGTCAGCGCAGTGTGAGCGCCGTGAAAGCGCAGTGCACGCAGTGGAAGCGCCGTGAGAGCGCAGACAATCGCCAACAAGAACTCCGTAGGAACGCGATAGAACGCCATGGGAGCTCCGTAGCAACGCCTTGGTCGCTGTGAGGACGCCGTGACATCTCCATCTTCACGAAAAATATCAGATTTTTCTTGCGATCTCACGGCGTTCTGGAAAATTAAACAACGCCGTGCCAACGCAGTGGAAACGCGCTATAGTGTGACAGGGGCATTATATGTAATTATTGTTATTAATCATTAATTGTAAAACAATATTAATTTGATAACATTGTATATTTGGTGCATTAGTTAACAATGAGATGGGTGACTAGTATAAATATTCGACGCGTATACATAGCGTTGTATAATATGGTCATTAGTTGACATACATATGTGCATGCATAACTCAGTGAGTGTAATATACGAGTGATTTGATAACGTTCTTTATTACATGTAGTAGGGGCATTGATTAACAGCGACGTACATGGCGTATACATGGCGTTGTAGAATATGTATACATTGCTACTCATCATTAGTACAGCTTACATATATTTATTAAATAATGATTTGTTTTGGTAATGATAATTATGCAATATGGTTATGTTTATCAACCGACATCTAAAACGTATGTATAATTACAGCTTAAGCCATCCAGGGTTGGATATAAGCCATCCAGGTTTGGATATAAGCCTTCTGGAGTGGAGCTAAGCTTCCACGCATAACGTTAAGAGCGGTGGAGACGGTACCTGCGCAGCATGGCCAGGTTCTAGTAGCGACAAACCCCGGAACACGAGGTTCGCCCGTTATCAGTCCTCACAGGAGGAACATCATTCACAACCTCAGTGGAGGTTAATCATCATACATATCGCGTCATCAACCCTTATAGAAGGCATTGATGACAATCATCCATTGTATTCGCGCATCATCATCTTCATGAGCTCTCGCACATCACAGTTATCGCGCTAGATCATAGATGAACATTGTTATAACTTTAACAACACTTTAGTGTCGTACATAATCAGTCGACACATTCAGTATTTGTTACAATACTAAGAACGTCTTAAACGTTCATGAGAACATTCTTTTCATATTTCATCTGTGTATTCGCTTGTTTTTTTTTTGATAATTGTATATATATTTATCATATTTTAAAAGTTGCATTAAACTGATGTAAATGCATTCACCGTCATTGATTCTTTCCTGAGTTAGCCCCAACCACTAGGGTCATCCTGCGACAACTGGTTTTCAGAGTAGTGGGATTTTGGGCAACTACGGAGTGAAAGAATCAATATGTGATCTTTATTATGATATACTAAATCTCTACTTATCATTTTAGAAATATGTACCACCCTCTGATCCATCAAGGCGACTGTAGACGATCACGGCCACAGCTTGGAAGACAAGTCAAGACATGACAAGGGTAGAGTAAGTCCAAACTGTTGTTTTGTAAGTTCTTTCCTTGGCGCGAGTTCGCAGTGGTTTACACGATTGGGTCTGAGGCACTTTTGCTCCATAATTTGGGTGTTTGTTTTTACCTCCCTTGATATACCAATAGTATCCAATTAGGTTGGCGAACAAGACGTTCTACTCATGTTGTGACACTCGATGGGAGAAGTAAATATACATGTACATGCTATACACATTTCTATGATTGTTTAAGGTTTATGTCCAATATCAAATATAGATATTTTATGTAGTGTATATGTTTTGTGGAAGCTAGATACTATCTATACATAACCGTTAGTAGTTAGCGCTAGTACAAATGTGTATGTAACTTGTCCTATGATGATGCCCGGGTATTTACTGAGTACATAGTGACTTACCATTAGTAGTTAGTAGAATAGAATTATTAATGACTTGTGTATTGTAGTTATTGTAGTGAGTATTCCACAATGTCTATAACCATGACGTCCATAAAGGAACTTACGGAGATGGGTAAGGAGTTAGGTTATATACTGGAGAGGAGCTTAGAACCTTTTTTAGAGACGAACAGGCTAGGGAAAGGGAATTTAGACTTAAGGAAAGAGAATTAGCAAAGCAGGAAAGAGATGAAGAAAGTAGATTAGTTAAAGATAAGGTAGAATTAGAAAGTGTAGTAGCCACAGAGAAGCTAGAATTCGAAAGTAGATTAGCTAAAGAGAAGCTAAATGCTGATAAAGAGAAGCTAGAATTAGAAGGTAGACTAGCCACGGATGGGTTAGAATTAGAAGGTAGGTTAGCTAAAGAGAAGCGAGTTGATGATAAAGAGAAGCTATAATTAGAAAGTAGAATAGTAAGGGAGAAGCAAGAGTTAGAACATGAGAGGTTCGAAACAGATGGTAGACTAGCTAAGGCTAAGATAAAGATGGAGATGGAGAAATCAGAGTTTGATCATAAGTTAGAGTTGGAAGCAGCTAAGACAGATAGTAAGGACAGTAAAACTGTAGGAAAAGATGGGTATGCTGGGAAGTTAAAAGGTCAGAAGTTACCATAATTTGACGCTGATAAAGATAACATTGACAGTTACTTGTTACGGTTTGAACGTTATGCTGAGTTACAGGAATGGACCAAAGATAAGTGGGCAGTTCATTTAAGTGCGTTATTGAGAGGCAAGGCCTTAGATGTATTTTCTAGATTACCTAGTGTAGATTATCTTGACTATGACAAGTTAAAGGATGCTCTTTTAAAGAGATTTGCGTTAACTGAAGAAGGTTTTAGAAAGCGGTTTAGAGCTTGTTTGCGTGAGAAAGGCGAGTCATTTATTCAGTTCATTAGTAGGTCTAGAAATTACTTAGATAGATGGTTAGAGTTAGGGAAGGTAACGCAGACTTATCAAGGCCTCATAGATTTCTTGTTGCGGGACTAGCTATTCAATGTTTGTAGTAGAGATCTGTTCTTATTTCTGAAAGAAAGAAAACTAACTAGTGTAGATGAAATGGAAACATAAGCAGATCAGTTTGCCGAGGCTAGAGGTGGAGCTCATAATGTAGTGTCGGAAGACAGAACTTTTAGAGATAAGCAAGGGGACGATCATAGTAATAAACAGAAAGTCCAGAGCGGAAGCTATAGAGGTGGAGGTAGTTCGATGGGTGCTAGAGGAGGTAGCAATAGTGGTTACAACATAGGTAGACCTTTTATTCGTTGTCGTCACTGTAATGGGAATCATGCTTCACATGAGTGTAAGAAAGCGGTGAAAGTATCCGCTGTCGTAAACAGTTTTAGTGACAATAGTAGAGTGGACAACAATGTAGGTAGTCAGAACCAAGGTTTTAACAACCCATGGAATTTCGGTAGAGGTAGAGATAGTAATAGTTCGGTTATTAAAACCGAGAGTAGTAGCTGTTGTGTTAGATCGAATGGCGTAATGGCGAAGATCGGAACATGTCTCTTTCCGTATGCACATTTTCCAACGGCAGATGGTAGAGTGAATGGCACGAATGTAATTGTAATGAGGGATACAGGTTGTACAGGTGTGGTAGTTAGGCGTGGTTTAGTTACGGATGACCAGTTGGTAGGTAAACAGTCACCGTTTATGTTGTTAAATAAGTCGGTAGAGCACGTGCCAATAGCGAGAATAGATGTAGATACACATTTCTTTAAAGGGACTACAGAGGCACTATGTATGGACGACCCGGTGTATAATTTAACGATAGGGTACATAGAAGGTTCAGTACTTCCGGTAGTGTTCGATTTTAGGAGTAGCATAAGTAATGCAGTAGGGACTAGAGCGCAGGTTCAGAAGCAAGCTCAGGCTTATAGAAAATTAAAGGTTCCTGAAGCCGTAGGTGACATATCCAAAGCGGAGTTTATAGAAGCACAAACTCAAGACGAGTCGTTAGAGCCTTGTAAACTAAAGGCCAAGGATGGTGTAGTGAAGAAGTGTAAAGGGTCCGGTAGTTGTAAGTTTGTACATAAGAATAGATGATTGTACAGAGAATTTGAAGATAGTGGTAGTAGACAGTTTCACCAATTAGTGGTACCTACCCAGTATAGAACGACAGTGCTTAAAGGTGAAATATAGCGTGTATTTTGAGATATATTCGGAAATATACGTATATAATATACAATATTTTCAAATCTTACACTTATTGGTTGTCCCGTTTTCTCACAGTAGCCAATTTATCTCATAGCGCACACGCTTCGAGTTTCGCCCTTTTTGAAGACAGGTAAATGATACGTGATCCTGTGACGTCATTGGTACCAAACGATTCGCGGTGTCGCATTGAGTTGTATAGTATTGTCTATGTAGGATTACGTTTTATGGTACTTGTTAAAAATGACGTGTGTTGTTGCTGGGTGAAAAAGTTTGCATAAAGAAGGACAAGATAATAACCTAAGTTTCTTTCGTTTCCCTAATCGAGATAATGATACATTAAGATTTACCGAAGAAAATCGCCCGACTCAACGAGAAAGTGGGAACCTACGAAAGACGCGCGAGTTTGTAGCAAACATTTTGAGTTGACTTCGTGGGAAGTCCATCCTTTGGTTTCATTATCTTTGAATTTGGAGAACAAAAGGCCATGCAGATTAAAGTCAACAGCGGTACCAACGATATTCGACTATAAACATGAGAAGTGCATAACCCCGCCGTCTCCAAGCAAGTTGTATTCGCCTATTCGACCGGCGTTGAGGAGGAAATTCATACATGAAGTAAGATTGAAATTTATTTTCAATTATCTTAGCACCTCATCGGGTATACGTATGATAAATTGAAGAAAGGTGTATAGTCTTAGATCTTTATATACACCGTGAATGTTTAGAATTAGAAGCATGCGTCTTTTCGTGAATCAATGAAGAGTTGACGGCGCTAATATTATGTAGCCGTCTTTTTTTAAAAGATTGCTAAGAACGTTCAGCATACAAATTTAAATGAATCCGGTGTAATAAACACTGTGTCTTTGTTTCCAAATTTTAATTTTAATAATTTTAAATTATACACCCTCTTCTGCCAATAGTATTATAGATATATATTATCAACATATATAGGGCTATGGATTTAAAAAAAAATACAAAATATTTCATGGATATTTATTACAAGTCAGAAAATTAATAATATTACTAGCTTTTGTATTAATTCAGTAATTTTTTATAGCAAAGCAACAACAATAACGCCTCTTAGCTTGTGCAATAAGTAAAACAAGTATAATAGAATAATATACTTTATATTATGGTAATTTGATATATTTGGTCTGTTTTCGATCTGTATATCAGGAGTAAGTATACATGAGTAAGTATACTTACTGTCTATATCGTGCTCATAATACATTTGACTATATTATTTAAATCATAGTATTTTTCTCTCTTTGTGCGCGACAAATATCATGTGATATATCCGTCTTGTTCAATACCCGTCTGCCCTCGGCGGTATTACACCGCTCAAGTAATTGCAATAAACAGGAAATATATCATAAAACTAGGTTTCACTAAATGGTGCGTGCTTTTGTGATATACCGACGTATGTACCCAAGTTAGGCTGCACTTCAATAGTGCACCGCAATATTTTTTTAGTCTGTATTGATATTTGGGGGCACGTGGAGACTAGAGAGCGTGTCATATTGCAAACACCGCTCCTAGAGTGTTTGGTGTTGATGGCGACTTATGGCAAATATATAATACTATAGAAATTATGGCGCCGAAATTATATGCTGTTTCATTTATTATTCTGTTTCATTTATTATTGTTTTTATTCATTTTTTATCAATTATGGATAATATCTAATAAATATATTTGTTCTAGTCTACTTATCGGCAAAATAAATCTGACGCTCGTTTTACCATAGATCTATATACATATATATCCATGTATTAATGTATAGGTATAGACCAGTCCATTCATTCCGAATATACTACATTTCGCGGTTATTGTGTATGTACCAAGATATTGAAGTGTTGCGGGTGACTTACTGTCAGATTTCGATAAAAACAATGTTTACGTTGTTTTTTTGTTTGTTGTTGCTGTTAGTGTATAAATACGCTATTTTGTTAGATTAGTGAATAGTGTAATGAACCACTGAACGTAACGAATGACATGACACGATAGTCTTTACAAGCTCTCCATTTGCACCTGCACCGCGTACGACTTCATCATCAGTTGATTTTTCCGATGTATTTTCGTCCTCAGACACGTATTCTGGCTCCAAACCGTAAGGTTGCACATGGTGTAACCGTTTTATCACGGGCATTTCCTCTGACATCGCTTAATTCTCACATTTTCACACAAGGTATACTGTTTTGTGTTCAGTCCCAATGTAAACAAAAAATAGTTTGTTCCCAATGACGTCATTTCCGGTAATTCGCGCAAGAGTTTTTCCCCTTAGATTTTTTTCGATTTTTTAGCAATGCCTGTTCGCCTTTTCGGTTTTTATCTTTAAAAACATATTTTCACTAAACATACATCATTAGCATAGTAAACATTGTATTTATAATGATATTTAATAATTAAAAACATATCAACAACGGATTTGTTGATTTAGGACAAATTTCATCTTTAAGGTAGCTCATGAGTCGATTATGGGAGGTCATTTAGGCGTAAAGAAAACGTCATATATAGGTCCCATGAGGATTCTTAGAGAGATGTGGGCAGATGAAGTAGATAGTGATGAGGTTAAGACTACATATCAGTACGTTTTAGATATGAAGGAGAAACTAGAGGAGACTTGTAAGATAGCTCAAAGTCAGTTAGTTAAGGCAAGTACCAAGTACAAACGGTACTATGACCAGAAAGCTAGAGCTAGGAAATTTAAGATAGATGACCAGGTGTTATTGTTACTCCCGACCGACAATAACAAGCTGTTATTACAATGGAAAGGTCCGTTTTACGTTAGGGGGATAGTTAACGTTAAGAGCGGTGGAGACGGTCCCAGTACCTGCGCACCAGGTTCTAGTAGCGACAACCCCCGGGACACGAGGTGGGCCCGTTATCAGTCCTCACTGGAGGAACACCATCCATAACCTCAGTGGAGGTTAATCATCATATATATCGCGTCATCAACCCTTATAGAAGGCATTTGATGACAATCACTCATTGGATTCGCGTATCATCATCTTCATGAGCTCTCGCGCATCACAGTTATCGCGCTAGATCATAGATGAACATTGTTATAACTTTAACAACACTTTAGTGTCGTATATAATCAGTCGACACATTCAGTATGTGTTACAATACTAAGAACGTCTTAAACGTTCATGAGAACATTCTTTTCATATTTCATCTGTGTATTCGCTTGTTTTTTTAGATAATTGTATATATATTTATCATATTTTAAAAGTTGCATTAAAATTATGTAAATGCATTCACCGTCATTGATTCTTTCCTGAGTTAGCCCCAACCACTAGGGTCAATGCGACAGTGAGGTCCGTTTTAATTACAATTCTGGTAACTTTTGTCCTGAGATTTTAAAGCACGCGACATACACTTGCAAATAACCGGGCGCGATTTTCGTGGCGAATGTGCTCCATGTCTGTGTGCGATGTCTATGTCGCGAAATCCAATATCCATGTGCAACTGGTCTTCACAGAGGGGTACGACCCTCTCAGCTGTTTTGAGGGCCGACTCAACGGGGTCTTCCAGTCCGAAGGATTTTGCTTCTCCTGGTGTATTGCTCGAGGTCATTTATCATTGACCTCTCTTCCTTCAGATCCATATCGAAACCGTTGATGACAGCCGTCTGTGTATCAATATGTTTTCTGCTTCTCCACAGTGTCTTTCAAATTTAAGTTTTCTATTTCCACAGACTTAATTTTGTTCTGCAAATCTTCTAACTCGTCCCTTATTTTGCTGATTTCTTTCTGCACTGTTATTTCTTTCTCCCTTTTCAGTTTGTCCATTACTTGCTTCAACAAGTCAACCGAGACCAACGTTTTAAGGGACTTTTCCATAAAGTCAATAGTCACCATCTTGTCCATTTTTGCATTTATTGTCTTTAACACCTCCTCGACGTCAGGAAAGGGCTTATTAAGCATATGTGGCGTTGTTAATTGTTGTGAGAGCCCTGCTGGCTTTGTAGATCTATTGGTGGACTGAGACTGAGACTTGGTGGACTCAGGCAATGTTAATTGTTGTGAGAGCCCTACTGGCTTTGTAGATCTATTGGTGGACTGAGACTGAGACTTGGTGGACTCAGGCAATGTTAATTGTTGTGAGAGCCCTGTTGGCTTTGTAGATCTATTGGTGGACTGAGACTGAGACTTGGTGGACTCAGGCAATGTTAATTGTTGTGAGAGCCCTGCTGGCATTGTAGATCTATTGGTGGACTGAGACTGAGACTTGATGGACTCAGGCAATGTTAATTGTTGTGAGAGCCCTACTGGCTTTGTAGATCTATTGGTGGACTGAGACTGAGACTTGATGGACTCAGGCAATGTTAATTGTTGTGAGAGCCCTGTTGGCTTTGTAGATCTATTGGTGGACTGAGACTGAGACTTGGTGGACTCAGGCAATGTTAATTGTTGTGAGAGCCCTACTGGCTTTGTAGATCTATTGGTGGACTGAGACTGAGACTTGATGGACTCAGGCAATGTTAATTGTTGTGAGAGCCCTGTTGGCTTTGTAGATCTATTGGTGGACTGAGACTGAGACTTGATGGACTCAGGCAATGTTAATTGTTGTGAGAGCCCTGCTGGCTTTGTAGATCTATTGGTGGACTGAGACTGAGACTTGGTGGACTCGGGCTCGGATGCAGTAGAGGTGCTAAGGGGATCATCAATATCAGAGTCAATGTTAACATTTGTTGAAGAAACTGCTTTTCCTGCTTCTTTCGGACTGGATTGTTTATCCTTTTTCTTTTTTTCTTTATCCTGTTTAGTTTTTTCACAAAAACTCTCCTTTCTATCACTGCCTTTCTTTTTACTACTTTCCCGCGTTTCGGTCTCCTTTCGCGGCATTTTGTCTTCACAAACAAGTGTTAATCCGTAAAACAAAAGACTACTTTATTAATATCCAACGTGTATACACTTTATTTTCTTTGTTTACACATTAACCGTCGTATGTACAGTACACTGTGTATTCCGACTGTCAATATCCATTTTTATGCCGTCTATTGCCGCGCACCATTCGAGTTAAAATACATTCCGAGCTATAAAAGTTAATAAGTGTATCTATAATGTTAAAAATTAACTTTTTCTAAGTAGAAAGGAGTTTGGGTCCGCATGTTCTCTACGACACCATTGTATACAAGCATTATGTGCCATATTATATCTATATATATATATTTGTATATGATATAAACATTCAAGGACGACAGTCAACCGCAAACACACACAGAAACAAAGAACACATTTGAAGATGAATAAAATGCCAAATAAGACATCACAAACACAAAAGGGTTGACAATAGGGCTAAGAAACAATGTAAAATACTTTTATCTTTTAAATGGCTCGATAACAAATGCACAATTTTAATGCTTGTTAGAGAATTTAATTTCATATCGGAATATAAAATAAAAATTGCTGGTCATCAGAATATGTTTTTCAGTATTCTTGTTTTATTCCCACCAACTCAATTCTAGATCCACAACTTGATATTGTATTTACACCCAACCCACCCCTATCCCCATTTTAGAGAAAAATGTGCAGCATGTGATCGGGGATAATCCTCCTCCACAACCCCTCACACAAGAAAAACAAAACAAAAACATTTTTGATCTTTGATAATTGCCCACTCAATAGGAACATAAACAGGACGGACCCGCTTATCGGAGTCTATACTCCGAACACGTTAAAGAACCATCACCATATATTCATTCAGAGTAAGAGTAGGGTAGATTCCCGGATTCCAATGTAGCCTTCCCCTCTCATGGTGTTAATGAGCCGTTAAATAACATTCAATTTAGTACATTCTCTGATAATGAGATGCACACTACATAGGACAAAACATAATTAGTAAACTAGAACATGTATCCATGGGACACCTATGCCCCCTTTAGTGCTGTCAGTCAATGCATATAAAATTGGATTTTACGAAAAACTTGAATGTATAAATATATTCGTACGGACGGACAAACGGACGAACGAGGGTAAAACTTATTGCCCGCCCCACATTCGTGGATGGGCATAAACATTTCTCTCGAATTAAAATTCATTTGAAATGGAACAGTAAGCCCTAGATATTTCATATATTTAAATTACAAGTGACCGCCTCCTAACAGCTTTAGCCGTACCTTTTTCTATGGTGTTTAAGCGTTCGCAGATGAAATCAGCTGCGGATTCAATTTTTTAAAGTCCATACTTAATCGACTTATCGAAGTTATTAAAAATTAAATAAAAAACTAAATAAATAATGTGAATTAAAAGCATATAACTTATTTTAAATACATATTCGCATCATTTGTTTTTGGAAAGCGATTATAATATCGTAATTGTGCCAAAGAAATGCAATTTGTGATTAGGTGAAGGTACCTTCTGAAGTTCTTTAAGGCAAAGACGTGTTTAGTCATCTTAAACCATTAGCTATCACAAGGCCGATATATGTTTTCGTAGTTTAACCCTTCAGATATACGTAATTACATATACCATAGTCAATGCGGTACTATGCAAGCTATTCGAATCAGACATTGATACATTAAAACAAATACAATTCAGAGTTTTACATACCGTAAACTCTAGAAGAAAAAAAATGAATACGAATAAAACGAAGGAGGAGAAAACAAGGAATAGTATTTATACCCACGTTTTTGGAAACAAACAGGGTATATTATATCGCCTCCGTTTGTCCGTCTGTCCGTCTGTCTGTCCGTCCTTTACCATATCTCCTCCTAAACCGCTGAACGGAATTCAACCAAACTTAGAGTATGATTACAAATGAGTAGTGTTATTACTTACTGGTCCTTTGAGGTCATCAAGCCCAATCTTTGTGGCTTTAAAGTAGAATATCGCTTAAGCCGGTGCTAGGAGGCTTGAGAGGCTTGAGAGGTGTTATAATTACTCTCATGAACAGACACAATAAAACCGAGTCTGCTACATGTATCTCTTGTTTGTGTTTGTTGTTTTCAAGGGATCTCATTTTTAGTATGTATTCACCATATGATGACGGCGTGCAAGAGCAACATTAGTTTTGGCTCCGCATCCTTGGGCCCTCAGTGGGGTCAAAAAGTTAAATACACTAAACATTCAATTACACTGTATTTTTTTCATATGTTTTCACATAATTTGATGAACGGTAGCAAGCATATTCCACTACCGTTCATGAACAGTCTCCATGGAACCGAGACTGCAATATTTTGTATTTATCGTGTTCGGCCGTTTCCAAAGGTCCACTCTCATACTTTTTGATATATGTAATCGTCTATGAAACATAAACAACATATCAAATGATTTTATTATTTTAAACTGGGCAGACTTCGAGTTTGAAATAATAAAATCATTTGATATGTTGTTTATCTTTCATAGACGATTACATATATCAAAGAGTATGAGAGTGGACCTTTGGATGGGTGGGGTAAAAAAGTGTGTTATTATGTCTCAAATGGAATGTTATGTTGATGGCATTATACTGTGTATTTTTTCCCTCCCACTTCCCCCTTGGGGCCCAGGGAAAGGGGTGTCAAAAGGTCAAATACACTAAAAGTGTAACATGAGGTCATTTTTTAATTATGTCTCAAACGAACATTTTGTTAAGGGATTACAGTATATAATACTAAGTTTCCTCCCGTGTGGGTGCGGGGTGGGAGGAGAGGGAGGATGTAATGGGCGCCAAAAGGTCCAATATACACATAATTCAATTGCAGTGTCATTTTTCTATTTGTCTCTTTAAACTTGGCAAATATACAAATATACTCCTCTAAAAATACAAAGCATATCTAACAATTTCAGTGTTTCCATCTTAGACGTATGCCCAGGTGGGTTGGAGTCGTTTTCTGTACCTTTTACGCGACAGATATGAACACATCAGGCCGGACTATGTGTAAGTACAATAAAGTCATTGCTGAAGTATACGAGACATATAAAAAAATAATTTCATATCATACCCTATATCAGGCCTGAGACGCCATATCAGCCCGGGAGCTTTATTCTCTATTTAAACTAGATCATTTATTTTAAAAAGAGGTCAAAAATATAAACTACATTTGAAAAATAGGTTAACAAGTATACCATCAGTAGGTCTAGGTGAACTTTCAAATGTCTAATATCATAAACATGTCAATTACAATCGTTAATAATTTGCTTTAGCGTCTGTTTGGATAAAGCTTTGAACACCTCATCATTTAAAACGTGCTCACACGTGTGTTCCGTTACTCTCATATGTTGCCTTCAAAAAACCTTTTAAGTTGAAAGCATATACACAGTGGCTTTAAACATCAAAACACTGTGTGCAGTATTCATAAAGGTATTGTTAAGTTTATACAAAATATATCGACCTTTGTAATTTACACTAGCGGATCCAGGGGGGGGGGGTATTGTTAAGTTTATACAAAATATATAGACCTTTGTAATTTACACTAGCGGATCCAGGGGGGGGGGGGGGGGGGGGCGCATCCGGCGCGCGCCCCCCTAAAAATTCCGGATCATACATGTATGTCCATTTTACTGTAGATAAAATATCAAATACGCCCTCAGTATAAAAAAAATTCTCGCTCTCTTCGCTCGCTCGACGCATAATGGCTAATAAGTGGTTTAATTAACACATTGTTAAATCCTTTTATTTGAAAACGGAATTTTTTACCCTATAAATGCACTACCGCAAACGTTTTATGAGGCTAGAGACGGACCCGAAAATTGACCAAAAATATGGGATTTATACTTCAAAATCACTCTTGCATGGTAAATTTTCATGTTTTATGAAGGAAATGGCATTCTCTCAAATTCCAGAATTGTTTTTGAACAAAATATACCATGAACCTGCTATTGAGTACGTGCAAAATGGTTAATACATGCTACATTTTGACTAAAAGGTGGAAGAAAACACAGATAAAATAGAAGTTATGACACAAAAAACTAACCTACCCCCTCATTTGTGTTGCAATCAGATACTAATGAGAGATGTGTAGTCCTTGATACTGCAATATGATTAAATGTGCACACAATCCATTTCTATAATAATTATACTAATTAATGTACAATTATACTAATTAATGTACAACACTGCAATTTATGGGGAAAATATAAATGAATAAATGTTGTTAAAAGTTTAGTTTCAGATTTAAAACCCTTAATCGCGTATACAATTGAAAGATTCTGAAGCTTTTGGTATTGGAAAGACACCGTCTTGGATCGCGCTATGTAAAAATGTCACTATAATTTTTTTTCTGATTTAAGCATCATTTAGTACCTTAAAACATAACATTGATACGAAGTATAAGCAGATATTTAGATATATTACCTACTGACAATAACCCACTTAGAGACACTTGAGATGGCATTGGAGCTCCTTCAGGGATACTGAAAATGACAGCCAACCTATATTTCACGCAAAAACACCGAATTTTGGTTAAATTGCTCAAAATCTTGTTCTGTTATAAATATACAAATTTTGAACTTCAGTTTTTTTACACTTAGTTTCAAGTATTTACAGCAATGAAAAACTATATGTTTTTTAAACTGAAATATGATTACATCTCAAAAAAAAGTTTATCTCATCTGAAAGAATGACTGGTGTCATTGCAAATACAAATGAAAACTCTCAAAATGTACTTCAATTTCATATAAAATATATACCGTCGAAGGCTATTTTAGCTTCTACTTTACCCTTGACTTATGCGTTCCTATCCGGCCATCAACAGGCACATTGTACACAATAAGTACACCGTTTCTAAACTTATTAAAGACGAAGTATGTATATAACTTATATATTTGAGAGACAATATAAACGGCTTTAATCAGCTAAGTCAAACACCAAAACGTGAGAGTCGAAGTAAGAGTTACCCACTCATAATTCATTTTACGGATATTCAATCACGGGTGTTTTAAGAATCCGTGAATAAACCTATAATTTTAATCGGCACATATACATCATTATATGACCTGAACACACGGATAGTGTTTTAAACGGTTTTGTAGTGTAATTTAGCCGTTATTTGGTGGGTTAGTATCTTCAATGAGTTTAATAATTACCATTTAAAGTACAGCCCGTACACATGTATCTAGACAGGTGTAAACCTAAGAAGGTATAGTATGTCTATTGTTGGTGATTGAAGGTATTCGTTGACAATTGATCATGCATTACTGAAGTTTCAATTCATTTTGTTCAAAGGTGTAGCTATCGTTCACAAGTTATCTAATACGTCGTGTATCGAATTTATTATTAGGAAGGCACCAACTTGACAAACACACAAGAAAATATTATCCTTTATTAAAAGGTTTGATCGTATATTAAATAGTTTTGGCAAAAATCATTATTTTACATAACATGAACAAAATTACATACCGCTGTCATTAGGTTTTGGCCGGGAAAGGCAGAAAATAGATTGCGCATGCGCAATTAAACGAATATTACAATTGCAGAGCAAGCTAACAAAACCGTGGGTGCTGCCTCCCAATAACTCTGGCTATTATTGGAGTAATAGCCCGTATTATTAGGAAGGCACCAACTTGACAAACACACAAGAAAATTTTATCCTTTATTAAAAGGTTTGATCGTATATTAAATAGTTTTGGCAAATATTGGGCGCGGCTCCAAATAGCGGACTGCCGGCAACACATACATATATAATGGCAGCCCTTAACATGATTCACAAAAGAGGGCATGGCCCATAAGAAGAAATATAAAAAGATCGGACAGGGAAAAGCCTGATACCCTTAATGAAGCCCCAGTAGGCTTAAACAAAATATGAAGCCCCGATAGGCTTAAACAAAAGAGGGCATTGTACAACAGCCTTATACCCTTAGTGAAGCCCCCAACAGGCTTAAATAAAATGTTTATTCAAAACTCTAATTCTAAAGTAAAATGTTTCTTCATTTAATCACTTGAAAGTTATTTCTTTTCTAAAGATTACAATAATGTGCACAACCGAACTAGGCATGATGCACCAACAATAAGCCCCAAAAGGCTTAATATTTCATGCTGTAATCCCGACCCTGGGAAACAGTGGTCAGTATTACATTGAAATTTACTAATTATATAATTGTTAATTGTCATTAACTTTGATTTCACTGAATAGAAGGATTCGCTGACGGCCATATGGCAGCGATCAAAATGAAATTATGATAATGCCACATAGCAGCAATCAAAATTACATTTTGATAATGCCACCGCCAAAAGAAAATAATTTTGGCAAAAGCGAATCCCTCACAGCCAAAGGAAATTGGATAAATCATTGTACGATTATGTAACGCGCATACAGTACAGTATAAATCATACGTGAGCCGCGCCCTGCCACAATACAAAATAATGTGCGTTATATAACTTGCGAAAGAACATATCTGGTACTGACGCCATTTATGCAGGAATGAGGAGTTAGTTTCCCAACATGGACGTGTAAACGCCGTAACCTCCTGATAATTATAATGTCATTGAACGTCGTGAACAAAATGCCTACTTAACAACTGGTACCTCGCTTATTACGAAGTTCAACAACGTTGCAACCACGTGTCTGACTGTACGCAACCAACTGTAAAATGAAGTCAGTCCTCACAAAGAACCAACAAATTAATAGAAAGTGTTGGACTGACTTCAGTCATCCCCCAACTGTGCTTGCGAATCGCCCAAGCACATATAACCATATCTGAGTCAACATGACTGTACACCCAATGCGTCGAACCCTCGGGTTCGTTCCCCCTGGACTTCTGGGAGCTGTAAATCCTTCTCGAGGACGAAGTGGCGACACGCTCACCTCTAACCACGCTGACCTGGGTCATCTTCGCTTCCGGTAACAACCTCATGAGAATCCTGCGAATAACTAAACTGACCTACATATATTCAAGATTAGCAGAGACAAGACTCTTCAGTACGGATGAAACTATGTCAGGGTTTAAAATTAGAAGGTGACAATTGACATTCTGCCACTCTGATCCGTCTTACAAACCTCTTTAAAGGCTGTATTAAACGTTTTAAATCCAGTTTTTACTTGACGGTTATTCCACTATTTGCTAAAGTGCAGGGGATCCAAATACCGCATGAGTAAAGCTGTCTAAATGAGTGAAAACCACGCATACCTACAAAGTAAGAGGCTGTCATCTGAACGTATAGAGATTCGATCGGAAATCGTGAGACTTCGCGATGGGAAGCCGTGCTAAAACAAGAAATGACTCGGTATGGTGGAGGTGGGAGGGGGATTAGTGTAGTTATAAGGTTTATAGTACCGCCGCCAGAACACCCAGAGCTCGTATGTCTCAAAGCTGTGCCCAAAGGTTTCGTGAAATAGGATCGGCCAGAGAATGACGTGTGATTGATAAATGAGATAAATAAGATGTCGGCCACCCTGAAAATGACTAACAGTTCGAAGGCCTGTCTATATTGAAGTGACGGTTATCCAACTATTAAATAATGCGTATGGCTGTCTAAATTGGCCATAAATGTACGTGTGGATGATAAAATTGGCTTGCCTAACCCAGATGAATAAGACGGAAAGGCGTGGATGCCTAATAGACATCACTTTGACCAGTGCTACAGTACCAATACGCAAAATCATTACTCTGTTGCTAGGCTCAGGGACTCCTACTGACACTGCTACCACTACCTGAACCGTCGTAAAAGTTGTGATACTAGACCGAACAGGAATGCCTTTACGACTAAAGGGTGACGGAAGGAAAAGACAAGTATTGAAAAAAAAACACAAAAAAAAAACAAACAAAAAAACTGTCACAGCCCTCGACTATCATAAATGATCCGTTAAAAGTCGATGACGATAACGCGACCTTTACGGAGTATATGACACCGAAAACCAACGAAACTTCATAATAGAACCGACGGACTTGCTGTCCGCAGAAGGAACCCTAGATGGCCAAACATGTTAGTAGAACACGCTACACGTACTGGCATCCATTTGTATGTTAAGGGGCTATCCCTCAAATTAAAATGCATGCGTCCATAAAATAATCAAGTCTTTCCATGAGGGTATCAGACTCTAATCACATTCCAATTTCCTAACTACGGCAACCGGCTAAATTGGAAAAATGCTACTCGTGAAGTAGTTAATAAGACGCCTCTACCATGTTAACATCTGTTGTAGTGGCTTAATAAGAAGATCCGCTGATTGAATAAGTATTGTGTGCCAGGGAAGGAACCAGTACTAAACTTCTCTTTTAGAACGATGACATCGTATATGGACAGATTTGCAGAAATTATGCGGGCCCTGTGAAACCCATGCGCACACTAGCTTTCCACCCCATTACCTTAGCTGTTTTACTGAGTGCTGCTGTATATCGGCAGATGCAGCACGTCACACTGCTATTTAGCTTGTGAACCGCCGTCACATTCTCCATACAGCAAGCCCGGTCCCAGCCACTGGCCAGTCACCTTCCTGCTTGGATTGACACTACCGCTTAGCAGGCTCGATTCATGAAACAGAACAAAACGAAAGTCACTAACCAGTTGCGAAGCTTATATAGTTTTATGTAATGAAATGTAAATCTCCCTTTTAGTTATGCTAGTATTGTTATTATAATCATAATTATTATTATTATGATTACTGCATATTAACACTATTGTTATTGAAGCTGGTATTATTATTCACTATTGTTATTATTACTAATATTATTATTATAATTTTATTTATTTATTTTTTATTTATTTGTTTATCGCTTGTTTATTTTATTATAATATAGACATTTATCCGTGTTATTATTGTTTCTCTTTTTTTTTTTTATTATTATTATTTTTTTTTTTTTTATATAATTATATATATTTTTTTTTTATTTTTATTTTTATTTTTTTTTTATTTTTTTTTTTATTATTGATTTTTTTGTTTTTGTTTTTGTTTTGTTTTGTTTTGAATATCTATGAAAGCTGTATCCATTTTTTATTATTTATATTTTACTATTTTTATTATTTATGTATTTGTTTATTTATTATTATATATTCTTATTATATTTATTATTATAATATAGACATTTATCCGTGTTATTATTGTTTCTTTTTTTTTTATTATTTATTTATTTTTTTATTTTTTTTTATATATATATATATATTTTTTTTTTATTTTTTTTTATTTTTTTTTAATTTTTTTTTTATTATTGAATTTTATTTTTATTGATATACATTATAATTTTTGTTTTTGTTTTTATTATTATTTATTTGTTATAGGTAATAGCATCCATATCTCGAAATATGAACTTATTAGACTAAATATAGCTTTATGTGATAACCTTTATTTGCATATATTTTCCTTCTTCTTCTTCTTCTTTTTCTTCTTCTTCTTCTTCTTTTTCTCCTTCTTCTGCTGCTTTCTCTTTTTTTCTTTTTTTTTCTTTTTTTTTCTCTTTTTTTTAGTGTATATGTCTTTAGATACTGATAGTATGCCTATTCTAACAAAAACCAAAAACAACAAGAGCAATGATAATACATATATAATAATAATAGTATTATTATTTATTTATTTATATATTTATTTATTTATTTATTTATTTATTTATTTATTTATTTATTTATTTATTTATTTTTTATTTATTTATTTATTGATGTATTTATTTATTTATTGATTATTTATTTATTTATGTAAATTATTTATTTATTTGAGAAAATCTATACAACTCTGCAAGCTGATGCGAGATATTAATATTGATGTTGTTTATGAAACAAGCACCTTACATTTGTCCGAGTCTGTTCTGGTAAGTGTGTGAACTGCTAATGCCATTTAATAATTTGCCATTTCTAAAACAATAGCGTATGTACCTTTAAAATTCAAGCCATTAATTCGCAATAAGTGTTACAATGTGAGCGGATTTCTGGCAAGTGTCCAATAACGAAAGCTGAGTCAAGAGTGCACTGGTGGAATGCGTCGAATTGGGTCGCCTGCAAATTATACATGCCGGGGACCTCTGTACTTCACACGCTTACTTGCAAGGAAAGAAAGGGTTATCGAAATTAATTACAAAGTTAACCTGCATTACAAACTCTCTACCTCAATATGAGCACGCAAGTTTAAATTCAGAAATTATCCTAATTAACGGCAATATAAGCTGTATATGCTGACGTTACGAGACAAAGCATCCAGACGAAACACAAATCATCAAAATTCTGATTAATTTGAAAGCATCTGGAATAGAAATTATGGGGAATACTTATTAACAGAAGCTCAATATGCTATTGCAAACAAATAAGAAAATTGACCTCAAGGAAAGGGAGAATAAATAATTACATAACATGAACAAAATTACATACCGCTGTCATTAGGTTTTGGCCGGGAAAGGCAGAAAATAGATTGCGCATGCGCAATTAAACGAATATTACAATTGCAGAGCAAGCTAACAAAACCGTGGGTGCTGCCTCCCAATAACTCTGGCTATTATTGGAGTAATAGTCCGTATTATGCGCAGTTCAAACTAGTTTATTGCAAGATAAATGTAAAGCGGGTTAGGGTTTGGTGTACGATCAGGGTCAAAAGCACATGTTCAGGTGCATCTGTAAAATTTGAAAAAAAATGAAAGGAAAATGTCTATTTCGTTTCTGATTAAGATTTACTCTTTTAAATTACTGAAATAATCTGCAACTGTGAATTTTTTAATACATTCACTTTCAACAATAGTTACATAATTTCATTGTATCCCTAGAAGTGCCAAACGTTAACAAGTTAACCTTTTTGATGATTACATTTCGACTTTTGTTATAAACAGCAAATATTTATATCTCAGTTTATTGTGACACTGTGATTTTTTTGTTTCAAAAACACACACTTCATTCGAGGAGTAAAGAATCATTTATGTCGAGCCCGCTTGCGGACAGCTCGATATAGTTGTCACAATGGCGGTTCGGTGTATGTGCGTGCGTGCGTGCGTCCGTCCGTCCGATCTTATCCGGGCTATAACTTTACAATGTTGTAAGGATTATTACTTGTCATGCTTTGAGGGATTTTGAAATAACTTTTCACAATGGATCACCATAAGAGGACGATGTGTGACGCGCAATATCCAGGTCTCCATCTCAAAGGTCAAGGTCACACTTAGAGGTCATACAGTTCATGCAGTCCGATCTTGTCCGGGCTGTAACTTTGTCATGCCTAAAGGGATTTTGAAATTACTTGGCAGAAATGATTACCATAAGAGGACGATGTGTCGCGAACAAGCCCTGACCTCGAGCTTAAAGGTCAAGGTCACACTTATAGGTAATGCAGTTCATTTAGTCCGATCTTAACCGGGCTGTAAATTTGTCATGCATAAAGGGATTTTTGAAATTACTTAGCACAAATGATCACCATAAGAGGACGATGTGTCGCGCATAACACTCAGGCCTCCAGCTCAAAGGTCAAGGTCACACTTAGAGGTCATGCAGTTTATGCAGTCCGATCTTGTCCGGGCTGTAACTTTGTCATGCCTAAAGGGATTTTGAAATTACTTGGCAGAAATGATTATCATAAGAGGACGATGTGTCGCGAACAAGCCCTGACCTCGAGCTTAAAGGTCAAGGTCACACTTATAGGTAATGCAGTTCATTTAGTCCGATCTTAACCGGGCTGTAAATTTGTCATGCATAAAGGGATTTTTGAAATTACTTAGCACAAATGATCACCATAAGAGGACGATGTGTCGCGCATAACACTCAGGCCTCCAGCTCAAAGGTCAAGGTCACACTTAGAGGTCATGCAGTTTATGCAGTCCGATCTTGTCCAGGCTGTAACTTTGTCATGCCTAGAGGGATTTTGAAGTAACTTGGCCCAAATGATCACCACAAGATGACGATGTGTCGCGTACAACACCGGGCCTCCACCTCAACGGTCAAGGTCACACTTAAAGGTTATGTAGTCCGATCTTGTCCGGGCTATGACTTTGTCATGCATAGAGGAATTTTGAAATTACTTGGCACAATTGATTTCAGGTATTAATACAATATGTTGTACTTAGCCATTTTCAAATAAAAGAACTCGAACTTAACAACTGCACACATTTTATTTTACGTTTCCATGTTCTAAGCTTCCAGTGCTGCTTTCAGCAATGTCTAACCTTACCCCAGTCTCCTCGCAATGTATATCTGTAAACTGGCGGGCTCGACATGTTGCCCGTGGGCATCTAGCTTCTGAGAGGTAACTATGACTCTCTTAAGGTAGCCAAATGCCTCGTCATCTAATTAGTGACGCGCATGAATGGATTTACGAGATTCCCACTGTCTCTATCTTATTGATACGTTTTGTATGGAAAAAATTACCAAATCATTTCAACTCTGCATAAATGTATGCTTATATGGTAAATCTTCAAGCATGGAAAATGTCAACAAATCTGAAATACATGAGCTGAGAAAATTGATTTTAAATGAAAATGATCCTTTACTACCGATGATACTATACACCCCAATGCTCTGTATCATTTCGTAATAATATAAAACGGTGTATACAATTATACTATTTGGCGCAGAATCGATCTTCGTTGATAATACAATTTAAATAAATATTGAAAAGGGGATCCATTGTAAGCAGCAAATACAAACAAAAGATAAAAGTAGCAGACTCGGTTGTCTGTTCATGAGGGGTAATGTATAGAGCAACACCTCTCACGTCTCCTAGCACCGGCTTAAGCGATATTCTACTTTAAAGCCACAAAGATTGGACTTGCTGATCCCAGAAGACCAGTAAGTAATAACACTACTGATTTGTAGTCGGGGTGACGTTTTACGGCCGTCATACTAAGTCATGCTGTATAGTCTTAGCTTGACCTCTATCAAGTTAAATCTGTACACGCTTTATACATTGGACTATACATTTGTTTAATATGAAGTCTCCAAGTTGAAAGATGGCCACGCTTGGGGATCTAAAATGTGTGTAGATGTTTAAAACGAAAACTCTAAAATATTCTTCTCATATGTACTGTATGGTACGGGACGGGACGGGACGGTAAGGTTCGGTACGGGACGGGACGGGACTGCACATTACAGTAAGGTATAGTACGGTACGGTAGGGTACGGTACCGTACCGACAAGCCCTGTCACAACCTGACTTCTGTGGTGACGTGATTTACGAAATTCGTATCACCTTCATACACTATTTATTAAACTGGTTAAAGAGCTTATCAAAGAGGTCATGATCCTATCATTTTGAAACGCACTACATATTTAGTGGTTGACCCATTTACAGTTCGTCATTAAGCTTTCCTATTTGATAGTGCAATGAACGGACATATTGTGGACCCTTTTGTGACGTCTACCTAAATTCAGAAAGAGCGGTAACGTTTGATTTTTGTCTTCAATCTTATCGTGTCGTACCCTAAATGGTATATTCTCGTGTTGCTCTGGCTTCTGTCAAGTCATTGATTACTTGCTTTGTGGCTTTCTAAGCTTTTGTTTTTATCTTTTATCATGAGCATCTTTGAGTTATATTTATATTGCCTATTAATGCTGCCTAGTTTGTTAAAGAATACAGCCTGGCGGGGTTTTATTTTTTTACACTGTCACGTTTTATTCGCATGACAAAAAGGTAAGAGTGGGGCATCCTAGAACCTGGTTTAAACCCCCAACGGCCTTTTTGCCACTGACTGTTCCAAGGAGGTTGTCTCTTTGTCAACCGTTTCATTTTTGTGATGCCGCATACTTTGCGCCGCCTTGTAATTGTCCGGCGTTTGCTTTGTGTGCGTGCTTTTGGTTGACTGTTTTTTGTGAATGTTACATTTCCTGTTCGGCTTTATATGTACTTTTAGGTGCCTTTATAATTTACGAATCCGTTTTTATCTGTTCATTAAGTAAACGAGTTCTTACATTTATGTAGAATACCTTCACTCTTTATATGATTAAAATCGCTCAGAAACGTCTTAATTTATATTCACCTTGCATAATTTACATTGCATATTTTGTCATTTTGAATGAAATGACGTTATATTATGTATGATGACATAACTTTCTGTTAGAATGACATATGGTAAACAGGTTTCATTTTTTAATAGTGGGAAAGAAATGTGGTCGTTCTGTAAGAAATTAGATACAATACATAAGTTTAAAATGCATTTAAATATACTGTTTATCAAGCTAATATTAAAAGTATAGAAGAATAAAAGGAATTTATCACATAACTTGCGGTGTGTGAGATTAATGGCATACATATCATAATACACTATATATGCATATAAACACAATAATGCAATGTATAATGCAACTGAAGGCCAGATCACTGTTCGGTCTTCTCTGTTCAGATCGGTGAGCATAGGAATTGCCTCACCGAGTTCCGTACCCGTGAAAACATACCGGCTTACGGAAGTCGACGAGGCAGTTACTTTGTTCGATGTCGTACGGAGAAGACGGAAGCAACTTAAACGATATATATAGGCAGCTACGTTATTAAATGTAACTATGCGTTTTGGGGGTTTCGTGGGGATAAAACGAATGTCGCATTTATACATGTTTAATATTGAATATATTAAACTCGTTGGGAAAAATTGATATAATTATTATATGATGTTTGGCACAGCCTCTCATCATACATGTATCCTATAAATTCAATTCAGTTGTAAAATCTACTTTGTCATTGCAAACAAAATAGGCGATACGTTTATATCATCATGACAGGTTTATTTATAAATAATTGATAACATAAATTACTTTTCAGAATTTACCAACGATAAGACACCTAATCTCATCACTATGGTTTCAAAAAACACGGTGAATTATCTTCGCCTTCTCTTGCTGAATGTGGAAGGAGGGACACTTGTGCTTAGAGAAGTTATTACTAAAGAAGTTAAGAATTCATCTGCCAACGGCAATTTAGATAACTATTTAACGATTTTTAAAACTGAAATAGACGTTTTAAAAAAGAAACGTTTCATCAGTTTATCAGCTTATAAAACATTGTTTCCTGATGATGGGAGCAATACAGATCTGCTGCAATGGGATGTGTCATTGTTATGTATTGTACTGTTACAGTGTTGTTCACTTGAAGGGAAATTAGGGAATTTACAGGAGATCATTCAGCAGGAAGTTCAAAGCTCTAAACATAAGGATTTGGATTTGTTCCTATTAGACAACAAAGGCACCATTGAAAGTTTAAGAGGTACGGACCTTACGGCTGAACAATATAATAAACTTTTCCCAACTACATCACAGACGCGTTTGGATAACTGGGACATTGGTCTGTTAATAGTCGTCTTGCTGAATCTTTGCAAACAATCCAATGCAGATAAAGTTACACAGGCATTACGAAAGGCTGTAATTACAGATATTGTATTATGCGATTCGAGCCAGAACACAGACGTCTACCTACAGGAAAACTTAAACACTATTACAAAGTTAAAAGATAAGGGAGAACTAACCGATTCTCAGTTTGCTCAGCTGTATCCAGTGCATGGTGGGAAGTCGGATATAGCAAACTGGGATATAAGATTACTTCAAACGATAGTTATGCGTGTGTGCAAATCTCTTCCTCCAAATATCATTGGCTCTATCAAAGCAATTAAAAACGTGCGAAATAAAATGATAGCACATACGGGAAAGGCAGAGATTGACAATGATGATTTCCTTGGCCTATGGACGGACTTGTATGGTGCAATTAAAAACATATTAGTTTTCGTTCCGCATATCGAAGGTGTAGTTTTAAATGCTATAGCTAAGTTCACATGTGGTGCCCTTGATGTACAGTCTGCAGAAGACACGTTGAAGACATTTTGTCTTAAAGATGAATCCTTAAAGGATGTCATTTTAAAAGGACTGGCATCAATTGAGGAATCTGCTAATTTGAACATTCAGAGAAGTGAAGCTAATATTAAACATCATATAGACCAAAAATCTGAACAGCTGGACAGCAATGTAATTGGACACATGGACACACAATTCAGAGGTAGGTACCGTCATTAACATTGTATGTTTTATGTCAAATTTTAACCCATTGAATGCAATTTATAGGAGAGGTAATTTTCTGAAAATATATACTAAAATTAAAATACGTGTTTATTTTTAATAAATGAGAGCAATCCAAGTAGAAAGATAAACTATATCGAAACTAGAAAAAACAATAAACCATGGCTAACAGAAGTTTAAACATCATCAAAAGCGAATTTAGTAAAGAACTTTTGCACATATGGTGATATGCAAATAAATATGATGAGTAAATAAGACGTGATAAAGTGTTTTAAACGCAATGGGTCTTTAAATATGTTTTATTTCTTATTTTATTTCCCACAGCATAGAAGGGTAGTATACCAATGAACAGTTTGAATTTTGTAAACAAAACATGTTTCATTTTCCACGAAAGAGTATGTTGAATGTTTTCGTATATGAATAATTCCGAAATCACAAAAACGGATCAATAATTTTCAAAAAACTGTAAATCTATACTAAACAATATGTGTTCTCATAAATGTTACAGTATAACGCATAATGCCTAGTTGTAGCAAGTTTATCATGTTTTCCTAATTGACTGCTAAAAATTCAAAGGAAATTCTCGGTGAGACAGGAATGTCTAATGTTTGGCTCTATCTTAATCTGAATCATACAAATCCGCCGAGTAAAACCTAGTCAAATAAACGAAATTTATCGACTTGTTGCACACATTAAATCTAGTTTTTGTTTTTAAAAAGTAAATAATTCAAAAGTTAAACATTTTAAGAGACCAATTTAGAACTATGAACAGTAGTTATGTAATTTTATATAACAAAGACAATTCCTTTAGATTATTTACGTCGTCCTATATTCCAAGTAGCCAGTATAGATCAGACTACACCAATTACCAACCAAACAGCGGGCAGGGAAAAAGTTCCAGGGTAAATTCGGAGCTATTACACAGAATCTTTTAATTTTGATTGGTTGTCAAGGTAAACAAACCAAAAATTCTTGCTAAAAAATTAAGATTAAACTTTTAAAGAGTACTTATAAAGGTTAAATTATACATTTGTGCAATGTATTCATAATGTGTTGCATAATCAAAGAAAGAAGTATGTTTAACATTTTCCTCATGTTTCTACATGCATGTAGGTGGGTCAGCACCATCCGACCCAAACAGCTTTTTCAAAACATACTCAACGTATGGCTTCTGTATGTTTTTTTGATAAAACTAAGATAGGTCTTTCAAAACAAGTAATAAAAAATACAGCTTCCTATATTAGAGAACTCAGTACAGAGCTTAGAGCTATAAGGTAGGACTATGGAAAATGAATTGGTGTAGTATGACCAGTATGGGACTCGTGTTTATTACCTGAGGATAAAAGAAAAGAGAAGAAAACATAAGATGTAATTAGAGTAAATGATATCGTTCCTCTTCAACAAGAGGGCGTGAACGGTAGCAATAATATTTCACTGCCGTTTATAAATCAAACTGAGACTGCAATGTTTTTTGTATTTATCATGTTCAACGATTTCCACAGGTATCCTTTCATACTCTTTTTACATTTGATCAATGTTTTCATATGTGTCTAACATTGTGTTGTTTGTGTTAATGCGTGTTTTTAGTTGACTATATTCTGTGAAAGCTATATTTCCTGTTCGACTTGTATATCGACTTCCATTTTTCAATTCAATATTTTCGTTTACTTCATGAATATTAAAGGCAATAAGACACAAATTGTGTTACCCATGAGTGATTGTGATGATGTTGACATGCTATTGTGTCATCAAAGGCCATTTATTTAAATTTACAGTAAAACTCACGTATAGCGAACTCGGTTATACAATACAAATCTTTTATTGACTCAGTTCATACATATACATGAAAACATGAGGTAATGCATATAGAATATATCGTACAAGACTCTATTACATGAGTTCTTTAGTATTAACAATATATTATTAGACAGATTTAAATCAAGTGAATTTAATTTACTGTATTTATTTGAGGAGCTAAATTATATTCGTAATTTAAAACTGCCTCTATCATTTAAATATAGTTCATTTTCAGAACTCTGTCGAAGAAGTAATTTACATCCACACTCTCGTATTACTCATTGTTTCCACACATTTTTCAAATCTCATAATAACATACTCGAATCTACTCAATATTTGCTATACAAATGCACACGCTTTTCTAAATTCTATCTTGTTTGTTGAATTCATAATGTTGTAAAATGTATG
Organism: Cyrtodaria siliqua; assembly: GCA_037043455.1. Taxonomy (NCBI): domain Eukaryota; kingdom Metazoa; phylum Mollusca; class Bivalvia; order Adapedonta; family Hiatellidae; genus Cyrtodaria; species Cyrtodaria siliqua. The sequence goes on along the minus strand of JAWPHD010000206.1, from coordinate 74,156 downwards.
TATATTCGGTTTTTTATAGTATTTCTTTTTCAAAAAAGTCTTTTGTAACATACTAAGTGTTTTACATGTTACAATGTAATGGTATTCATCTCCTATATCTTCATTAAACCCCTGTCACACTAGGGCCGCGTTCTCACGGCGATCCCACGGCGTCCAAGAAAAATGCAGAACGCCGAGGTGCGCGCAGTACGATCGCAAGCATCGCCGCAGCAACGCAGTGGCATCGCCAGTAGACGCATTGGGATCGCATAGAACGCCAAGCGACGGCGCGCACTTTGAGCATGCACAAAACAAACGCCGTCGCTCGGCGTTCTGATAAGAGCGCAGTGAGGTCGCCGTAAGGTCGCCATAGCAGCGCAGTAAGGTCTCCTACAACGCCACAGGAGCTCCGCGGGCGCGCACAGAGGTCGCAGTGCGAACGCTGTGGTTGTCGGTGGCGCTTGCACGGAGATTGTACGGCGTTCTCTGAGATGTCACTGCGTCTCTACCGCGCTTATACGGCGCGTCTACGGCGCTTATACGGAGTGTTATTTATTTTACTGCGCTCTTACAACGACTGTACGGAGCTGTCACGGCGATCATTGCGCTCCCAAGGCGCTTCTACTGCGTCCATCGGCGTTTGCATGACAAAAACGAACAAAATAGTATAAATGAATTATAGGTAGTGCAAACGAACGTCTTCAACACGCCGTCAGCGCAGTGTGAGCGCCGTGAAAGCGCAGTGCACGCAGTGGAAGCGCCGTGAGAGCGCAGACAATCGCCAACAAGAACTCCGTAGGAACGCGATAGAACGCCATGGGAGCTCCGTAGCAACGCCTTGGTCGCTGTGAGGACGCCGTGACATCTCCATCTTCACGAAAAATATCAGATTTTTCTTGCGATCTCACGGCGTTCTGGAAAATTAAACAACGCCGTGCCAACGCAGTGGAAACGCGCTATAGTGTGACAGGGGCATTACATAAAGTACAAACTCTTTTATTATGCACAATGTTATTCCAGCGTCCAGTTTCAATTGGTAACTTATAGTTTCTTGTTCTAAACTGTACCATATACTTGAGTAGTTTACCGGGTGTATCTGTCAAGTATCTCTCAAAGCCAAATTTAGTTTTAAATAATCTGTATATATAATAACTAATACAATTTTCGACTGTTTCATACCATTCGTTTAAAAATAGATCTACGAGCTTTTGATGCGCAGATGCAATCAACCACTTACTATCTGGAAAGTCGTGCATTTCCCAGATGTCACTAAAACCACATTTAATTAAGATTTCTTTGATACATTTAAGCCATTTAAAATTTAATTGTTTCTTTGTACTATTGCTATATTTGTATAAGCTATGCAATACTAGGTACACATCAGCTAAGAGTTTATTACTTTCTGGAGACAATACCTTGGACCAAAATGATAACATTTTCGTGTCAATATCAATTGAGATTGGCATAGTACCGGTTTCGCCATAAACCATACAATTTGGTGTGGATGTTTTTATATTTATGACGTGTTTTAAAAACTTTAGTTGCACTCTTTCTATAATTTCTAAATTACAAAACCCCAAGATTTCACAACCATATAACAAAATAGGTTTAACTGTTTTATTAAAGATGTCAATTTGTAAATCGATTGGTAGACAAAGATGCTTTGCTTTTTTCAGTAGGCTGTTTAGAGCTCTAGTGGCTTGACTGGCAATATGTTTTTTAGCATTATAAAATGATCCACTTCTGCTAAATAATATTCCCAAATATTTATACTCCGATACGATGTCTAAAGTGTCGTTATTTAATCTAAATGATTAATGGTTTACCTTTCGCAAATACTAGAATTTTAGATTTTGATATGTTGACTGTGAGTTTCCATGTATCGCAAAACACCTTTCCTATAACGAATTCGTTATATTATTGTACCGAATTCATTTTACGGATATAGCGAACCTCGGTTATAGCGAAGTATTTTTAGAGGTCCCCAGGAATTCGTTATAAGCAAGTTTTACTGTAGTAGCATATAGAAGTTTCTGGATGAGGTAAATAAGACTTTGATATTTACATTTGAAATCATATGATATTTATTACATAATTATAATGTGCTTGCATCATTCAAGATTATTTAAAGTTTCTATGACGTTCTATGACAATTTAAATACGGCTTTTTTGGGGTTCATAGTTGTTCAGTATTTGTTTCAGTATTTATTTCAGAGTTGAGAACAAAGTTAAAAGAAACATTTGGAAAATTTTGGATGCTTTATTAATTAAAAATATATATTGTAAAAGGAAATCTTTTAACAATTATTGTGCTTATCTATACTAAAATTGACATTGGATTATTTGGACTATTAGGAATAATTAAACCAGGAAAGACTTAAAATAAAAATGGATTAAAGGGACACTTGACAATTTGTATCTAAGGAACACTTGACACTATTAGTTAGATTTTTTTTTAAATCGGATTTTAAAGAAATAATGGATCTAATTGATGTGTATTTTGTAAGTGAATATTTTTTCATTTTACTATATGAATAAATGTGTTGATTATATTTTAAAAATGTTGTTGCTGGGTTTTCACTTACTTTCTTGTTACATTTTACTCGTAAGAATTGTTTTGAAAATCAATAATATTTTAAGTGCTTTCAATACACAAAAGATGTTAAATCCAACATGTGCTGGTATTTAAAAAGCAAATATCGCCGGAAAAAACGATTACCCAAGGGACATGTATTGTCTGCCAATTAGACAGCCATAACAGAAACACATTTACCGTGGATAATGATGTACCGGTATAAGGTGAATATGCAGGAGAGATTATCGAGTGTCATGTAATGGATGCAGAACATATTCTTTATTTGTGATTTAGACAACTGATTCTCGGGATCTACACACATATTACTTTTTTCTAATATGTAACAGGTCAAACAATTTGACAAATGCACAAACACACACACACACACGCACGCACACCCACGCACGCACACACACACACACACACACATACATACACGCTACACACATACATTTACTCTTACGCACGTATTTGTCATTGTATACTAAGGGATTAATTATACCTATTACATTGTAACATATTACTGTTTTTAAATAATAGTTTAAGTTTTATATCCAAATGAGGATGAACACAAAAACTTTACTCATTATATCAAATAATAAATTCTTCCCTGACAAATCTAGTTAACATAAACAACCCTTGTTTATTTGAAGTCTGAATCAAATGAATAAATTTGGATGACTAGATCTGTAGTTAAACCCGCATAGCGTTAATAAAATTTTTAAAAGAAGAATTATTGATTGTTTTATTCAAAAATGGCAAGAAAATGTTGATAATAGTGGTGCATTATTTTCGTATAAATACTTTAAACATGAGTTTGCATTTGAAAAAATATCTTGATAGTGTACCAAGTAGCTTAAGGTTTTTATTTCGAGGCTAAGGCTTTCCTCTCAATCTCTAAGAATTGAGCAAGATAGGTATGGACGAAATAGAATAGAAAGAAATGAAAGATACTATACTTTTTGTGAAAAAAACGATATAGAAGATGAATATCATTTCATTACAATTTGCCCTGCTTTTCATGATATAAAAAGCAGTTTTTTATTGAAAAAATATTATAAACATCCGAGATTTATGACAGTCTGTGAATTAATGAAATCTGAAAATAAAAAAGAACTAACAAATTTGGCTGAATACATCAAAAGAGCATTTGACCAAAGAACTATTTTATTAAGCATTCCAGTTTAAGTTCATTCTATACTATACGGTATATGTATTATATAATCACTTTTCAACATGTTATAAAGCATGCTGTTTCTTGTTATTTGTGTTTCAATATTATTTATTTTTCATAAATTGTACAAAATATTGTATAATATATGTATTATACTGTTCACTGTTCACTTAAAAACATGTATTATGTAAAAACATGTTGACCAACGAGATGTTATATATAAGTTGAATACAATTATGTTCTGTTCTGTTCTGTAATAATATTTTAATATTAAGTTGACGTATGTGTTCATGCAAGAACAAATTAAACGAAAATGATATTCATCTTCTAAGTCGGTACTATTACACAATGTACATTATCTTTGATTTGTATCATGAAAATATCTGCAAGTTTTAATTATAAGTCTATGAGAGGATAATTTTAACCTCGATAAGGCAGTTTTTAATTTCCGTGGCAAAATATAAGCAAAAACAAGATCTGAAAATGAGGTTTTAAAATGGTTATACATACATAAAACATGATTATTTTCAATGTCACTATTCCATTTTTTATCAAAACCATCAATAAATCTTTGTTTAATCAATACATGAAATGTGTTCATATCAATACAAGTTGGGTCGTTCAAACATAATTATAGTCACAGTCAAAATGTTTTAACATTACTTCCTCAATTATTCAGTCCTCATCTCTCAGTCTCTCGCTGCGTATTTATAAAAAAAGTAGATATAATAAAATTTATTTGAATTGACCACTTTACTCCAATAGTATAATAGTATAAAAATGATTACCAAGTCTACCAAGTTTCCATAAATGCCAGCAGTCTTAGTGAACGTATTAACTCTTAACAATCTTTTTTACAATATTTCAAATGTATAAATGTATATGAAACATGGACGAATGGCAGCAGTACTGACCACGTGATAACGAGGTGTGCTTCTCTGTCAAGAAGAGCTGACGAAACCACGGAATGACGTTAGCAGGACGACGACCAACTGATCACGATCATTATCATGTGCTAACAAATGTCCTCCTTTCAAGAGTACTGGACAATACGAATTGGAAAGCATGACGAAGACTTATCGGATAACACAAATGTAACAGCGTATATATGTTCTGAGTGGATTATACACATATGTTAATATGACACTCGCAAATCTGCATGCGGTATAATAGAATCGATCAGATTATCTGTCCAAGACTAACATGATAAGATAACGGCACTGAAATATCTGTGTTATTTGCATTAAGATAAACTTCATACTGATATTATTAATTTTTATTTTTATTCTTACTAGTTTTGTAGGTTTCATTTCTTAATATATTCACCTTTTTCACTATTTCAGCTATTCACACTAAAACTGGTTGTTTTATCCCAGTTGACGTTGTGTGAAAAGCTATCATGTAGAATAAAAATAATCGAAAAAATAAATTTGTTTTATATTTTGTACTGTATAATTATGTATTTGTTTTTAACAGCCCAATTTGATCACCTACATCGTGTTGCACCTCCTGTTATTTTAATGAATACTTTTAAATGATATTCATTTATTCATATTAGCAGACATTTTGCAAATGTTTGTTGCCGCATAATGTTTACCATCGAGGAAAATCATTCCATTAATCAAACTGTTGTGTTGGTAATTTCCTTTTACTTTTCAGGTCTATCAGACAACGTTGACGACAAGATCGGTGGTAAAATGGATATATTCAGTGAAGGTCGGCTACTATTCTGCTTATTTCATAAGGAACACGATAATGTAATAACATATATTTATGAGGACGATTCTTCTGCATATATGTCTATAAACACATCTATACTAGTAAATATATTTGTCTGAACTGCTCAATACGCATGTTATAATTGACTGGCTTATATTTTGATGGTCTTAAAAATCACATACATTAGAGTGTTATTCATGCATACACTTAAAAAGGAGACGATGTATTATTGCCCGTGTTCTCAACGGTTTGTCGTGTGAATGTTTTAGTTAAAGGCTCTATTAGGGTATACACGGGTTTCATTTTTTGAAATTAATACCTCCACCGCGCGCGTCTTATTATATATATAGTAATCAGTATTTAGTTTAGTTCCTTAGTGATGCAATCGGGTTACGCTGGTAAACGGATGCAACTTGATCTATTGTTTTTGTATTTATTTTGTAAGTATATCCTTCAATCAGAAAGCGTGAGAACGTATGTTTAACATATCCAAAACTCAACTATTATGGCCTCAAGTCGCATAGTTTGGCAATAAAAACCTTATTTAAAAATATCGCCTAAAACAATATGTATTTTGGAGAATTAATATAATTATACAAAATACCTGTATACTTATAAAATTTAATTAATAGATTATAAAGTGTCATTTTAAAGCTGATGTATATGAAAATTATTATTATTAATTATGTATAACTAGCAATTTTTAGTTAATTTTTATTTTAGGACAAGCAGCGATGATGAAACAAATCAGTTTGATTGTATCACAGTTAGACATCAAAGTACCAGGTATGTTAGTTACCTTTTAGGGTCTTGTTAACGTAGTTATACCACGTCAGTGCCTTATAGCATAGAAAACTAAGCTTCTGTGTGTTTATGAATCGAAGAGTCTGATCAATGCCATCTGAAAAGAAAACGACTTGGTATTCTATATATTACATCACATTTGTATGGGATGGCGAGTTGTTCGTCTTCGTCCGTCCGTCGTCCGTAAACGATTACCTCGTTAACACGATAGGGCCTTCATTTTTCTTCCAATCATTTCCTTACTTAGCCAGATTGTTGATATCAATCAAACCTCTAGCAAGTTCGAAAACAAGCTAGTCCGGACCATTAACACTGGACTTATGTCCCTTGATTGTCTTAAAAATGTTAAATGTTGCCTCGTTAACACGATAGGGCTTTTATTTTTTGTTTTCGATCATTACCAAACTCTGCCAGATTGTTGATATTAATGAAGTTCGGACAATTTCGAAAACCAGCCAGTTCAGACCCTTAACATTGGAGTTATGGCCCTTGATTTTCTTAAATATGCTATATTTTGCCTCATTAACACGATAGGGTCCTCATTTTTCATCCGATATTTACCAAACTTGGCCAGATTGTTGATATCAAGATAACCTCGGGCAGGTTTTGAAAACCAACTAGTTCGGAACATTAACACCGGTCACTTGTGTCAAGGTTAAGGTCACTGTTAATAGAAATAGAAAAATGGTTTACGGACACTAATTTCAGTTACAAATGAGATATTGGAATAAAACTTGCTGTGTAGGTAGCTTATATAGAAATAAAGCTTGATAATGCATTTGGAGTCACTGAGGTCGAGGTCAAAGTCGCTGTTACCAAAAGTAGAACAATTGTTTCTGGACAATAATTTAAGTTAGGAATAATATATTGCAATACAACTTTTTGTTTAGGTATTTTATATTTAAAGGAAGCTTGGGATTGCAGTTGAGGTTATTGGGCTCAAAGTCAATGTTGCTGTTACTGAAAACAGGAAAATGGTTACCCCCAGCGGCCTTTTTTGTCACTGACAGTTCTAAGGCGGTAGCCCTTTTGTGTTTGCGATGTCTTATTCGGCCTTTTACTCATCCTTAAATTTATTCTTTGTTTCTGTGTGTGTTTATGGTTGACTGTCGTCCTTAAATGCTGCTTTACCTGTTCAATTTTTATATCTATATTTACGGCCAATAACTTCAGTTAGGAATTAGATATTACAACACAACTTGTAGTGTAGGTAGCTTATACGAAAATGAAGTTTGGGACTACATTTGGGTCACATGGATCAAGGACAATGTCACTGTTACTAAAAATATAAGAAATAGTTTCCGGCCAATAACCTTAGTTAGGAATGAGATATTATAACGAAACTTATGCTGGACATGGAATAATGACAATAAAAGTAGCATGTCCACCTCCATATGCATGCCATCTTCGGGATGGTTAAAATTATGTACTATTCATTTTATGAATATTGAGTTCAACCCGGGGCTAGGGGACGTGAGCGGTAGCAATCATATTTCGCTACCGTTTATGAAAAGTCTCAATCAAACCGAGAAACCGCAATATTTCGTATTTACCGTGTTCGGCCGTTTCCAAAGGTCCACTCTCATACTCTTTTACTGTGAATTTAGCTTATATGGAAATGAAGCTTGGGGTTGCATTTGAGGTCACTCGGGTCGCGCTTAAATAACGCTGTTAGCAAAAATAGAAACTTCAGGAGGCACATTTAATTATGCTGAATTGTAGTTCATCTGATCTTTAGTCTTTACCAGACTTTGCCAGATTCATATTATCAATGAAGGCTCCGACAAGCATCGATCTCGGGTCCGTCACTCCTGGGGACAACATTATCTCTGGGTCATAACTTGGTAACCGTTGAGATCAATACCCTATGACCATATTTAAACTTACTGGGCATGAACAAATGGGTACAACCATCCAACCCGCATCGCCCCTGTGGAAATAACCCCTGGGCTATAACTTAGAAACTGTTCATATCCCCCACCCTACAGCCATATATACACTTAATGGGCATGAACAGACGAATACGACCATCCATCTAGCATCGGCCCTATGGTCTGTCCACATCCCTGGGGACACATAACTTGGAAACTGTTGAGATCTCCACTCTTTAACTATATAAACACTTACTGCGCCTGAAAACGGCGGGCGCTGGAATGTATGGCCCCGGGATCCTTCCCTACCCCTGTGGCCAGAGCCCTTGGGTCATAACGTGGAAACCGTTGAGATCCCCACTCTATAACTATACAGTCAAATCTGGATTAAGAGACCGCTCAGGGCAAATACCAGAAGTGGTCGTTTAATACAGATAGTCCCTTAAAACAGGGTCTAACATTGTTCGATTTTTTATGAAATATTAAGAGAGAAATACATGTACATGTATTAAAATGAATGCTTTACATTATAGGTATCTTGTATTATTTCATATATATGGGGTATCTTGTAAAGGAATAATAAACAATTATGCAACTAAGACAACTTTAATTTCTGTATTTAATTTAAGTGTATATGAAATATAAACATGTAAAATAGATCATGAAATAGATAATCAAACACAAAACAAACAATTATTAGCATAATTACTAGTAGCCAGCATTTCTCACAGTTTGATCATAAAGAGTGTTTCACAGAACACAGATAAAAGCACAGATAATAGCACACGAAAACAGTTTGTTATTCTGCAATTAACTTGTTTAAAGCATTTTATGCTATTGTATTTTTTAAAAAAATAATCTCTTTGGAAGAATGTGTTTGATTGCGTAACGGGCACGTTTTCTGTCACCAGACACATTGTTCTCAAAATTCTCTAAAACCTCCGACTTTCGTTTTACTATGTTCTGAATTTGTGCTTTACCGACAGCTAACATGTCTGCTATTTTACGCGCACTTTTCGATTGACTAAGTTCAATCACATTAATCCGTTCGTCTAACGTTAACACTTTACGCTTCGACATAATTTCAATAACTTTATTTATTGAAATCAGCTGTTAAAAATAGCGAGTAAATATATGACAGTTGCCATCACGTGATATAAACAAATTATTATGTTATCCAATCACTACGTCGTATAAATATAACTTCATCCATATTAATGATGGCAATTGACAGTATTGACCAATCCCATCTCCGTATAAAAATAAACTTATGAATATTAATGAACAATTCAACCTTTCAATATAACGCTCCCAATCATCGATGTTTCCCACATTAATCATTCGAAGGTGATAATTGGTATTGCAGCTTATTAATTGATACTTGTATTTGATATCTCCTACAGGGGGATGATTACAAAGGCTAATTAGGTTATTGTTGAATTATGTTTGATCTCGTTTCTGTGTGAATTACCGATAGCTAAACTGTTTTTGTTTTTCTGAAGAATTAAAAAAAGGCGGTCGCTAATTGATCATAAAATCGGTCTTTTGGTATGAAAATATGTGGTCGTTGGTCGCGTTAGACAGGTGGTCGCTTAATACAGTATCAATTAATAGCAAAACTCGTCGGAGGGAATTCAAAGTGGTCACTTATGGCTGGTGGGCGCTTAAACCAGGTGGTCGGATGACCAAGTTTGACTGTATATGCATTTACTGGGCCTGTACATTTTAAGGCGGGCGCGGGAATTTGAGATTGCATGCCATCGACTGCGTGATCACATTCTGTGATGAAATTATAAGCTTATTTAACAAATTTTAGAACATCTGAGCCGGAGGCTCAATGTGATCTATTGGGATCACTCTTCGTCCGTCGTCCGTCGTCGTCCGCCGTCGTCCGTAGTCCGTCGTTAACTTTTGCTTCAAACGACTTCTCAGATACCGCTTGGCTAAGTTTGACCAAATTTCACATGGATGATACTGAGGTAAATGCCTTTCAAAATTATACAAATTATATCAATGCGACATCCAAGATGGCCGCCATTACCATATATGGTCAAAACCTTAAACAATCTTTCTCAAGAACCGCTGGGCAGATTTCTACAGTTTGTCTTTTAAAATCATCGCCAATGCCTAGACTATCAAGTTTGTTCAAATAAAATCCCGGGGTCAAAAATGGAAGTGCACCGGGTATCCAACTTTTGTATATGGTGAGTTTGCATGCTTTTCCATAGACTTATATAAGAAAATACTTAAAAAATCTTCTTCTCTGAAACCACAGAAACACAGAGCTCTCATGTATTACATGTAGCATCAGGTTATGGTTCTCTATCAAGTTTGTTCAAATGGTGACCCTGGGGTCAAATTTGGTCCCGTCCCGTCACAGTTTTACATAGACTTTTATCGGAAAAAACTTTAAATATCTTCTTCTCTGAAACTTTGAAAGCCAGAGGTTTAATATTTTGCATTTACTATAAGCTGATGATCTTCTACCAAGTTTGTTTAAATGGTGACCATGGGGTCACATTTTGCCCCGCCCCAGTGGTCACATGTTTTACATAGACTTAAATAGGGAAATACTTAAGAAAATATTCTTTTCTGAAACTACAAAACCCAGAAGTTTAATATTTTGCATTTACTATAATCTATAAATACTGAAAAGGGGATCCCTCGGAAGAATCAAAAACAAACAAGAGATAAAAATAGCAGTCTCGGTTTTATTGAGTCTGTTCATGACAGGTAGTGTAACGTGCAACACCTCTCATGCCTCCTAGCACCGGCTTAAGCGATATGCTACTTTAAAGCCACAAAGGTTACCCTGGGGTCACATTTGGCCCTGATCCAATGGCACATGTTTTGCATAGACTTGTATACGGAAATACTTAAAAAAATCTTCTTCTCTAAAACTACAAAAGCCAGTGGTTTAATATTTGCATTTACTATAAGCCTATGATCCTCTACCAAGCTTGTTCAAATGATGATCCTAGAGTCACATTTTGCCCCACCACACGGGTCACATGTTTTACGTAGACTTATATAGGGAACATCTTTAAAACAATCTTCTTCTTTGACCAAAATTTACATGGATGCTCCTTAGGTGAATGTTTTTCAGATTTGTTGAAATAAAGTCAATGCAATATCCAAGATGGCCGCCATAGAAAAATCTTAAAATTACTTATTGTACACTGGGAACCTAGAACCGTGGGTTCAAATCTCACTGGAAGTGAACTTTTTTCTTTTTTTAATTCTGCATTTTTATTATTGTCTCCTCTTTGGATGTTTTTTTTTCTAAATTTTATATATAAAGATTTTGTATGTTTTACATAGACTTATATAGGGAAAACTTAAAAAATCGTCTTCTCTGAAACCACAAGACACACGGCTCTCATATATTGCATGTAGTATCTGCTTATGGTCCTCTAAGAAGTTTGTTCAAATCATGACCCTGGGTCATATCTGTTTCCAACCTGGGGCTCACAGTTTTAAATAGAGTTATACAGGGAAATCTTAAAAAAAATATTTTCAGAAACTGCGTGGTCAATTTTGACCAAACTTCATATGGATGATCCTAAGGTGAATGTTTTCAAATTTATTAAAATTAGGTCAATGCGACATCCAAGATGGCCGCAATAGAAAAAATCTTTAATTACTTAATGTACACTGGGAACCTAAGGCAGTGTGTTTAAATGCCAATGGAGGTAAACTTGTTTATGTTCTCCGAAATATTTGTTGAGCATATAGTTGCCGTCATGCCTTTTTATGCCCCTCGAATTGTTTTGGCGGAGTTACGGAACTTTGATTTTTTTTAATCTAAAGCTTGTCCGCTCTACTCCTCCTACGTGTTTCATCCGGTTTTCATGAAATTCACAGGAAGTATCAGTATGATGTCTAGTAGAGCATATTGTCAGGACGTTCCGGTTGAATGATTTTTGGCAGAGTTATGGGACTATGTTAATGTTTTTTAAATCTAAAGCTTGTCCGCTTAACTCCTCCTACGTTTTTCATCCGATTTTTACGAAACTTCACAGGATTTATAAGTATGATGTCTAGTAGCATATTGTCAGGACGTTCCGGTTGATTAATTGTTGGTGAAGATACTGGACTTTGAATTTTTTTGGTTCTAAATTAAAGCTTGCCCACTCAGCTCCTACTACTTTTTTCATGCGATGTGCACAAAACTTCCTAGGACGTATCAGTATGATGCCTAGTAGCGCATATTGTCACGACGTTCTGGTTGAATGCTATTTGGCAGAGTTATGGGTCTTTGACTTTTTCCAAATGTAAATCATTTCCGCTCAACTCCGCCTACATTTTTCAACTAATTGGAAGGGCGAATCAATATGATTGTATTGTAGCACATATTGTCTGGACGTTCTGGGTAAAAACGATTGGCGGAGTTATGGGACTTTGCAAGTTTAAAAAAAAATATCTTCATTTGTAGTATTGTTTTAACTTGTTATTGTTTGTTCGTGGGAATGACTTAACGCTGTATCTCGCTCAGTCAGTCAGTCAGTCATTGAGTCAGTCTGCCTGTCCGTCCGTCTGTCCGCCTGTCCGTCCGTCCCTCCACCTGTCTGCATAAATGAATCATTCGCTTTTGAATTAAAACCTTGTGATATGTTCATGAAATTTGGCTTGGGTATTTAGGGTATATAGAGTCGCATTTTTGTCGTTCATATCTAATATCCACGCCTAGCAGCAACTTTCTTTTACTATCTTCATCGTTTAGACATGTATTTAGGCTTTCTCGATAACTATTTGAAAGAAATTCAATGTTACTTGGTTCATGTCTCTAGTATCCTATACGAAACTCAATGATACTGTCGCAAGATGACTCTAGTGGTTGGGACTAACTCAGCGACTGCATTTACATAAGATTAATGCAACTTTTAAAATATGTTAAATATATAAACAATTATCAAGAAAAACAAGCGAATACACAGATGAAATATGAAAAAGACTGTTCTCATGAACGTATAAGACGTTCGTAGTATTATCACGAATACTGAATATATCGACTGTCTATATATGACAAGAAAGTTTTGTTGATCCAAAATGTTACCAACAATGATAATCTAACGCAATGTATTTGACGCGCGTGAGTTCATGAACATCATGAAAAGCCTTCTATATGGGTTGATGAAATAAATAGATATACCGACCACATATTGCCTGTCTTTTGAAACGACTGCTCCAATCAAAGCAGCTTCAACATTCCCGGCCACGACTGGAAAACAATGCACTTTATAGCCCAACGTTCCGGCCACACCATCATTTCCCAAGTTCATTCCGTGACCCACGTGGCAACAGACGCAATTTTTATATCTACACAAAAGGACGCTTAAATAAGTTTGCCCAATAGAGAGATAGGTTGTAAAATTTCTATAATTGTACATGCATTAACGCACATATAAATTTATTGAACTGCCCTGCCGTAGCTCCGACTAAAACGTTATGAAAATGCTCGCTTTCTTCATAATGCTCGCTTTCCCGATAATATATCAACTGGTGAATATGTTTCAACTGAACAATGGATTCCTGACAGATGTCGTCAAGTGCTTACAAGAGCTATGTACGACCAATACGCTTATACAAGATTATTTTGTGACAGATATAAATCACGCAACACTTATATTCTATAAGAATATTTATCTCCCTTTTTATCTCTAAAAAGCCAAGGGCCAGCAGAGCTTATGGGATGGCGAGATGTACTTCGTTAAGACGATGGGGCCTTAATTTCTCATCCGATCTTTACCAAACTTTAACAGATTGTTAATATTAACGAATGCTCAGACAATTTCGAAAAACAGCCATTTCGGACCAGTAAAAATGCTATATTTTGCCTCGTTAAGACGATAGGGCGTTTGTTTTTCATCTGATCTTTATTAAACTTTACCGGATTACTAATATCAATAAAAGCTCAGACAAGTTCGAAATCCAGCCAAATCGGATCAGTAACACCAGAGTTTTGGCTCTTGATTTTAGTTAAAATTGCTGTATTTTGCCTTGTTAAGACGATGGGGCCTTTGTTTTTCATCCGATTTTTACCAAACTGCAACAGATTATTAATATCAATGAAAGCTCGAACAAGTTCGAAAAACAGCCAGATCGGACCAGTAACAACGGAGTAATGGCCATTGATTTCGTTAAAAATGCTATATTTTGCCTCGTAAATAAGATGGGGCTTCATTTTCTATCTGATCTTTACCAACCTTTACCAGATTTTTTGACTTTTTATTTTTTTATTATTTTTTTATTTTTTATTTATGGATTTTTTATTTGTTCATTATTTTTTTTATTTTATTTTTTTAATATCCGTTTTTTCAATCCGTCTTGGATTTGAAGAAACTTAGCAGGAAGCATTGGTATCTAGTTGTGCCTATTTTTCCGGTAAAGTTGATGTTTGATGGAGTTACGGCCCCTTGACGTTTTTACCCTAAATTTCTTCCTGGATTTCGACGAAACCTGCATTCATTTTTTTTGGAGGATATGTTTCCACCAATGTGTCAGTTTATAGAAAATAATGTCACACTGACGAATAGATAAAATGTATTCCAATCATCATTTAGAACATAAACGACCAGTCGTCTTTTAGAGCGAGAAGAGAATATTGTCTCTAATGAAGTGAACAAAAGAGAAATAAAAATGGATTTTCAACATTCCACCTCTTATTTATAAACTGTGATTATGACAAAACACAATCACAGATCGTTGTTAAAGTAAACAAAAATATTCACAAACTACATTGGTCGAACATAATTGGTGTACACTTCGTGTAATTCCCATTAATAGTTAAAGGTATTTTTCAAAGGGATGAATTTAGGTTGTTTTAAGGTTTAAATTGCCAACAATGCGTTTTTAAATCAAAATCGATTTATTTCGTCATTTTAGAAGCGAGAAAAAAACAAATGCATTTACGCGTAGATAAATCTTTCCTCTGTCCATTTGCAAATTTTTAATGAAATCGGAGACAAGTACTTTTTTTCCACAAAAATTAACTAACATGACCCACGGACGCAAAGACGGCATAATGCATATACATTTACAGACGCGACCGGGTACACAAAAAAAAAAAAATATCCATTATTTCAATACATATATTTCAAATGTATGTATCGTTGCATTCCAGATTAAATTTCTGATCTATACATGCTGTTGGTTTATGCCGGAGCGCTCAAAATAGGTTTTAACAAACCAAATTGCAACGGTACGTCGGGAAAGGAAATGCGGATGGTGAAAATATATGGTACAGTGCTAATTTTCTGAATCCGAAAAAATAGCGAAAAAATGAAGATTTAACAGCGAGAATGATTTTTTTTCATGAAAGTGTTCATTGACATGTCTACTATTAAAAACTAAAATTTAAAGTCAATCAGAAAAAAGTATTTTTTTTTCCCCAAAATTAAAAATGTACACCGTATTCGCTAAAATATGACCAATCGCCTTTCGAAGTTAATGTACACGCGGGATATAAAACCATGAAATTATGAAATCCTTTTGAAGAGATATATTGATTTCAACATTGTTCTGTATTTAATAAATTATTAGAGTAGAATGTTCACAGTTTTTCTCAAGGACACCATTACGGTTGTATCCCTGCAACCCTGCCCCTCATCCCACCCCCACCACCCTCCATACCTTATTGATTAAGTTGTATATAGCTGCGAATGGGCAGTTTTAATCAAATTCGATTTATTTCATGATTTTAAAAAGAGAGAAGAAAAAAAAGCATGCACGCGTAAATACATCTTTCCTCTGTAGATATGTAAAATATAAAAAAAATCGGAGGCAAGTATTTTTTCCTACCGAAAATAACGTACACCATAATCGCTTAAATACGCAGAATCGACGTTCCAAATCGATGTTCGCACGGAATAAAATTGTGGAATTATGAATTCATTTATAAAGATAAATCGATTTCGGCATTGTTCAGTAGTTGTTATATTATTGATGTAGTATGTTCACAGTATTTATGAGAGCAACATTACGGTAGTATCCCTCCAACCCCGTCGCTTCCCCCCTCAACCCCGTACACACAACACGTTGTGTATTGCTGAGAATGCGCCTTTCATTCAAATCGATTTATTTCGTCATTCTAGAAGCGAGAATAAAAACAAAATCATATAGATACATCTCTCCTCTGTATATATGTAGAATTTCAATAAACGGAGACAAGTACTAATTAAGTAACTGGACCGTCCGACCCAAAGACGGCAACATTCATATTCATTTAGAAAGACGACCGGCTACAGAAACAATTAAATAATTTCGTTATGTAAACACATATATTTAAAATGTATGTGTCCATGTATTTTACACTAAATGTTTGATCTATACATGCTTTGGGTTTATGTCAGAGTGCCCAATTTATTTTAACCAACAATGTTGCGGTATATCGGAAAATGAAATCATGATGGCGGCAACATACGTTGCAGAGTTAATTTTCGAAATCAGAAAAAGCGATAAACTAATATAAGTTTAAAAGGCAGAAAGAAGTATATTCTTTTAACTGTTCGTTTAAAACTGAGGGGGCGACTCGAGTTTTAAAGAAAGCAAGGTTGGCGAGCATCCCATTAACCACGTAAATAAATGACTGACGAGTAACAGACATGCTACTGTCAGTAACAAACAGGATTTTGTGTAAACTCGAAGATTGCATAACATAAACATGTGGACATGACATTGTGTCAATGGAGCACTTGCCAGATTTGTGGTGTTGTGAAACACTGTACGCGTGAATCCAAAAAGTGCGGGTCTGTTATATTTATAGGGCATATACAGTTTTATATATATTATTCTTTTATATTTATTTTCATGGTCCCATAACGCAGTCATACTCACTACTATATTGAAAGTAAATACTGAGTATACATGTGCGGTGCGTTACGATCTGTAGTATTTGAAAACAGACATATTAAACATTTCCCTGAAAATATATAACGATGATAAATACTATATTCATAGAATTATTTTTTCCTGAAAAAAATACATGTTTGTTTTCAACAGTTAAAATCTACTATATTCTGCGAATATTGCTACTTTGAAAATTTGAATACGTCTATTTTCATCAAATAGCATGTTTTGTTTGTTTTAATATTATTTTTTTTTAATTTATGATTTAAAAAAAAAATGGATGATCGGAATATGTCTTACACACTGTTGAATCCTGTAATTTAACAACAAGTGGTTTGGTTTACAGGCGACAGTATCGGTGAACAAAACCACTTGTTTTACTGGATTCAACATTGTGCAAGAAAATATTCATATATTATACCATTAATATTATAACATGTGTATTGTAACATATGATTTTCCTCGGATAGTGGATGTCAGTAGAGAACTTGACCTTTGACCTAAAATCAAAAGGCATCATTTTCTCACCAAATGCACTCAAACCATGAATTTTCATGAGATTTGCTTCTGGGGAAATGGACAGTGCAGACAAGGTTTTTCATAATCATTATTGGGTCACGGCGCCCTTTATCTTCAACATACTGATGCTTCGTACAAAGTTTCGTCAAAATCCAACAAGTAGCGCAGACACGATTTGTGACGGACAAACGCAAAGGCCAAATATAATCTGTCTCACCTACCACTTTGTGGTGGAAGACATAATTATAAAGACAATATTTTAGATCATATGTAAAGTTTATTACGCAAATAATTGAGCGAACATAAACTTCAGCATTGACTCTGGCCAGTGGTGTACATGGAGTCTTCTTCCACATGACGTGCAGCCTGAAAGAAAAAAAAAGTAAATATAAGTCGAGCAGAGTGATCAATTTGAATCAGGTGTTGCGAGGGGGAGCTAGGGCATGTTTAGGGGAATGGGACAGTTTTAAATTAAATCATCATTTATTAACGCCTCATCAACACGTTGTTTAGGTTATTTCGAGCCGCCCCAAAGAGAGGAGGAAAGATACATAGGCATCCAGGAACCCTGCCCTACGCTTACTACCGATTAGATACCTATGGTTCTTTAACGTGCTTGGAGGACAGACTCCGATACACAGGACAACCCGGTTTACGTTCCCGAGGCTAACAGGACACATCGAAGTAACCCAGTGGCGCCAGTACGACTTGAATCTGCTATAAACGTCCCATGACCAAAACTGAGTAAATGGCACATCACATAAAGGTCAATACGTATTATATTGTGTATCATACGAGTATATGATTGATCTGACATGATTACAGAACATTTCACCCAACAGTAGAGCAAGAATCTATTATAAGGAAAGTTAAATCTGACAGAGGGAGCAATGCTCTAAAAGCCATCTTTACTAGAAGGAGAATAAAAAAGAACTCTTGCCAAAAAATCTAAAATAGTTGAATTTTACAAGTTTAGTTCATAGTTTACTTTAATGACTTAGTAAGGTCATTTTTCATAGGGAGAAAACATTATTATACAATTATTTATTTTCTCTCTCAAAACCTTGTGATGCCGCTAGTTTTAAAAATAAAACACGATTAAATAGGGCAGTTGAGAAGACACTTTTGTAGATGTAGATGTTTGGTCTGTTCTGATGTGAAAATGTGTAAATCAGACACAATAAATTTGCTCTGTGTCCCTTTAATAAATTGGGGTTCATCACATAGAACATAATCATATTGTAATTTGTTGATGTTAAAGGGACACACGGCAATCTTGAAGTATTTATCAAGCATTAACATTAGCATCTCCATTTGTTAACCTGGCAACATTTTAAATTTAAACCTGCTTGCATTAAAAAATAAATAAAAGTGTCAGTTTTCATTTTGTCTTCGTTATTCTATCAAATACTTAACTATATTATAGGTGCATTATTATCAACATTAAGTAATGTGTAAAACAATTTCTTCTGAACTATTCTAATAAATAATATTAATAATTGCACAAATGCAAATTATGCAGAAAAATTGACCGAACTCCAAAAGTTTTAAACAAATAAAGACTGCCTGGTGTCCCTTTAACACAACCTGTTTTCGCATGTAGTTTACACGAGCTCATATGACAATCACGCTGTATTATAACTGAAAACGTTTTTTACTCTTTTTTACTTTGAACAGCATAACACGTGTGGTAATGCAAGCTCCATTTATAGAACTACACAAGCGCAAACATGTTTTGAAAAGGCTCCCACCTCCATATGATCCAATGACATTTAAAACGGCTTGACATTCTGAAGTCTTCGGTATCAATTCACTTAGAGCTGCTCAAGGGCACGATTCACATTTGATGCCTCTCTGAAAAACAACATCAAACCAATGTCAATGATCAAACAGACATAGTTTATCCTTTGTTATACATAATGTAACATATTTAAAAAAGAAAAGAAAAAAAGAAGAACTAAACTGAACAACTCCTGCGCAATTACACGGTTAATGTAATAAAAACTTCTCATCATTCATTATACATGTAAAATATAATGTAGCCTGAATTCAGAATTCCATTAAAAACACTGTTCAACTTTCACAGCATATTTCCAGCCCATGGTCTAGTCATTTCTTTTGAGACACACTGGAAGCAAGTGTAGTAGCTCCACCTCCTTAAAAGCTTTTAAAGGCATTTTCGGTAGTTTTCCATGCGCAGCTTCTTTGGGAGACTTCTCTTCTAAAACTATTGGATGGATTTTCCTACAAATTTACAGGAATGTTGCTTTTGATGTCTAGTTGTATTTGTTTTCTTTTTCTTTTTTTTTGAAATTTTTATTTTGAATTTTGTTTTGAATTTTTTTTATTTAAAGGGACACTGTACGTAAGTAAGCAGATATTGAGCATAACCAAATAACTGTCTGACTTTTATTCTTGAAATGTATACATGAAAACATGAGGATAGACCCTAAGAAGTATGTAGGAATACATTCGTGAGTTTGATTTTTTTTTTTTTAATTATTAAATGTAAATAAAATGGGACCCAGCATATTTACATTTTATGCGTTCACGTGACTTCCATAGCGCACTCACAGGAACTGGTCACTTTTAATTTTT
The DNA here is from genome assembly GCA_037043455.1 of Cyrtodaria siliqua. NCBI lineage: Eukaryota > Metazoa > Mollusca > Bivalvia > Adapedonta > Hiatellidae > Cyrtodaria > Cyrtodaria siliqua. The sequence goes on along the minus strand of JAWPHD010000206.1, from coordinate 54,070 downwards.
GCCTTCTATTATTATAATTGTCTATAAAGGACTTTAATGGGAAATTTTGGAAAATGCTGTTGTTCTTTTTCAGAGGTCAAGCAGACGTTCGAAACAATCTCAGTTACATGCACACTATATACTAACATGTGCAGAAATAAATTTCCTATCCAACAATACCTTTCTTCCTACGATCCCTTGTAAATTCGCTGAGATATCCGAGTTCAAAGTCACCAAAGTGCAATTTCAGGCTACTCGTCGTTTGTTTATGTCCCCTATGTAAACAAATGAAATTTACCGAAAATCAGGTGTCCGTTAATTCCGTTAATTTCGGCGCAGTATTCCAGCTTCAAATCACAACCAATTCACTAAAGTAAAGCATCGATACGTAAATAAATCCATATTTTATCAGTTTGCATAGTCCGTATCACGAGAAAGTCACACAACAACGAGTATTTCGCCACTTGTTATCGGCACTAGCAGACTTTACAAATGAAACCGCCATTTTCAAATGAATTACGGGGCCGAATGACGTCATAATGCGAATCCAACAGCTATGGTAAAAAAAAATACTTTTTAAAATTATTCTTGAATATATTATTAAATACGCTTGTGCTTATCCATAACACTATTATTGATTATAATAGTGTTATGGATAAGCACTAACGTATTTTCTAATATATTCAAGAATAATATTAAAAAGTAAAAATACTTACCATAGCTGTTGGATTCGCATTATGACGTCATTCTTCATGCACTTATTTATTTATATGATATTTCAGAAACTTCCGTTGAGCTAACTTTAAAGAACTGCACTGAGGACAAGGAAAAACTTGTATGTGAAAAGATATTAGAGATATTTACTCATAAACTGCACCAGGAACCTGAGTATAAGGATAAGGATAAGGATAAGGAACATTTAATACAGACCCTCAAAGAAGCAATGTCTGAGCTTTTAGCAGATGGTAAGCAACTGACTGGAGCAGAGACAAAGTGTGTGATTATGAAAATCAGGTGCCCATCGGTCCAAAGTCTGTTTCGGCTGTGGCACGATTGTGTAAATGGCACTAACACTGTAATTTTCCGACATGTTCAGCAGTGTCTCCGCCGATTTAAAGGATGTGCGGATCTAGGGATAGAGGTGATAGTGAGAGAAAGTGAGTTTTGGCATTGCATGGATATCATAGGTACGTATGCATTTAAAGTTATTGTCTGTTATATGTCTTATGTTCTAGGCATATACTACAAAGTATGTCATCGCAAGAGCATGTTATGAGGAAAACAATTATTATCAATGAAATGTCGACATTCACGTTTAGTTTATTTGTTAAAAAATATGTTAATTTGGTTACTTTTATATTGCTATTTTTTACAAAGTTTATTTGAATAACATAAGTGCTGAACACAATGTAACAGTGTAGTAGCTATACATTTATGATATTAGCTTACTTGTGCATTTTATACTGTTGTTTATTTTAGTGTTATTTATTTCTGTATACTGAATGGAAACGCAGGTTTCCATACGTTTTGATACAAATTGATATCATGTAGCAACTCGATTGTGTAATTTGCAACAGGTACACTATTGATTATGGGTTTGTATAAAGAGCAATCTGTGTTTCGAATGTTGTATGACGTTTACACAAAGTTATAAATGGTACATCCGTTCAAAACATTTTTCGTAGTAAATGAGCTGTCAAACGCATTACCTGATAAAACTCAAGATGAAAAACAAGCACAAGATACTGGGATGGAAGAAACACCGATCGAAACAGAGGAATTTGCTGACAACCAAATCAGTATCGTTGTTCCACAAAAAATCACGACAAGCCGGTACACATCTTCGAATGAGAATACAGCCTCGATCTGTAAAACAATTTATAAATATATGGCAGGCGTGTACATCTGGCAGGTTTAATAAAAAGCTTGAAAAAGTCGCTGAAGCTATGAAAAAGTGCTATGGATTGACGGACCTGCATATTGATGCCAAATTGGACGAAGACTTGCTTGCACGTGCACTTACAGGTATTATATTGTGTAAACGCTTTATATAATTATATTGACTTTAAGTCCATTCAAACATTTAAGAATATAAGTTGCTGCAAATCCATCTGGTGATTTTCACAAACATTTTAAGGCACCTTGACATTTCATTGTGTAACCCATACTTTTTAATCATTGCATTTCATTTAATTTCTTTCTGTTACATGATAAAGACCTATAAATAATCCATTGCAGTTTTTCTAACATTGAAGATAATTCATTATTCATATAAAACATAGTACCAACATCCGTAGCCATCAACTCTACAGCAGCAAAAGCAGTAAAAGCAGTAGAAGTGGCATAAGGTGCAGTAACAGTAGTGTCAGTATTAATAATTGTAATGGTAGTAAGAATAATTATGGTAGTATTAATATTAATAGTAGTAGTAATAGTAATTTTGGTAGTATTAAAAAATAATAATAGTAGGTAGTAGTAGTAGTAGTAGTAGTAGTAGTAGTAGTAGTAGTTGTAGTAGTAGTAGTAGTAGTGGTGGTGGTGGTGGTGGTGGTGATGGTGGTGGTGGTGGTAGTTGTAGTAGTAGTTGTAGCAGCAGCAGTAGCAGTAGAAGCAGCAGCAGCAGCAACAGTAGTAGTAGTAGTAGTAGTGGTGGTGGTGGTGGTGGTGGTGGTGATGGTGTTGGTGGTAAAGTATTTAGATAGTGTAGTATACAATCTAGCAACGGTGTCAGTGATATAATAGTAGCAGTACCGTAATAAATAATTGTAGCAGTAGAACAATTATAAGGGTAGTATTAGTAGCAACAGAAGTTGAAAAAGTAATTGATTTTTCACCTAATTTGGTTTTGAAAAGTTTGGTTTCAATAAGGGCTTTTCCATTAAAACATATCCGGGACCCCAGGAAGGCAATTTAATAAACTTCTAATGGGTGAACCCTAATTTTCCGAAATTTGGTTCTTTAAACTCAATTTATCTATGGGTGGGTGTTCAATATCAAAAGTGCCTTCTGGGGTCCCATGTAAGTTTTGATGAAATAGCTCTCTTAACGATATTGGACGATTTAAAAATAAGCAAACTCAGCACGTTTTGCTCAAATGGTGACCCTGGGATCAAATTTGGGACCGCCCAGGGATCATATGTTTTACATAGACTGATATAGGGGGGAACATCTTCTTCTCTGAAACTGTAAGGTCTGTCCAGATTTCTTGTCTGCTCAACTCTTCCTACTTTTTTTCATCCGATTTTCATAAAACTTCACAGGAAGTATCAGTATGGTGTCTAGTATTGAATATTATCAGGATATTACGGTTGAGTGATTTCTGGCGGAGTTGAAGGGTTTTGAAGTTTTTTTTAATCGAAAGCTTGTCCGCTCAACTTCTACGTTTTTCATGAGATTTTCATGAAACTTCGTAGGAAGTATCAGTATGATGTCTAGTAGTGCATGTTATCAGGATGTTCCAGTTGAATGATTTTTGCTGTAGTCAAATATAGCATTTTGAATGATTTTTTTCAAATAAAAAGCTTGTCAGTTTAACGTTTTATGATACTTTTTAGGAAAAATCACTATGAAGTCTAGAAGCGCATACTGTCAGGACTTTCCAGTTGAATGATCTTTGGCGGAGTTATGGGACTTTGAAGTGTTTCAAAAGTAACGCATTTCCGCTCAACTCCTCCTACCTTTTTCGTCTGATTTTCATGAAACTTGAATGGAAGTATCAATATCATATGATGTCTAGTAGCTCCTCTACCAGTTTGGTTAAAATGGGACCCTGGAGTCAAATTTGGCCCCGCCACAGGGGTCACATGTTTTAAATAGACTTACATAGGGAAATCCTAACCAACCTTCTTCTCTAAACCACAAGGCATAGAGCTTTCATAAATAACATGTAGCACCAGCTTATCTTATGGTCCTCTACCAAGTTTGTTCAAATGGTGACCCTGGGATAAAATCTAGCCTGCCCCAAGAGTCACAGTTTTACATAGAGTTACATAAGAAAGTCCCTATCTCGCCATCAACAGGCAACTTTGAGAACAGATGTAGACTGTTTCTAAATCTACTGATGATATGGTATATTTATAAATAACTTATATATTTTGAGAATCCAAACTCTATAGACACAATTATAGGCGTCTATAACCAACCGGACCAAACTCAGAAACTGGATCGTCCAGTTAAGAGTTACCAACTCATAATTCATTTTACGCATATTCAGTTACGGGTATTCTAAGAACCGGTAAATAAACCTATATGTTTAATCAGCACAGATTCATTCTTATACGACCTGAACATCTGGATAGAGTTTTGATAAACGGTTTTGTCAAGTTATTTTGCCATTATTTGGTGGGATGGTTTCTTTAAAAAATCTTCTTCTCTGAAACTACAAGAGCTAAAGGTTTAATAGTATGCATTTACCATTATCTTTTGGTCCTCTACCAAGTTCAAATGGCGAGCCTGACGTTAAATTTGGTTGCACCCCAGCGATCATATGTTTTACATGATTTATATAGAGAAAAAAATAAAAGATCTTCTCCTCTGAGACCACGAGGTATAAAGCTCTCATATTTTGCATGTAGCATAAGATTATGGTCCTTTACTAGTTTTGTTCAAATCGTGAACCTGGGATAAAATCTAACCCAGCCCTCTGGAGTCATAGATTTTAATAGGAGTTTTATAGGAAGATCTTTAAAAATCTTCTCCTCTGAAACTACATGAGCTAGAGGTCTAATAGTTTGCATGTACCATAAGCTTATGGTCCTCTACCATGGGGTTTAATTTGACCCCACCACAGAGGTCGCATGTTTTACATAGACTTGTATAGGGAAAAAACTTAAAAGATATTCTACTCTGAAGAAAAATAAAAAGATCGGACAGGGAAAGTAGCATTCAAGGAGGACAGTCAACCAAAAACACCGAAACAAACACGCAAACAGACAAACAAGAAGGCAAAAGTAATAATAAATGCACAGTTATACACTTACTGAACATGAACAACCATCCAAACAGCACGACACAAGGATCCGTTTCCAATCACTGAGGACATAGCCCCTGGGTCATAACTTGGAAACTGTTCAGATCCCCACCATATGACCATATTATACATTCACTTAGTGGTCATGAAAAGACAGATACAACCATATAGCCAGCATCCACACCAGGGTCTGTCTCCGGCCGTGGGGAATTTTGGTCATAACTTGAAAACTGTTGAGATATATGCACTTAATGTGCATGAACAGACTGATACAACCATCCAACCAGCATAGGCCCTGAGGTCTATCCCCACCCATGGGGACATACCCCTGGGTCATAACTTGAAAACAGTTGAGATCCCCACCCTATAACCTTAAATACAATTACAGGGCAAGGACAGATGGATACAACCATCTAAGCAGCATTGGCCCCGGGGTCCATCCCATGGGGACATAGTCCCTGGATCATAGCTCGGAAACCATTGAGATCCCCACTCTGTAACCATATTTATACTTACTGGGCCTGAACGTTTTAAGGCGGGTGCAGGAATTTGTGATGCTGTGACATTGACTGCGTGATCTCATTCTGTTATGAAATTATAAGCTTGTTTGACAATCTTCAGGTGAGCAATTCAGGGCCACTTTGGCCCTCTTGTTTTTTTTTGTTTTTGGCCCTCCCCAAATTTTTGTATTGGCTTCTTCCGTAACTGATTATTCCGTTATTATATTTGTGCTTAATTTTGCTAACATGCAATGGAAGGAGAAGTAATTAATGACAGCTTGTTATACGATATTGATAATATATTAAAATAAATGTTTAAAGAAGTGTATGTGCATGAATTAACTGTTAAAAAGTTGATTTGTTGTATACTGTGTATAAATAATGATTACTCTGAAAATAATGTTTAAAATAGAGAGCGTTCATTTTAATGAAATTAACGGAGCGTGTACGTCCCGCTTTTTATTAACATTTGACTTTATGCAGATTGTTTTGTATAATAAATGACATACTATGATATAGAAACACATATGTCAACATTATAATGCAATAAACGTATATATGTATGAAAAGAATGCATTTGTAAGGTATCTGAGCTACAAAATGTAATTTGGGCGCCGTGTATTAAATGAAGCAATTGGAATTGGAAGCAATCATTTTGGGCGAGAAAACTAGTAGCGCCACCAAGTGAACATGTCTTTTTACTGAATCGAGTAGACTGCTTCACTGCTGCGCATGTCCTGTTTCACTTTATATTTAAACGCTGACAGCCTGTGTAACAGTTTACTGAATCGAGGACACAGATGAACGTTACATCCTTACCGGCGAATTGATACTTTACATCAAATTTAAATTATGGGATGCCGAGTTGTCCGCCGTCCGTCCGTCGTCCGTCATCCGTCCGTCGAAAAGTTTTGTCTCGTTAAGACGATAGAGCCTTCATTTTTCATCTGATCTTTACCAAACTTTACCAGATTGTTAGTGTCAACCAGCCAGATCGGATCAGTAACAGAGGAGTTATGGCTCTTGATTTAGTTAAAAATGCTACATTTTGCTTCGTTAATACGGTAGGGCCTTCATTTTTCATCTGATCTTTACCAAACTTTACTAGATACTTATTTATGGCCCTTGATTTAGTTAAAAATGCTGTATTTTGCATTCACTCGCTTCATTGATGTTATAAGAGCCATGTTAGCCAGTAGAGCGCCGATAGGCCCTCTTGGGCCTCTTTTTGTTCTTGTAAGACACTGTATTCCAATTTTATTGCCAGTTGTGTGCAGTTATCTTTCAAGGAATAGATTTTATAGGAATAATTAAAATTGTACACAGCTTGCTCCTTTTTTTAACTCAAAATGAGCTTTTGTCCGTCCCTCCTTAAACTTTTGCTTCAACGACTTCTCCTCACAAACTGTCTGGACTATTTTGACCAAACTTCACTTAGATGAGGGTAATGAATATGGCCTCTGCAGATCCCGTTGGAGGGGTAGGCAGAGGGGAAGAACCCCCCAAAAGCATGTTCATTTTATCATTTTTTGTTCATGCCCATTAAAGGTCTTCATCATGATCCCTGTATTGTGTCAGGTGCCATCTCGCTCAAATCACTAGAGCAGTGGCAGAAAAACAATAAACGTGACTCCAGCGTAAATGGAGTGTCTACACTAGAATTTGCAGCAACTCTGCAGTTCTGCAGGTGAGAATGTTTTAGGCCCATTCTCCATATTTTATCTTGATGTACATGGAGGATGAGCCTGGCATGTTATTCCTGTTAGGCACCATATAACCTTTCATGTGTTGGTGCGCCTCAAAACCTCAATTCATTTCAATTCACATACATGATGCTGAGGTCAATGACTTTCAGGTTAGTTAAAATGATGTCAGAGCGATATCCAAGATGACTGCCGTTACCATAAAAGGTTGAAAGAATCTTCTCAAGAACCTGTAATAGATTTTGACTTTTTTTCTTTATAAATGATCACCATGGCCTAGACTCTTTATCCAGTTTGTTCAAATAAAGTCCCCGGGGTAAAGCATAGCTATGCCCTGAGGATCCAATTTTTGTCTCGCTTTTCCGGCGGCGGCAAAGGCGTCAACATTCAAGTATTGCATTTAGGTCGTTTTCTCACAAACTGTATACACTAGACCTTTCAAACTTTGCTTATAGTGATATCTTGAGTGGTACATTGCAACGTGACAAAGCAAATGTGGAAGTGACCTAGACCTTCCAAGCAAAGGGCAGATAACTTAATATGTTTTGGGTTCATTTTTTGCGTTTAACTGTATGCACTAGACCTTTAAAACGTTTCTTATAGTTGTATCTTCAGTGGTACATTGCAACGTGACAAAGCAAATGTGGAAGTGACCATGACCCTCCAAGCAAAGGACAGATAACTTAATAATGTTACCTTCAACTTTTGCGTTATGGTCAATTTCGCGCAAACTGTATGCACTACACCTTTCAAACTTTGTTTATAGTTGTATCAAGGGTGGTACATCACAGCGTGACAAAGTATATGTGGATGTGACCTTGACTATTCAAGTAACGGGCAGATAACCTTATATTTTTTACCTTCAACTTTGGCGTTTAGGTCGCTCTTTCACAAACTGTATGCACTAAGACCTTTCAAACTTTGCTTATAGTTGTATCTTGAGTGGTACATTGCAACGTGACAAAGCAAATGTGGATGTGACCTTCACCATCCAAGCAAAGGGCAGATAACTTTAATTGTTATATTTACATCACTTTCTCATGAACTATAATTATGCGCTAGATGTTTTAAAACTAATTTATAGCTTAATCTTTGAAGAAAAAAAATTCTATTTTGACATAGTTGTTTCATGGGAAGTGCATCTTTTTGGACCCATCGATTTCATCTATGACCTTGACCTACTTTTTGGAGCTGATGATTTTTAGCCAAGGGCCTTCATTTTTCACTCGATCTTTACCAAACTTTAACAGATTGTTAAAATTAATAAAAGCTCGGACAAATTGAAAACATATCGCGCTTTTGTTCCAGTTCGCTGATTTATGACAGAGTCTGTCTGTCTGTCTGTCTGTCTGTCCGTCTGTTAGCAATTTTATAAAATCGACATCTCCTCTAAAACCGCTTGAAGGATTTTGATGAAACTTCATCACAATTTACTTAGGAGCGACCTTCTCAGAGTTGTGTTTTTCATGGCCGCCAGTCGTCCAAGATGGCCGCCATGGCAAAAACTAGGTCAAATTTAAGAAATTGTCAACAACATCTCCGAAACAACTTATTTCATTATTGTGAAATACCATAAACATGTTCCTTGGATTGGCCTCTATCAAGTTTGTGCCTTACATTATCGTCTAAGGTTATAATAGCGTAAATGAGTCTCCATTGCCCTTCCATAATACAGTTACAGCCAACAAATAACAGGAAACTGCACTACCTGCACCAAGCGAGCACATCCAGTTGATTTAGTGTAATTAGACCTATAAGGGATTATTTTTGCGTCATGTTTTTTAATTAAACTGGTCGATTCAACCCAACAACTTATTAAAAGAACATTTTAACTTGTTTCGCAATGCCGAATGACTTCGTCTTGAAATTATTGCGATTTACCTATGCTTGACCATGCACTAAGTCGAGTCGATTTTGTCGCGAAATTAAGAAATAATAAAAAAAGCAATATCTCAGCAACCGTTTAACATTTTCTCATCAAATCAACTCTGGTGGCTTTGTTTTGCATCCCTGAGTATGTATACCACACATTTTGCCATATATCTTTCACAAAAAATCCAAAAAAATTAAAAATATCACATTTTAAGAGAAAATCACAAAATTTGAGGAAAAGTTGCAAAAAACACTCTATAATAGCCTAAAAGTCTGAAAATGATATTTGTTTCTCTGTTTCTGAGTTCAACCCACCTATTCAAACAAGATAAATGCCTAGAAAATATTTTTTTATGCAATTCTGAAAAATACATGATTTCTCCTTATAGGTTATAATAGCGTAAATGAGTCTCCATTGCCCTTCCATAGTAAAGTTAGAATGTTGACAACCTGTTAAAAACTCCAACCTCGTTAGAATTCTGGGAAACTTACTTTATGATGCAAATAAACATGTCTGCTATTTAACATCAACAAGGAAATAGGGGGTTTAATACCTTCTAAGAAACATTTCTTCAGTTGCATACTAACACCGGGTCAAAGGTCAACACTATTTTTACCCCTTGCAGTTTCATACCCTGTCTACTTTCACTTCTCAAATTTATAACAAAAACTGTCAAAAACATGATGAGCTGCATTTTCAAATATCAACAACATGTCCAGAATACAATTACAGCCAAAAAATAACAGGAAACTGCACTAAAAAAAGTTTTAAAGAAAAAAAAGATTAGCACTATTTAATACAGAACTACTTTCGACAGCACCAGGCGAGCACATCCTGTTGATTTAGTGTAATTAGACTTCTAATTATCAAAATGGCCACCACAGCGATACAAAGTTTACATATAGTTATATAGGAAAAGGCTAAAAGGGAAATCTTCTTAGAAACCGCTTGAAGGATTTTGATGAAACTTCATTACAATGATCTTTAGGATAGTCCCCCTCAGATTTATGTTTTTCGCGGCCGCCAGTCATCCAAGATGGCCACCATGGCTAAAATTAGGTCAAATTTAAGAAAATGTCAAACGACATCTCCTCCGAAACCACTCATTCCATTCTTGTGAAATATCATAAACATGTTCTTTGGGTTGGCCTCTATCAAGTTTGTGTTTTTCATTATCGTCTAATAATCAAAATGGCCAACACAGCGACCCAAAGTTTACATAGAGTAAAACGTTAAAAATGACATCTTCTCTAAAACCGCTTGAAGTAGTTTGATGAAACTTAAATCACAATGATCTTTGGGATAGTCCCACTCAGATTTGTAAACATGACATCTTCTTTAAAATTGCTTGAAGGATTTTGATGAAACTTAATCATAATGTCTTTGTGTTTTTGGGGCCTCCAGTCATCAATGATGGCCACCATGGCTAACCTTATGTCAAATTTAAGGACATTTATCAAACGACATATTACCACTTATTCCATTCTAGTTAAATACCATATACATGTTCCTGTTGTTGGCCTCTGTCAAGTTTGTGTTAAATATTCGTTGTCGTTAAATATTCAAAATGACCGCCTCGATAAACCAAAATTTACATAGAGTTATATATAGGAAACATGTTTCTTGGGTTGGCCGCTATCATGTTTATGTTTTTGAATCACATCATACCAGTAGAGCGCCTACAGGCCCACTTGGACCTCTTGTTATGAAATTCCATTCATAGACGAAAGTGGGACAAATTAAACAATACCCATGCCATACTAGACACAGCAGACTTATTGCCCATGATTACCAGGTGAGCGATCTAAGACCATCCTATCCCTGTTGTTTTTGCAATGTTTTAAAAGAAGTACTAATGGGACAACCCTTGATATAAGAGACATTTTAGCAAGTAGAGCATCCACAGGCCCTCTTAAGCCTCTTGTTTTTAATAGAATGGCATTTTGTTTTTAAACAAATGCACTTAAATGTCATCTCAGCAAACTGCAAACTCCATTGTTTTTAGTTACTAAAATGTTTATAAACTTTCATTTAAGCATCATGGACCTTTTTATTTTTAAGTCCAGCCCCCGATAGGCGAGACATGTGAATCCGCGGATTTCTTGTTTTTATAGATTTTGCTGTTACTAAATATAGAAAAATGGTTTCTGCTCAATAAATGTTGTTAGGAATGAGATATTGCGACGAAACTTGCTATGTAGGTAGCTTATATGAAAGGGAAGCTTAGGATTGCATTTGAGTTCACTGGGTGAAATTAAGGTCAGGTTTGCTGTTACTAAAAATAGAAAAAAAAACTATTTCCAATAGTTATTTTTGTTTCGGAATGAGATATTGCAACAAAACAGACTATGTATGTAGCTTATATGAAAACGAATCTTAGGCTCGTTAGGTCACTGAGGTCAAGGTCATTGTGACTAAGAAAGACAAATTGTTTCCACTCAATAACAAATGTTAGGAATGAGAAATTGTGACAAAACTTGCTATGTTGGTAGCTTATATGGAAAGGAAGCTTGGTAATTCACCTGAGATCACTGGGGTCAAGGTTAAGATCACCGTTACTAAAACATTGAAAAATGTTTCCACTCAATAACTTTTGTTAGGAATGAGATATTGCGACGACACCGGCTGTGTAGGTAGGTTATATGGAAAGGAAGCTTGGTATTGCACAAGGTCAATATCGCTGAAAAATGGTTTCCACGCAATTACTTTTGGTAGGAATGATATATATTGCAACGAAACTTGCTGTGTATGTAGCTTAAATGGGAAGGAAGTTTGGGGTTGCATTCGAGGTCACTGGGGTCAACGTCAGGTTTCACTGTTATCAAATAAAAAAAACGGTATACGCTCAATAATTTAAGTTAGGAATTAGATATTGGAAAGAAACTTGCTGTGTTGGTCGCTGTTATAGAACGGAAGCTTGGGATTGCATTTCAGGTCAGTGGAGCCGAGGTCAATGTTCAATAAAAAAAAGGTTTCTGAGCAATAACTTTAGTTAGAAATGAGTTATTGGAACATATCTTGCTGTGTAAATAGCTGCGTATGTAGCTTATATGGGAAGGAAGCTTGGGCAAGTAAGAATTTGGATATGCGAGTGACCTTTAGTAATGGAAAAGTAAACGTAAATCATAGCTTGCTTATGAAAAAAAAAATTGTGATTGTTAGAACTGGAAACATTATTCTTCTGGTAGCAAGTGCTCTATTGTTAGCTAAGTAACATGCATCCTTTATTTTAGTATTCCTCTACTTGGAAAATTGATTTATTATATGACCAAATGGAAAGTTACTGTAAACAAGATGGAAGGTCACACGTAAATATTTACATCAACTTTTAGTTGTGCTTAAAAGTGTCAAAAGCAAAGCGGACAGGTATATTCATTATTTAAAGCTGTACAGTCCCTATTTTAACTGGTAATAATCCATGAATATGAATGAGTCACGTGTGAAGTAGTTTCAAATCGACGAACACCCCAAAAGTCGGTATGTAAGGAGAAATCGATACGTTAAATTTCACATGTTTATTTAGCCTCCGTACAGGTAACGTCGATAAATATACGGCTCCAGAATATATGTGATAAAAAATAGTTGCCAGGAACGGGATTTGAACCACAGCCTTGTACTTGTAAGATTTGAAAGATGTACGCTGAACCTCTAGACCACTGCTATTTATTGGTATTTTGTAGCATTTTAACACTAAATAGGCATTACGTAATAACAAGAGCGCGCGCACAAACTCATCAAGCGCTAAATAACAAATCGAGATATGGTTGATTTGAGGCGAAGTATTAGTTTCATATTGATAAGATACACAGTATTACACCAGGCAATTTTAATTTACACGTGCGACAATATGGACTGCATATTTATTGATCCATCAGTTGCGTTCAAATATGTTAATTTATTTTGCCTCATAATATATGGTAGTTAGTATAATATTTTCTCAAGTAGCGTTGTAGTCCAGTGGATAGAGCACATGACTTGAAATTCGAGCCCCTAAAGAAGCTAAATGTTATTTTTTGTAAAAATTACTGTTACCTGTTTATAGGTACGATGTGCACTGGTCGATGTATATACAGTAAATGAATTCCTTCGCTATATTTGCTCGCTTAAATACCCGATTTCGACATGAGCTGGTGAACATGAAGTTACAAATAAAGACACGCCTACAAAGAAGAAATCGATTGATATAGGGACTCTGTAGCTTTAAGAAGAAATCCGTGGGAAATGGGTTAATAATTAATGTACAGCTCTATCTTTTTATTGAGATTGTGTTATAATTATGTAACTTACACAGTACAGTATTAAATTTAAAAGGCAAGTGGCTTTTCCCAACTACTAGTCCTACAGTGCCAGTGGGTTTTGAACGGTTTTTACTGCCCTGTTTAGACCAGTAAAATGTCCTCTTGGCCTTTTGTTCTGCAGCAGATGACATCGCTATCAATAAACCATTTACATTTTTATTTTAGAGACTATTATTTCCAATAAAGGGGACTGTACTCTTCAACAGAAGTGTGTCAGTCAAAATGCCACAGTAGAGACGGACAGGTCTGTGAAGAATATTGGACCATTGCTTGGAGCTTCAGGCGATTGTGAACCAGCATCTGAATCTACTACTGATGTTGAAATGACTGATAAATGTGACTCGGCTGATATTGTCAAGGGTCATACCCTTTCAATGTTTGAACAAGAGAAAGACCATCAGGGGGAAGTCATTAGATCAAATACTAAGGCTGAAGGTATTGCAGAATTAAGCGAATTGAATACAGACATAAAAAAGGATTCTATTGGTCAAGTAGCAGATTTCATGGTGAAAGATTCAGTTCCAAATGAAAGCATCACCGCAGAAATGTTAAAGAACATGATACTTACTGACAAAGTAAACCAAGCCAGAGTTTTATGTTCTGAGATTCCCAATGTTTCTCATGGCAATCTTAACATTACTGATGAAGGAAGCAAGTGTGAAGCTGCAGCCAGAGAATCTATAGATAATAAAGTGGTGGAGGAACTTAAATTGAAAGATGATGAATCAGTAGATGATGAGATGGACAGCGATGGGACTGAAGATTTTGAGATTCTAGATGCAAAGGAGGGTCAAGGTAAAGCAAATAAAGGTGTGACTAAAGCAAAAAAGAGACAAAAGAAGCAAAAGAAAAATAAAAAGAAAAGGAAGAAAGAAAGAGACCGTTTAGAGAAAGAGATATCAAAGGAAACTTTAGTTAATGCCATCGATAATGGAAAGAAAGATGATGAAGATGATAAAACAGCTGCTTCATCTCCTACACCCCAACATGAGATCCAATCAAATGAAAAGAATGCACTTTTGAACCAAGAAAGGCAAGAAATTCATGAAAAAACTTCTGTAGAGATAAATTCTGAGAACTCCTCCCATCAAGAAGGCAATGGACTGTCCCAAACAATACAGGAACAAAATGGAATTTTAAACAAAGAATCGTCAGAAAATACACCCACTACAGGTGAAGGTTCTAGAAATGTTTCTGAAGAGTTTGTCTTTGGTGGTATTAATCAAAGTAGTGGAATAGGCCACAACTTAACTGATGTTGATCCTTTCAGAGTACAGTATCCACCTTCCTCTTTCACTAGTCTTTTTACTATCAATAAAAAAAAAGACATCGCAAACAATGTGCCTGCTGTTAACTCAGAAGGATATACATGTTCTGAAGAAGTAATGTATACTAAGGAAGAGGACTGGGAGGGTGAAGGGACACGTGTGGATTTGCCAAACGAACAAAGTCTAACAGAGAAGGAAAAGAAAACCTTAAGAAGTAAAGAACTTCCAGAAAAACAAAAGACCTTGGCTACTCTTGCTAGGGATCAGAAGAACAAGCAGGTATGTTTTAGGGTCGATGGTTGGTATCTATGTATGTAAACTAATTAATTGATCAGGATCTGCACTTATTGATAATTTCGAAATATTATGTTCTTTAACTGGTACTCTTTGTTAAAATGGTTTGAAAATATTATTGTTTTAGCTCTACTGGCCTAAGGCCAGCAGAGCTTATGGCATGGGCAAGTTGTCCGTTGTCGTCCGTCGTCGTCCGTCATCCGTCAACTTTTGCCTTGTGAATACGATAGCGCCTTCATTATTAATCGGATCTTTGCAAGGGCCTCTATAGCAATGAAAGCTCGAACAAGTTTGAAAACCAGACAGATCGGATAAGGTTCACCGGAGTTATGGCCCTTGAATTGCTGAAAAATGCCATATTTTGGCTTGTGAACACTCTAGCACCTTTATTTATTACTTGATCTTTACAAAACCAACCAAATCGGATTAGTAACACCGGTGTTATGGCCGTTGATTTAGTTACAAAATGCTGTATTTTGCCTCGTTAAGAAGAAAGGGCCTTCATTTGGCCGGATTTCATTGAAACTTTGCAGAGATGATCAGTACCACGCCTAGTTTTACATATCGTCACCGTGTTCCGGTTGAATAACTTAAGCAGAGTTATGGCCCTTTAAAGGTTTTAATACACAAACTTTGTCTGGACTAGTTCTCCTGAACCCCTGGCCGGATTTAGGGGTGATCAATACCCAGCCTTGTTGTGCATATCATTGTCGTGTTCCGGTTTGACTGATATTTGGTGGAGTTATGGCCCTTAAAAGTGTTTTGATACACAAACGTTTTCCGGGATAGTTATCCTGAACCCCTGGCCAGATTTCAACGAAACTTGACAAGGATGATCAGTATCAAGCCTAGTTTTTGCACATCATCGCCATATTCTGGTTGAATGATCTTTGACAGAGTTATGACCCTTTAAAGGTTTTAATACACAAACTTTGTCCAGACTAGTCTCTCCTGAACTCCTGGCCGGATTTCAACGAATCTTGACTGGGATGATGAGTACTAAGCCTAGTTGCCCCCATCATTGTTGTGTTCTGGTTGAATGATTTTGGCACAGTTATGGCCCTTTTAAGGTTTTAATACACAACCTTTGTCCCGACTAATTCTCCTGATTCCCTTGCCGGATTTCAGCGAATCTTGGCAGGGATGATCGGTATCAAGCCTAGTTGCACATTTCGTTGCCGTGTTCCATTTGAATGAATTTTGGCAGAGTTATGGCCCCTTAAATGTTTTAATACACTAACTTTGTAAAGATTAGTTCTCCTGAACCTCAAGCCGGATTTCAACGAAACTTGGCAGGAATGATCAGTTCAAAGCCTAGCTGCATATATCTTCCCCATTTTCGGGTTGAGTGATTTTTGACAGAGTTATGGCCCCTTATACATAACTTTATCTTTAGCAGTAGAGCATTCACAGGCCCTCTTGGGCCTCTTGTTGTTATTATCGGCACCTTGATGTAACATGAAATAAAAAAAAAGCTGTTCTAAAAATGAAAAAATATTTGGGCAGGGCCCTTATTATCTTTGTTGGTCGGTTGGGAAGTGGCAAAAATAAAACATTAAGTGTGTCCTAAGGAAACACTTTGTTCCTTGTCTCTGCCATTGTGGTCTGTCATCATTGTTCAATCACACTTTAACCGGTAACTAACCATGGCCATAATTTAAAAAGCGTTTTACCTATGTTCATGAAACTTTACACACATCTTCATGTTACCCCAAGGAATGTTGTTATGTAATCCTATAACACTGACTTTTATTTTGGCTGAGTTATGCCCCTTTACATAAAACTTGAACCTGCAATCTAATCTAGCTCATAACTTAGCAAAGTATTGACCTAGGGTCATCAGACTTTATACACTAGGTTTTTTAAACTTATAGCCTAACACGTTACTTTTGTAATTAAATTTATTGACCTTTAACACAAAAGTTCATTTAAATGGCAAGTGAAATGATTCCTTTGTAATAAAAACACATGACATAATCAATAATATGCTTCATAATTGTGCTGCATCCATATCTTTTAAAAAGGGGAGAGAAAGCTATTTGAAGCAAATATCTTCAATTATAAAAATATCCGCAATATATACATGATATATAAAGGAAACACTGCTTGTAAATTGTCGTTCAAATTTACAGTATTCAGATATGTCCATGTGTGAACGTAAAAAAGCGAAATATGTTGTTTTTTTGCTATTTTCCTTTTATTGCGATTCAGTGAGCATTAACATGAAATTCTTGAATGTGATAACATTTATGAGCAATCTAGTTCAAAACATCAGCTGCAGGTATTGTTATGATTTTCTCCTCAATAAAAATAATTTTTAAATACTTAATCTGTTAATTATCAGAATAAATTTTAAAACATATTACTTGTGGTCTTGGGGCAAAACACACAGTTTTGCACACAATCACAAAATAACACATACATTTTGACCAAAGATACCTTTATATGGTATGTGATATTCAGTAACAATAACTATTCATCTTTTTGTCTTACAAAATATGAATAAAATGCTTATTTTTGGTAATTTATCAAACTGCGTGTAAATACGAGCAAACTGTCCTATTATCAGTCAATTTCATAATATTGCGATAAAATTAACACTTTTAATTCAACATTTATATTTTTGTCTTACAATTAAACATAATTAAACAAAATTATTTAATTTACAAACACAGTTTTTAACAATTAATATAAGCATTTACTGGAATTAGTTTTGATTTAGGTAAAACTGTACAGTAATAGAAGCGGATAGGTGTAACATTTTAAAATGTCATGCAACAAATTAAAAATGTTATTTAAAGCGAACTTGGAAATGAAATTTGAAATTATTTTTAAATGCATCAGGTCTAAAAGACAGTCTCACATAATTTTAAATTACACATTTTTAACGACAGTCATTTGGATGAAGAAAGAAAATCTTAAACAAAAATGTTACGTTATAAGTTGAACACCTCTTGTACAGTTCTTTCTTACCAATTATTCAATGCCAATGACATGTCCAATAACTCTTAATTTTAGAGTTCTTCACTTTTTCATAAAACTTTAACCTGCAACCTAACCTAGATCTTAACTTGGCAAAATATTGACCTATGGTCATAAAACTTTATACAGTTTTCTTCCTTATCAATTATTTCATGCAGAGTTTGCCCCTTTTCATAAATACATCAACAATTTGATAACTGATACAGCTCCATAGTTCATGAAGAGTTTCACCCCCTGTCTTCAAACTATATAATGAGCACATGGCAGGCGACAAAAGTGTTCGATGGAACATCCTGTTAGTTATTGTTTACTTTTTATTGTCATCATAATGTTTTCGATCAACATAAGTTCAGGGCAGGAACATTACTTTTGTTTCTTAGTTTCTCGTCCTACGAAATATTTGAATGGTCAAATTGATAAATTGTTTGAGAATTTATCTGAATTTTTACTCGTCCTGCATCTGAGGATTTTTTTTTTTTTGACACTAAGACTTTTTCCATTTCTTTCCAATATGCAATATGTAGTATTTGGTCCTGGCCAATTAGCTCGATTCAAATAAACAGGACAATATGATCGTATACAATAATAATAATGGCCATATATCTTAATATATTGTGTCACTGTGCAATCTGGAACCAAGATTTAAAACAAAAATCAGCCATATATGACTAGTATCAAGAATTGTGTTTTTTTTCACTTACAGAATGCAACCAGCCAAAGTGAGACTGCACCCAAAAACGTCAAAAGGAAGTAAGAAAAATTGTTTTGCTAAAAAAAAAAAAGGTCTTTTATAGTTTTTGCCTTTCCGTGGCTGAGTGTTTAGAGTCTAACTTGCAATCACTTGCCCCTCACCACTGTAGGTTCAATCCCTCAGGAGTCTAGGAATCTTGGAATCTTTTTATGAGGAAGCTATCCAGCTGGTTTGCGGAACATCAGTGGTTCTACCCAGGTGCACGCCCGTGCACAAAAATTGTCCGGAGGGGCAACTGCGTCTTCCTCCACCAGTGGAAGTCGCCGTATGACCTTAGCTGTTGGTGCGACTATAAAATCCAATTCAGTCGTTTTAAGATCTACTGGCAAAGGGCCAGGAAAGTGGCAAAGGTCAAATGCATGTCCGGGACATAACTGAGTAATAAATGATTGGATCAAATATATCTTTGGCAGACTGTTTCAACATGGATATTGAGGGTTGCATACAACTGTTGTCAACCAAGGGTTAAAATGAAACTTGGGATTGCTTTTAAGGTTACTCTGGGTCAAGGTCAATGTTACTTTCAGTGTCATGTAAAATATATCTTGTGTCACCAACTTCCGTGTTTTTAGCTCTACTTGCCAAAGGCCAGGCGAGCTTACGAGCTTCTGTCCGTCTGTTAGCAATTTTATAAAATCAACATCTTCTCTGAAACCGCTTGAAGGATTTTGATGAAACTTCATCACAATGTTATTTGGGAGGGGCTCCTCTCAGATTTTTCATGGCTGCCAGTCACCCAAGATGGCCGCTATGGCTCAAATTAGGTCAAATTTAAGGAATTTTCAAACGACATCTCCGACGAAACCACTCATTCCATTATTGTGAAATACCATAAACATGTTCCTTGGGTTGGCGCCTATGAAGTTTGTGTTTTTCGTTATCGTCGAATAATCGAAATGGCCGCCACGGCGTCTCAAAGTTTACATTAAGTTATATAGGAAACGGCTAAAAATGACATCTTTTTTGAAACCGCTTGAAGGATTTTGATGAAACTTCATTACAATGATCTTTAGGATAGTCACTTATTCCATTCTTGTGAAATATCATAAACATGTTCCTTGGGTTGACCTCTATCAAGTTTGTGTTTTTCGTTATCGTCGAATAATCAAATGGCCGCCACAGAGACCAAAATTTTACATAGAGTTATATAGGAAAACATTTAAAATGACATCTTCTCTGAAACCGCTTGAAGGATTTTGATGAAACTTAAATCACAATGAACTTTGGGATAGTCCCTCTCAGATTTGTGTTTTCTGCGGCTGCCAGTAATCCGAGATAGCCGCCATGGCTAAAACTAGGTCAGATTTAAGGAGATTTCAAACGACAGCTCCTTCAAAATCACTTATTCCATTCTTGTGAAATATCATATACATGTTCCTTGGATTGGCCTCTATCAACTTTCTGTTTTTCGTTATCGTCGAATAATCAAAATAAACACCACGGCTACCCAAAGTTTACATAGAGTTATATAGGAAAAGGTTAAAAATTACATCTTCTCTGAAACTTTTTGAAGGATTTTAATGAAACTTAATCACCATGATATTTGAGATAGTCCCTCTCAGATTTGTGTTTTTCGCGGCCGCCTGTCATCCAAGATGGCCGCCATGTCTACAACTAGGTCAAATTTAAGGAACTTATTCCATTCTTGTGAAATAATATAAACATGTTCCTTGGGTTAGCCTCTATGATCTATCAAGTTTGTGTTTTTCATTATCGTCGAATAATAAAAATGGCCACCACGGCGATCCAAAGTTTACATAGAGTTATATAGGAAAAGGCTAAAAATAACATCTTTTCTGAAACCGCTTGAAGGATTTTGATGAAACTTCATTACAATGATCTTTAAAAGGATAGTCCGCCTCAGAATTATGTTTTCCGCGGCTGCCAGTCATCCAAGATGGCCGCCATGGCTAAAATTAGGTAAAATTTAAGGAAATTTCAAACAACATCTCCGAAACCACTTATTCCATTCTTGTGAAATATCATAAACCTGTTCCTCGGGTTAGCCTATATCAAGTTTGTGTTTTTTCGTTATCGTCGAATAATCAAAATGGCCGCCATAGCGACCCAAAGTTTACATAGGGTTATTTGGGAAAACATTAAAAAATTACATCTTCTCTGAAACCGCTTGAAGGATTTTGATGAAACTTAATCACAATGATCTTTGGGTTAGTCCTCCCTCAGATTTGTGTTTTTAGGGCCTCCAGTCATGGCTAAGCTTAGGTCAAATTTAAGGACATTTATCAAACGACATATTACCACTTATTCCATTTTAGTTAAATATCATATACATGTTCCTGTTGTTGGCCTCTATCACGTGTGGGTTTTTCGTTATCGTCAAATATTCAAAATGGCCGCCATGATAACCCAAAGTTTACATATAGGTATATATAGGAAACATGTTTCTTTGGTTGGCCTCTATCATGTTTATGTTTTTGAATCACATCATACCAGTGGAGCGCCTACAGGCCCACTTGGGCCTCTTGTTTTCTGTTTTGATGCTGATAGCGTTTTATTCAAGACAAGCATATTTTGTTTTATTGCAGACACTGTTCTAGTTAATTTATATTTTGTTAGCTCTACTGACATGTTTGTATTTGTCGCATTTGTTCCGTCGTGTAGCGTCACACATTTTTATTGCCAGCATTTCTCAAACAGTTTTTAATGGGTTGTTCCCATACTTCCTACTCCTAACAACTGATGACCTTATGTCCCTCTACATCACCCATGGTTGATTGGCTAATTTATTACAGAATTATTGCCCTTTGTTTGACTTGGAATGAAAAGGTGGGGGTATTCATAACCTTCAATGATAGTTCTAGTTTAAACAAAAGTGAGACTTTTTAATTTGAAATTGAGGCAGTGCCCAGGGTCAAAGAATTTTATATTGAATCAGAAATATTTTCTTCCAAATCTATAAAAGCTTGTGCTTTGATATTTCATTGTCGCATTATGAAAATATTAAATGGTACTTTAACACATTATAAATAGTAGGACAGTAGGCCCATGTGGTTTTGATGTTTTTCAAGTTTCAAACACAGGTTTTGATCTTGTATAATATAAACCCACTGAACATTTTTAACCACAGTTGCCATGGTAAAACAGATTCATGAGTTTTGTTGCGTAGTGGATGAGCTGGCAGTGTCAACTTTTGGCTAATTTTTTTCTGTTTTTTTTATGCCCCCACCATCGAATGGTGAAGGGCCATGTCCGTTCGTCCTTCCGTAAGTATGTCTTTCCATCCGTCCCAAAAGGTTTGTGTGTCTATCTCCTCCCAAACTTTTCAACCGATTTCTTCGAAACTTTACAGGATGCTTACCTATGATGTTAAGATGTGCATATTGTTTCGGCGTCAAAATCTACCTAGTATTACCAGACTTATGGCCCTTTTTCCGTCAAATTTTAATTTTAAAATATCTTGTGACTTTTTACGCTGATTGTTTTCAGTGGGGGCATCCGTGTCCCATGGACACATTTCTAGTTCTTCAAAACGTCTTTTGAACTAGAGTACTATAAAACAGATTGATTTGATATTTACACAGTTGCTAGATATGATCATTAGCTATCCAACAATACCAATGACTCCATGAGCACACATTGAAAAGGTCAATTTTTCAAAAAATACTTTGCAGCAAAATCTTGTTAGACAGCAACTTTCTTAAAGTCATTATTAAATGTGATTTTCACTAAACGGATCAATCATTTTTAGCCAGATTGCGAATCTTATGGTTGGTGGATTTCCGTCTGTCCGTCCGTACGTCCTTCGTCCGTTTACGCGTTTTGAAGTTTTGGTTAAAGCTTTTAGTTAAAGTTTTTGTTTTTCCTCATTTCTCAAAAACTAATTGTCCAAAAGCATTGAAACTTTTACACACTTGTCCATAATCATTTCACAATGTTATATGACAAGAACCATAACTCTGTCTCGTCATATTCCAAACAGCATTTGACCAAAAGCTTTTAAACTTGTCATACATATTCATCTTCATTATACACTCATATTTGACAAGCACCTTAACTCTGTTGTGCATTTAACAGAATTATCCGCCTTTTATACTTAGAATTTCAGTTAAAATTGTGAATGTAGAGTCATATTCCAAATACCAATTGTTAGAAAGCTTTGAAACATGGCAAACATGTTAATCATCGTTACACAACCATATGTTGAAAGCACCATAACTCTGTCATGCACTGTGCTAGAATTATCCCCCTTTTCTACATAGATGTTTTGGTTAACATTTTGAATGTACAAACCTATTCCAAAAACCATTCGACAGAAAACTTTCAAACTTGACATACATTTAAATCATCGTTACACAACCATCAGTGACAAGTACCATAACTCTGCATTTTAACAGAATTATCCCCCTTTCCCACTTAGATTTTTGGTCGAAATTTTGAATGTACATTCCTTCCAAAAACATACTGACAAAAAACTTTGAAACTTTGCATACATGTTCATCATCTGTGTTATAAGCACTGTCATGCCCTTAACCAAATCATTCCCCCTTTTCATTTTAGATTTTTGCAGTAAAAGTTTACAAATTGCAATCCGGCGTTCATACCAGTATTCATGGTGCTTCTTGTTGTTTCATAATCTGAATAAAATACAGAAAATCAGTTTTTCATGGAATTTATCCACGTTCTTATTTATTTCTTATCTGAAATGTATCTCAGCTTTATACATTAAATACTAACTCCTAATGCCCTCACAGTATGTTTTAAATATATTTTTTATATTTTTCATTTCCTTGTAATAAAATTTTGTATGGGTACATATTAACCCTATTTTAACATTACTACATGACAATTTTGTTCTATTTCATTTCTGATGAGCTATTTTCCAGCTTCATGCACGTGCAACTGATTTTCATTAAAATGACCGATGTTATGGTAATCGATTAAAATTTAAAATTTTATACTGAAATGCCTTACATTATTTCTTATTATGGTTCAACTTTTCAATATATTTCACCTCCTTTCCCGACTGTTTCCTTATGGCATTACTGTACGGCGATCTTTTACTGTGACACCGGTATTGAATAAACCTTTACCCGACAATATACTGAGTATATCACTGTCATCACTCTGCATCTGTATGATACAATGTCCGTCGAACTTGACGATTACAACACGGGTTGGTTGCGTATGAATTAAATAATAATAAAAGATAAACGAAATAATAAATTGAAAGAAAGGAGACAAGTAAAAGTGGTAATTTGTATTGATGATGATAGCTTCAAGATTTATGTCATAAACCATACCGGTGTTGTTGTAAAAAAACTCCCACAATCAAATCCATTAGCGGTAAAGACAAAAAGAAAATCTTCTTAGAATTTCGCGAAACTTGCTAGGAAGTATCAATATCAAGTGGACATGCGCATACTATGATAACGTTCTGGTTTGATAATTTTCCACAGAGTTATGGTCCTTTGTACTTCAAATATCTGTCCGTAGACGCACCAATAACTCATTCTTAGAATTTCGTGAAACTTGCTAGGAAGTTTCAATATCGAGTGGACATGCGCATATCATGAAGTTCCGGTTCGATAATTTTCCACTCAGTTATGGCCCTTTGTGTTTCTAACATATATATATATACAATTCGAAATCCTTGTCCGGACTATTTATCAATAACTCCTTCTTAGAATTTTGCAAAATTTGCTAGGAAGAATCAATATCGAGTGGACATGCGCATATTTTCATGACGTTCAGGCTTGTTAATTTTCCACTGAGTTATATAATGGCCCTTTGTATTTCTAATATATATATATATATATATAGGCATTTAGGAAGAGTCCTACTAACATTTAGGCATTTAAGAAGAGCCCTACTAACTAAGTTGTTTTTAACATGATGGGAGAAAAAATACGATACGCGGGACCCCCTGGTTTACGTCCGACCATCCGACGGACGTAGGTAAGGGAAAGTATCTTGCCTAAGAACAAACCGACAAAATTCACCTGGCCCTGGTGAGGCTTGAAGCAGGGTCCTCTGGATATCAAGTCCCCCGTGCTATCCACTGCATCAACAGGATGTATGCGCTCAAGCAATTAAAATACATACAACTAAATGTTAATCCGCCATTACAGTTATATCCATGAAGCGGTCACTCTTATCTAACAAGTTAGAATCAATGTACGCCGAGTTGCAGTATGCCTGTAAGCCTTATATATGCCCAGCCCATTGCTGTTTTGACAATTAAGGATTTGGGATAATAAATGCTCAGTAGATGTCATCTCATTTAAATAATACAAAATGATATATATGGTCCTATAGAAACCACAGCGTCCGAACGCAATGGCATCGTAGGTCCGCACTGTACTGCAAACAAGGACTTGAAACTACAATGAAAGAGACAAAAAACAACAGAAAGGGTGGTGAAGACAGGGTTACCGACTTGGAACGGTCAGTAGGCAATAAGGCCTACTGGTTAGCTTGAATCGATTTTAACTTACTATGACAATATAGCATACAATATAAAAAAACACTTTTTAAACGCTTCCAGATAAGGATCGGTACCCAGTGCGTCGGTATAGTTCACACGGTTCGATTTACAAACGTTTACTTTAAAAGCTATGTCTGACATACAGGTGCTACTGCAAATCTATGATGACGCCTACCTAAAGCCCATTGGGACGGTGGCGTTTGATGTTTGTCTATGCTCTTTCTTGTCGTGCCCTTAATGGTTTATTCTCTTGTTGCTTTGGCTTCTGCCAAGTCACTGAGTACCTTCATTGTGGCTTTCTAGGTTATTGTTTTGTTTTTATTATATTTACACGAGCATATTTGTGTTTTGCTTATATTGCCTATTGATGCTGCCTTGTTGGTTAGAGATTAGATCATGGCGGGGATTTCTTTATTTACACCGTCCTGTTTTAATGGGATGACAGTAGGGTAAGTGTGAGGTTTGGTGCACCCTAGAACCGTTTTAAACCCCCAGTGGCCTACTTTGCCACTGACCGTTCCAAGGCGGTAGCCCCATTGTCAACCCTTTTGTGTTTGTGATGTCGTTTGCATTTATTATAACTTTTGCCTTCTTGTTTGTCTGTTTGCGTGTTTGTTTCTGTGTTTTGTGGTTGACTGTCCTCCTTGAATGTTACTTTCCCTGTCCGATCTGTTTATATTTCTTTGTATTAAAATCACCCAAAAATAAACAGTTTAACCGTAAAATACCTTAATATTCGTGGTCATGATCACTTTCATACTATCTTTGTTAAACTTGCAAAATTTTAATATCGTAACCCTGATCTTCTTTCCAAATATAGAAGTAATTTTAGGACTCTTCTGCGACAAGGACTATCACAACCTGACTTCTATGATGATGTGATTTATAAACTTCGTAAGATTCTTGGTCATGATCACTTTCATACTATCTTTGTTAAACTTGTTAAAAAGTTTATCAAAAGAGGTTATGACCCTATCATTTTGCAACGTACTGCATGCTTGGTGGTGGACCCTTTTACAGTTAGTCACTATGCTTTCCTTTTTAATTGTACGATGACCAGACAGGCTGTGGACCCTATGATGACGCCCACCTAAAGCCCATTGGGACGGTGGCGTTTGATGTTTGTCTATGATCTTTCTTGCCGTGCCCTTAATGGTTTATTCTCTTGTTGCTTTGGCTTCTGCAAAGTCACTGAGTACCTTCACTGTGGCTTTCTAGGCTATTTTTTTTTTTTATTATATTTACACGAGCATATTTGTGTTTTACTTATATTGCCTATTGATGCCGCCTTGTTGGTTAGAGATTAGATCATTGCCGGGATTTCTTTATTTACACTTTCCTGTTTTAATGGGATGACAGTAGGGTAAGTGTGAGGTTTGATGCACCCTTGAACCGTTTTAAACCCCCAGTGGCCTACCTTTCTACTGACCGTTCCAAGGCGGTAGCCTTATTGTCAACCCTTTTGTGTTTGTGATGTCGTTTGTATTTATTATTACTTTTGCCTTCTTGTTTGTCTGTTTGCGTATTTGTTTCTTTGTTTTGTGGTTGACTGTCCTCCTTGAATGCTACTTTCCCTGTCCGATCTGTTTATATTTCTTTGTATTAAAAACACCCAAAAATAAACAGTTTAACCGTAAAATACCTTAAGATTCTTGGTCATGATCACTTTCATACTGTCTTTGTTAAATTTGCAAAATTTTATTATCGTAACCCTGATCTTTTTTCCAAATAAAAAAGTAATTTATGGACTCTTCTGCGACAAAGACTATCACAACCTGACTTCTATGATGATGTGATTTATAAACTTCGTAAGATTCTTGGTCATGATCACTTTCATGCTATCTTTGTTAAACTTGTTAAAAAGTTTATCAAAAGAGGTTATGACCCTGTCATTTTGCAACGTATTGCATGCTTGGTGGTGGACCCTTTTACAGTTAGTCACTATGCTTTCCTCTTTAATTGTACGATGACCGGACAGGCTGTGGACCCTACGATGACGCCCACCTAAAGCCCATTGGGACGGTGGCGTTTGATGTTTGTCGATGATCTTTCTTGTCGTGCCCTTAATGGTTTATTCTCTTGTTGCTCTGGCTTCTGCAAAGTCACTGAGTACCTCCATTGTGGCTTTCTATGCTATTGTTTTTTTTTGTATTATATTTACACGAGCATATTTGTGTTTTACTTATTTGTGATGTCGTTTCCATTTATTATTACTTTTGCCTTCTTGTTTGTCTGTTTGCGTGTTTGTTTCTGTGTTTTGTGGTTAACTGTCCTCCTTGAATGCTACTTTCCCTGTCTGATCTTTTTATATTCCTTTCTTCTTTTCCTTTATTTTTCGCCATGAGTTGAAAATATAGCGGTCTACTTTGTGATTGTAGTTTGTGGATCTATTCAATATATAATGTGTAAACATGGTTAAGTTTTTATAATAGAATACCTTATCAAAAGTCACATTATTTATATATTGCAGTTTTATTAAAACTAAATTTGATTTCATGACAAGTATACAACTTCAAGCCATAAACAAGAGACCCACTGACATTGTCCCAAAGTGCTCTCATGTTCTTAAAAAACACAACAAAAAAACTTTATATAAATCCGTAAAACTGTGATCCCTGGGCCAAACTTAATTCCAGGCTTGATTCCAGGGTCACCATTTAAATAACTTGGTAGAGGATAATAATCTTCAGCTACATGCAGCATACTAGACCTCTAGCTCTTGTAGTTTCAGAGAAGAAAATGTTTATAGATGTTCCTACATAATTCTATGTAAAACTGAGACACCCCGTGACCGGGCGAAATTTGACCTTAGAATCCCATTTGTGAACAATATTGGTAGATATCTATACTCTTATGATACATGCATAGTATTAGACCTCTAGCTCTTGTAGTTTCAGAGAATAAGATTTTTATGAACTTTCCTATATAACTCTTTGTAAAACTGTAACCCCAGGACCGGCCATATTTGACCACAGGGTCACGATTTGAACAAAATTGGTAGAAAACCACAAGTTTATACTATATGCAAAATAGTAGACCTCTGGCTCTTGTTTCTTTAGAGAAGAGTTTTTAAAAATGTTTCTATATGACTATATAACTATATGACCCCTGGGGCGGAGCCAAATATGACCACAGGGTTAACAGTTTAACAAACTTGCTAGTGGACCATAAGCTTAAGCTACATGCATACTATGAGACCTCTAGCTCTTACAGTTTTAGAGAAAAAAAATTGAAATATTTCCTACATAACTCTATGTAAATCTGTTACCCCAGGGCTGGGACATATTGAACCCGGGGTCACCATTGAATAAATACTTGGTAGAGGACCCTAAACTTATGATACCTGCAACATATTAGACATGTAGTTCTTGTAGTTTCAGCGAAAACGATTTTTTAAACATGTTTTTTTATTTAAAAAGGAGCGATAACTCTAATAACAGGAATCAGCTACCATGTTGGAACTGCTATCATGGATTTTTCTCTATAAGGTACTCAATAACATGGTACTAATAAGAATTTGCCCTTGAGATGGTAACAATAACATGTATGGCTCATGGCCTATTACCCAATACACAACTATGTCAAAATAGAATATTTTTTCTTCCAAAGATTAAGCTATAAATTAGGTTTAAAACATCTAGTGCAAAATTATAGAAAAGTTTTCATGAGAAAAGTGATGTAAATGTAACAATTAAACTTATCTGCCCTTTGCTTGGACGGTGAAGGTCACATCCACATTTGCTTTGTCACGTTGCAATGTACCACTCAAGATACAACTATAAGCTAAGTTTGAAAGACGTTAATGCACTCAGTTTGTGAAAGAGTGACCTAAACGCCAAATGTAAAGGTAAAAATTATAAGGTTATCTGCCCTTTGCTTGGTTAAGGTCACATCCACATCTGCTTTGTCACGTTGCGATGTACCACCCAAGATACAAATATAAACAAAGTTTGAAAGGTGTAGTGCATACAGCTTGCGCGAAATTGACCTCAACGCAAAAGTTGAAGGTAAAATTATTAAGTTATCTGCCCTTTGCTTGGAGGGTCAAGGTCACTTCTACATTTGCTTTGTCACGTTCCGATGTACCACCCAAGATACAACTATAAGCAAAGTTTGACCTAAACGCAAAACTTGAATGTTGACGCCGCCGCCGGAAAAGCAACACCCATGTCTCTTTTTTTCTTCGAAAAGGCGAGACAAAAACAGCTGTATTGATCTATAACTGACTTATAGTGAGTCGCATTAAATCTAACCATTTAATGATTACATATTTTACATACAACGGCTATGCCTAAAGTATGAAATTAAAACATCATTGTTTGAATGAAATGATTATTGGAATGGAATATTAACATTAATTTATTATTAATTATTATTATTATTAACAATTATTTATTATTAGTATTGTTATTATTATATAATTCTATAATTATTAATTAATTATTATAAATAATTATTTAATTGGGATATTTAACTGATTTTATTGACATTATAGAGGTAATTTGCAGGAATTCATTGACTGAATATTGATCAGTGTAGACCCAGGCCAAACTGTACATAGTTTCTTTACTTAAGGATTATGTCCCCATTTGTGGAATCCCATTGCAAGTGTATTAACGAAAGAAAAAAATTAGAACTCAAATAATCCTGAATATTTTTACATGTAACTTGCAGTTTAATATGTTTACACTTTTATATAGACAGTGCAATACTTGAATAATAAATATTAACATGATAAAGGTGTGTATAGATCCATACTCTCGTTAACATCGTACAGTGTCTTTCGCACACGATCTGCTTTCATACGTGACACATTTGGCCGCCCTCTGTACTTGCTCTTCAGTGATTTTGCAGTTTTTTTAGCAGGACTCAGCTGACGTCTTGGACGTTTCTTCGGACCCATAATCCGACCCTAACCCACTGTCTGAAATACATCAGAACAAAGTTGCCAAACTGCTAACTCATATATATATATACAGTAGGGTAGGTCAAAATCTCTGAAAAAAAATTCCTCGAAAAGAACCAAACTTAAGAAAATATTGGGCATAGTGTCCTCTAGCCTAGGTCATTTTTATTTCACCACCAACCCACATCCTAGACCAGTTGAAAGTGTTGGGAGTAAGATAGAAAAGGCAAGCTGGACTGATTCCATAATGTCCATATGAAATCTTAATCCTTGCCTTAAATGAAGTAGATAGATATACCAAAATAATATCATAAACACAAAAACAAAAAATGATTTTCATGCAATGGATTATAAAAATCTTGTTTATGAAAAATACTTGCCACTTATCGAATTAACACGATTAAAAAAACAAAATCATAATTTTGACATGACCCCCAGACGTGGTCCGGAATTACTCCATGTACATTACTTTGTAAATGCGTTTTTAAAGATGATAATGCAGCTCAAGCATATTCGACAAGTATTGATCTTAAAAGTTGACGTATTTGGACGTTAAATATATCGAATTTGAAGCATTTACCTGAAATGTTGCTCAAAAAGCTTTGGAAACGTTTGCATGCCTCCTTCGTAAATACGGTCTACCGTTAAAATCTCACGCCGTGATATTTGCAATGTAAACAAACCGTGTCTGAATGTATTAAACTAGATCGAGTTTTTTTCCTGAACGCAATACACTGGTATATATTTTTAAGATTTAATATTGGAATAAATTTATATATGTTGAATAATGATGAAAATGCTGAAAGAAATTGAAGGCGATCCGGAACTACTTGATAATCTTGGTCAACTGTAGACTGCTAGCTGTTCTTACATTATTCAACCATAACAATAGTTAACACATGAACAAGTCTGTCGTTTGCTCATTAAATCCTGTAATTGTTAATTATTGACTTGCAATTATCCAAGTTATTCAACACAACAACACATCAACAGCTAGCCTAGTTAGGGTTTATTGATTTTAAGCGTCCAGCTGAGGCTGATTTTTACCGTAAATATGCTTAAAAGTGTTTAAGGACATATTTCAAGCCTAATGTATTTGAAGGGTGGGTAGGGGGGGGGGGAGTGGGGGGGGGGGGGGTGAGGGGTGGGGGAGAGAGGGTGGGGGGAGAATTTCTATAGATAACTGTAAATCACTGTTAGCCATACAATTTCATGAGCAAAGTGTGATATTCAATTTTCTTCAGATTATGAGGCAAATCCAATAAAGCATTTGTGACCAGTTCACATAATAACACATTAAAGAATGTTGTATATTTATTGTGTTGTGCTCTGATTTTTGGTCTAAAAACAATTAAGAAATACTAGATAAGTTGTGTATTCAAAAGCTAAATTATGAATATATATTTCTTCATTAAAGTAAATTACAAAGTGTTGTTAAGCTATTCTTACCCTCAATATAGCAATTCTATACAGATAAAACACTAAGAGCGGGTCTCAATTTATATATCTAAGTTGATCAGCCATGAAGCGTGCTAGCTGTAAATATTCAAGCTTCCCATGCTTTTTCCATGACCAAGTAGCGTTGGGTAAACATAGGACTGTACATCTGATTTACTCGCATTTTATCTGGGGACAGGAAATAAATATGTCCGGGAGTAGAAACTATTCATGTTTTACATTTACATTGTTGCTTTTCAGTTTTGCTTATTTATCTTGTAGCCGTCATTTTGAATATGAGTGTTTTGAGTGACAAAAAGGGGTGACCAACTTTCAAAACGGCCACTTATGTTTTCAATAGGTTATTTTTAAGTTTATACTGTCGATTTATATGAGGATAACCCTCCATAGCGTTAACATGTTTTAATTCAGGAAGTACGATTGTCGTAAAGTTATCATATTTATTTTCACGTTAACTTTCTGCATAGCAGCATGAAAGAAGGTAAAGTGGAAAATCCATTAAGTTAGTATTGTTTTATACATGAATGGAATTAATATGAACAACAGTAAGGTATGCAATACGTTCTATTGTAATCATGGTATACCACGTGTATGCAATTTAAGCAAGAACATTACTTTAATTGGGACGATTATTTCTACTACATAACATTTAGTATTTTTACACAAACAAAACAATGTCTAATCGTTTAGAATCAGTATATGAGGAAAATGAGAAAACTTAATCTAACATGTTTTAAATGAAGAGCATGCATTAC
The DNA here is from genome assembly GCA_037043455.1 of Cyrtodaria siliqua. Taxonomy (NCBI): domain Eukaryota; kingdom Metazoa; phylum Mollusca; class Bivalvia; order Adapedonta; family Hiatellidae; genus Cyrtodaria; species Cyrtodaria siliqua. Next base: position 21,889 of record JAWPHD010000206.1, on the reverse strand, counting down.
ATAAACAAACATATATGACTGTGGTATATTGATTATTGATATCGGTTGAATATCTCTTTTGGACCCACATTAACTTTCAAATCAATAGATGTTTATTTTTTTCCAGTATGGATGATGACGATGCTGAGGACGATATCGCTATTATTGGAGTTGGTTGTAGATATCCAGGAGCTGACAACATTGAAGAGTTTTGGCAGGTTTTAGTCAATGAAGAAAACCATGTGCTAGACATACCTCAAGAAAGATGGAACAATGACGCTTTCTTTGATGAAGACAAAAACGCACATAGAAAACTTTACACTAGGAAAGCTGGATTTTTAAAACGGTATTTGCCTTTAGAGTTCTTAGTGTACATGAGTATACACACGTTCTGGGAAACTGGAAGAAACAGTGTATATTAAAATTGCCTCTGTTTGTCCGTCTGTCTGTCCCTCCGTCCGGCCGTTCTTTACCTCCTTAACCGCTAAATGGAATTCAACCAAACTTAGGATATGCCTTCACCATATCATGACGGCGTGCAAGAGCAACATTATTTTGGCTTCGCTCCCATGGGGCCCTCAGCTGTGTGTGTGCGGGGTAGGGGGTGGTCAAAAGGTCAAATACGCTAAATAAAATCAAGTACACTCCATTTTTCTATAATTTTGCACACAACTTGCTATATGTAATCGTCTCTGAAAGATAAACAACATATCAATTGATTTTATTACTTCAAACTCGGACGTCCGCCCAGGGGCCCAGGATAAGTGGGTGGGGCGGTGTCAGTTTTTTTGTAATTATGTCTCAAATAAAATGCTATGTTGATGAGATTATTCTGTTCAATTGCTTCCCCACTACGTCAACCATGGGGCCCAGGGAAAGGACTGTCAAAAGGTCAAATACACTAAAATGTCATGTACGCTTTCATTTTTCCTTATTTTGCATATATGTAAACCTCTGTGAAAGATAAACAACATATCTAATGATTTTATTATTTGATAATTGGACGCCTACCCAGGGGTTGGAGGAGGGGTGTGGGGGGAGGGGGCGCAGAGAGAGAGAGGAGAGTGGGGGGGGGGGGGTTAATATGGGTTGTCATTTGATTTTTTTTAAATTATGTCTCAAATGAAACGTTATGATGATGGATTAATCTGTATACAATTGTTTCCTCCTACGTCATCGGTGGGGCCTTTGAGTGTAATTTTTCCATACATTTGCACATTATTTGGTATAAATAGTCGCCTAAGAACGAGATAAACAGCATGTCCAATAATTTATTATTTAAAACTGAGATGTCTTCCTTGGGGTTGCGGGTGAAGAGGTGGGTGCCAAACAAAAAAAACACTTCGTAAAATAAGAGGTGTATGATTCGGCCAAGGTGTAGGGAGTGTGGCTGTGTGTGGGGGAGGGTGGGGTGAGTGTGTAGTTGAGTGGGGGTGAAAGATACATTGGGTCAAATATCTATTTTCTCTCCCAATAAAATTTAATGATTTTCGGAATATCAGTATAATTTGCCCCAGGGTCACCATGTGACTCTGGGATAGGCGTCAGAAGTTCAAATATACAAATACCTTAAACATTTTTATTCATTTACACCGTCATACTTGTATACAGAATAGCATAAATAGTACTATTTCTGATCTGAGTATCAAAGAACAATCAAAACTATTACATGTAAAATGGATATAGGGTTAAATGGGATTGACCTGTGTTAAGAAAACGCGGGAATTTGCGATGGCGCATCGTCCAATTCGTTCTAGTTACATTTGTTCTTTGTTCTGTTTTTGTCTCGCCTTTTCGAAGAAAAAAAGAGACATATGTGTTGCTTTTCCGGCGGCGGCGGCGGCGAAGGCGAATGCGTCAATGTTCAAGTTTTGCGTTTAGGTCATTTTCTCACAAACTGTATGCGCTAGACCTTTCAATCTTAGAGTTGTTTTGTTTGACAAGCCATTTCTTCTTTGAGTCGGTCCCTTTCCATCCGTCACCAGAGCGCGTATCGCGGTTTAAAACCACAGCACGTGCAATACGTGCTAATTATGTATATAACACAAACAGTGACTGTAACAGGTTTATATATCTTAACAATGGCTTGGCAATATATGGTCCTATATCGTAATTAGGTGGTATTGATATAATCGGTTTTTCTCGTGTAATAAACAATGTTTGTACTAAAGATTTTAAAAGTATGCTTAATAAAATTATCAAACATAAATATTTAACACACATTTATTTAGAATGCGTGCTCATCCACTGCATTTACTCTTAGTAGCTTTAGTATCCTAAATATGTTGTACATCCCACTGCAGAAACACACTTATTAATTACAATATTGTGTTTTTATTTGTCTTCTTAATACTTGATTAGCGGTTTTCCTTTCAAATGATCAAACATATATGGTTAACAAACGTGAAGTGTATTTTTATTTTTTACACTGTTTTACTCTAAATACTTATAGCTTAAAACCACCGAGTCGAAACACACTTCTCTGTGAGTTTTTTAGTTGTTCTTTAAATTACTTCTAATGGTTACTTGCTCTGGTAAAGTTTTTCATTTTTCTTCTTTCTTCGTTCTCTCGCTCGCTATATACTATCCCCTATCTCACTCCTCTCAAATCAATCTTTCCATCACAGGATTTTGAACCATATTTGCTCAAGCGTAAACTATAGCATTGTGTATATTGTAGTTGTTAGTGCTAATTAGGTTGAATTGCGTAGTCGGAGAGCAGACACTGTTGTTTTTGTTTTGTTTGTTTTGGAGTCTCCAGTGGCTATTCACCGTATACACTCAACAAAATTCCTAATCGATCACCTCAATAAATTGTAATTAAAAAAAGAATAAATTCAATTTCGTGAATTTAGTGATCGCATAAGAAAGCGGAATTCATTACAAATCAACAAACAAAATTTCAATTCAAACAAATAAAGAGTTGACATCTTCCGCAGGAATGAATAAGGCGACCCGGTAATTCAAAAGTCACAAAATCATTTTAATTGACGTCTGTTGTATGTTAATAACGTGTGTGCCCTCCATCGGCAGCAATCACGGCTCGACAACGACTCCTCATTGATACAATGTAGCTGTGAAGATACTGCTGACGGATATTTCTCCAAACGCGGTTGACGTCACGCTCCATTTCCCAAAGATTCAGCTGCTGAGGATGGGCCCGTACCTTTCGTTTTAATAAGTCCCAGACATGCTCGATTGGGTATAGGTCGGGACTTTTAGCAGGAAAAGGGATGACTCGTATGTTATTGGCCTGTAACATTGCCAGTGTTGCTCTGGCGACATGGAACGGAGCGTTGTCTTGGACGAGTTGCATGCCACGGTTTGCAGCAATGTGTGGTATAAGAACAGGTTGATTGATGTCCGACTGATATCGTCGTGCATTCATGTTGCTTTGTATGGACACGATCGGTGTTTTGGTGTGCATCGAAATACCCGCCCGTATCATAATGGTTCCTCCCCCGAACTGGTCTGCCTCAAGAACATAATTGGCGCTGTTTCTCTCATCACGTCGGCGACAAATGCGTTTGCGGCCGTCGGCACAACGCAATGTAAGAACATTCGCCCAGTCGGCCCTGGTGAACCGTAAATGTCGTCTAGCCCAAGCTAAGCGAGCTTGGCGGTGTCTTCTGATTAATTCCGACGTCACGTAACCGGTTTTGAACGCTTTGAGTTGATACATGACGTCCAAGAGTCCCTCTCGTATGCCTAGATGTCGTTGTAGCTGGTAGAAAACGATCACGGAGATGTGATACGATAATGTATCTGTCCTGCCGTTGTGTTGTCACCTTCTGTTTGAACCGTCGGGGTCGATCAGCCACACTTCCGGTTTGGTTGAATTTCGCCCAAAGAGCTTGGATGGTGGATAGTTAAAAACGGAAATAGCCACCAAAATAATAGCTACAAATAAATTATATCGATATTGTTTTGAAATTTCAAAAAATAAAACTCACCTGTCGTAAACGTGTTCCGGCCTGTAACATTCCGACAGCTCGGCAGCGTTCCTCTTGTGTCATTCTCGCCATGGTATGTGTTTTTCAAGTAGGAAAATCATCAGCAATGAAAAAAGTGTACATGAACACGTGCATATTGGTGTCCATGTCCTGCACGTGCAAAATGTGCTATATTGGTTAACACGCCTAACACGGTTAATTTGAACGCGAGCCGGCCAGAAAAAACACAATAATTAGCTGCAGTACCTATTTAAATATCGGAAATGTGAAATTTCGTGTGAATACATGCATTATTATAAAAATAGTAACACAATATAAACTGACCATTTAGGAATTTTGTTGAGTGTATATTATACTTGTTACTGTAGAACAAAACGGGAAATGATGTGAGTTGCTGGAGAATGGCCATAGGCACATTCAATAACAAATTTAACCCAGTCGCAAAGAGAATGTATTTTCTCCATAAACCATTCAAGTTTTTAAGTTGCTTACTTAAAGGTATGTTGCAATTGTTTCGATATATAATAGTCATTATTGCGGGCGTTTCTATATCGCTCTCGAACCTGGAATTTTCTCTTGTTATTTTATTATTAGTTATTATGTCGGGCGATGTTGAAATGAATCCAGGTCCTGAAAATGTGATCGAAAAGCATAGCCTTTCTATAGTTCACTTAAATATTCGTAGCAAACGTAAAAACAAAATGGAATATATTAAGGACCATTTATTAGATTATGATATGCTGTGCTTTACAGAGACCCACCTATCGGAGAACATTTTCAATGATGCCATATACATAGAAGGTTATAACAATATTTTTCGAAAAGATACATCTGCATATTCTAGCGGACTACTAATGTATACTGCCAATAACAATATTTCAAGACGCGTATTAGAACTAGAATTTTTACTACCATGCCCACTCTGGATTGAAATTAAAGATAAAACCGAACATTTCTTAATATGTACAGTTTATCGAAAACCAAATTCGAGTAATATTTTTTGCGATAACTTAAACATAAGCGTAGAAAAGGCATACGAATTATCGAATAACATCGTTTCAGTTGGTGATATTAACGAGAACCAACATAACACTGATTACCATTTTTTAAAGGACATAATGCAGCTTAACAATATGACAAACATTATAACTGAACCAACTCGAGTAACAGATTTTTCTTCTATGTTGATAGACCCCATTGTTATCTCTGATTCTCTAAAACCCATAGATTCCGGAATTTTAAACATACCACGTGATATAAGCGACCACCGTGGCACATACTTAATGTTTCAGTATAGTTACAATGTACAATGTTCGACCACCTTATACCCGAATTGTCTGGAATTATAGGAAAGCCGATTTCATAAAACTCAACGATAATATTCAACAAAAAGACTGGTCTTTCCTACAAAACGATTCGCTCAGTGTTGCATGTGAAAATTTTACGAAATCCTTTTTTGAATTGATTAAAGTGTGTATTCCATTGAAAAATGGAACAATTCGCCAAATGATAAACCGTGTTATGATTCCGAAATAAGAATTGTGTCAAGACAGCGTGACCGTTAGAAAACTAGATCATAGCGTACTCAATCACTGGCTGATATAGCTGCATACAAAAGGCTACGAAACCAAGTTAATAATCTAAAAAGCCCCGCTAAAGAACGTTTCTTTAATAATGTTGAACACATAATTACTGAAAGAAATATCAACGACAGACGCCAGTATTGGAAACTTTTAAAATATTTCATCAAATCAAACAAAAACGCGGAAACTATCCCACCTTTAAAAACAGACTTACCTACTCGCGAAACTTCAGACTCAATAACTGACCAAGTAAAAGCGAAATGTTTGAATGATTATTTTGTTTCAATATCATCAGTTGATGATTGTAATGTTGAATTACCTGTTTTTCGTTCAAAATTTAATAATAAATTAGAAAATATTTATATAGAAGAAACCGAAATAGTTGACATTATCAAGATTATAAACGTAAATAAAGCATGTGGGGAGGATGAAATACGCCATAGGATGTTAAAGGAAACTGCAAATACAATTTCAAAACCTCTACATATTCTTTTTAACAGATCATTAAACGAGTGCGTTTTCCCCGACTTATGGAAATGTGCTATGGTCATGGCACTTTTCAAGAAGTCAGACCCAAGTATCCCTACAAACTATAGACCAATAGCGTTATTAAGTTGTGTTGGTAAAGTAATGGAAAGAATAGTATTTAAACATGTGTATAATTTTCTACTTTTGTTTGATCTTATCTTTAGGAATCAATCAGGTTTTCTCCCTGATCATTCTACTACATATCAACTTATCGACATGTACCATCATATTTGTCAGGCATTCGATGCTAAACAATTTACATGCATTGTATTTAATGATATATCTAGAGTGTTCGATCGTGTTTGGCACAAAGGTCTTTTGTTTAAGCTAAAACAATATGGTATCGATGGCAAGCTTTTAGCTTGGATATCTGATTATCTCTCAAACAGAGCTTAAAGAGTCCGCGTCGTATCTACAACCTCCGAATCTAAAACACTAACTGCTGGCGTTCCTAAAATATGCTGAGTATAACTCGTTTGTTTGCTGATGACAGTTCGTTATCAGTCTCAACATCTAGTATAAACGACATAGAAGGAATCTTTAATCATGACCTGCTCATGATTACGGAATGGTCAAAGCAATGGCTCGTGCAATTTAATCCTGCCAAAACAGAAGCAATGTTCTTTTCCTTAAGTAATAATGATTGTCTTCCAACTTTATATCTAGACAATGTTCCGCTAACCTTTGTTGATAATCATAAACATCTAGGAGTAACACTGAGCAATAACGGTAAATGGCACGAACACATTAAAAATATTGTTGCTTCTGCGTCAAAGGTGCTTGGATTAATGAGAATGCTTAAATACAAAGTAGCGCGTAAAACACTCAATCAGATATACTTGTCTTAAATGCGCCCAATATTGGAAGATGCTTCCATTACTTGGGATGGATGTACTTTACTAGAAAAAGATAGCTTGGAAAAGTTACAATATGAGAAAGCTCGTATTGTGACGGGTCTAACCCGATCAGTATCTATACATCGCTTAATATCCGAAAAAGGATGGGTTTCACTTTCTGATAGAAGGAAAATGCAAAGATTTATTTCAGTTTATAATGTTAAAAATGGAACCGTTCCAAATCACATTTCAAACATTTTCCCACAGCTTGTTGGAGTTGTCAGCGCATACAATCTCAGAAATAACGATAACTACGCTACTATTGCTAGGAGAACCAAAATATACAATAAATCGTTTGTTCTTTCCTCTCTTGAACTATGGAATGACTTGCCAATATTAATAAGAAACTCTGAAAGTATCGCAGTTTTTAAGAGAAGGCTATTAACATCTGTATTTTCTATTACAAAAGTGCCATCTTACTACTTATGTGGTCAAAGATTATTTGTTGTTTTACATGCCAGAATGAGTAATTTTTTTAGCAATCTCAATAACGACTTATACCTTAACCATTTGCGAGATTCACCGACATGCGAGTGTGGCTGTGAAGTAGAAGATGCTGAACACTATTTTTTACAATGTAACACATTTTCAGCATATCGGCTTCATCTGTTTCAGTCTATTCGCCATTTACACCCGTTAAATGTAAGCACAGTGATATAGCTCTATAACTTGAGATATGTATTACCAACAACAGCAAACACTATAATAGTATGCTTAGAGTGTCGAAATGCGTCGGAGAAACAGACACCTGTGTAAACCTATGTGTTTCTCGTATATATGTTTGAACTGCTTCGAAGAGGGATTTATTTTCCCTCTCAGTTATCTGTTCACGACCATAAAGGTGACAAGTTGATGTAACTTGTATACACTGTTAACAGCGTTAATGTTTTCTAACTGATTGGAACTTAGATATTGGGGAAAACTCGCCCTCTCTCTCTCTCTCTCTCTATCTCTCTCTCTCCCTCTCTCATAGGTTGTGTTCACTATTCATCATTCTCTCTCTCAATGTATTATTTGCCATTGTAATTTATTTCACTCAGCCATATGCATTTGCAATTTCAAGATGTTAACTGGAAAGGGTTTAAACTAATGTTGGTAGAACTTGTTACCCGACCCATTTGTCATTATACTATTTCTATTGTATATATGTGGATATTATTCTGTATGTAAAATTATTTGCAATAAAATATGTTTAAATCAAATCAAATCTTCGAGTTGTATCTTGGGTGGTACATCGCAACGTGACAAAGCAAATGTGTAAGTGGCCTTAACCCTCCAAGCAAAGGGCGGATAACTTAATAATTTCTACCATCAACTTTTGCATTGAGGTCAATTTCTCGCAAACTGTATGCACTACACCTTTCAAACTTTGCTTATAGTTGTATCTTGATGTTACATCGCAACGTGACAAATCAAATGTGGATGTGACCTTGACCCTCCAAGCAAAGGGCAGATAACCTTATAAGTTTTACCCTCAACTTTTGCGCTTTGGTCACTTTTTCACAGACTGTATGCACTAGACCTTTCAAACTTTGCTTATAGTTTTGTCTTGAGTGGTACATTGCCACCTGACAAAGTAAATGTGGATGTGACCTTGACCCTCTAAGCAAAGGGCAGATAACTTTATTATTTATACCCTCAACTTTTGCGCTTTGGTCACTTTTTCACAAACTGTATTCGCTAGACCTTTCAAACTTTGCTCATAGTTGTATCTTGCGTGTTACATCGCAACGTGACAAATCAAATGTGGATGTGACCTTGACCCTTTAAGCAAAGGGCAGATAACCTTATAATTTTTACCCTCAACTTTTGCGCTTTGGTCACTTTTTCACAAACTGTATGCACTAGACCTTTCAAACTTATAGTTGTGTCTTGAGTGGTACATTGCCACCTGACAAAGCAAATGTGGATGTGACCTTGACCCTCCAAGCAAGGGGCAGATAACTTGGTAATTTATACCTTCAATATTTGCGTTTAGGTCACTTTCTCGCAAACTGTATGCACTACACCTTTCAAACTTTGCTTATAGTTGTATCTTGAGTGTTACATTACAACGACAAATCAAATGTGGATGTGACCTTGACCCTCCAAGCAAGGGGCAGATAACTTAATTTTACTTCAACGTTTGCGTTTAGGACACATTCTCACAAACTTTATGCATTATACCTTTCAAACTTTGCTTATATGTAGTTGTTTCTTGGGTAGTACATCACAATGTGTCAAAAAGCAGATGTGGATGTGACCTCCACCATCCAAGCAAAGGGCAGATAACTTTAATTGTTACATTTACATCACTTTCTCGTGGATATAATTATGCACTAGACGCTTTAAACTTAGTTTATAGCTTAATGTTGGAAGACAAAACATTCTGTTTTGACATAGTTCTTTCTTGGGTACTGCATCTTTTTGGAAACATGGATTTCATATATGACCTTGACCTACTTTTTGCAGCTGATAATTTTTTTCCGCATTCCGCATTCCGCATTTAGAAGTAGGTAGTAAGATAATAATAATAGTAATAATAATAATAATAATAATAATAATATTTTTAGCGTGCACATGTATGTATGTGTGTTGTGAAATCACAAGATGCAATTACTTCTCACATTTTTTATTTAATAATCATGTAATATAAAAGTGTATGAATATTGCCAGTGACCACGTATATAAACCCCATAAGCGTAAGTTAAATTCCCTATAACTTGAGTATCCGTGTATCCTTTGTATAAAACCACCATACACGTATATACTGTTTTACCCTATAAATATACACAACCTCCTACTTGAGTATCTGTTAAGCTTTTGTATATACACACTATAAACTTGAATATAAAATATAAGATTTTCAAAACTCTTATTTATTATTAGTGCAAACATTTTGGCGTATTTTTTTTTTATTTTCTCTAAGGCGAAGCCATTATCCTCTCTTAAAATATTTATTAATATATATCCGAAAAATAACATAATTAAAAAAGCAAAACATTTGTTAACTCAAGAGTTTGATAGATGTGACACCAGGATCCAAATACGCGGATTCAAGATTTTACCTGGAGGCGTGGGGAGAGAGTCTAACTAAAACCACTACCATATCATCCATTATTTTTTAATAGTTTATAGTTTACATTAATTTTTAATTACTACTTAATTTCTTCATCTTTCGTCGCCTTTTGCGCACAATATGACCTATTTATGTGTCGACGTGCCGTAACACACCATTCATTCATTCATTCATTCATTCTAACTAAGACCAAATGTTTTAACAATAAAAACAAAACATTACTTGAGGTTTTTCACGGTCGGGGTGGTGGGGAGGGTATTCATGGGGAGTTCCGGGAGAGGTTCGGAGGGGGTCCTAAATAATAAATACCTTAATATAATATATTTATCACTTAGAAAATCTCAGTCAAGCCCTCACGGGCTTCACTCTGGATCCGCTAGTGATCCACTCTTGAGTTTATACACCACTCTGGAACGATACTGATATATAGCGCTGGCCGACATTACTACGAAATGCGGAATGCGGAATGCGGAATGCTTCGGAATGCGGAATGCGGAAGTCAAGAGATAGAAGTGAAATAAATGTCAACCAAATGGGCCATCGTAGGTGTATGTCATTGTGACCTAACTTTTGTTTTCTTCACCATAATTTCTTCTCCTTTATCTGGGCATTTATGGGTGTGTTCGTCTTATCGACATGTCATATTGTGCGCAAAAACTGATGAAAGATGAAGAAATTAAGTAGTAATTAAAATGTAATGTAAATTTATAAAGATAAAACTATTTACAAATAAGGGATGATATGGTAGTAATATAAACTACCAGAAAGTATGTATACATGTAAATCAACAAATACCCGTCAATGGGTGTGTAAGCAAGTAAATCTATATATGAACATATTATAATGATTTATAAAGTCTGATTTATTTTAAGAAATCAAAAAAAAGACTAAAATCTATAGTATCAAATAACTCGTTCATAGTATTAACATTGTAGTACCTTTGCCGCATAGGATCAAAGTCTACACATTCCAACAAGATATGTTTGACATAGTGCAAAATAGGGTATACATTCCGGTAATTGCTCACCTTGTTCATATAAACTTGTTCTATTGCAAAACAGAAACACAAAGGTATGCATTGGATCAAAAATTAAATTTAGTTAGTTTGTTATTCAAATATATTTTGCTCGTCGTTTTAAGTTTAAAGCATTTTTATTTGCTTGAGCCAGATATAGCTGAAATCCAACATTCCTTTAAATCTTTCTCTTTTTTTTAAACGCGACAAAGACTATCACAACCTGACTTCTATGGTGATGTGATTTATAAACTTCGTAAGATTCTTGGTCATGATCACTTTCATACTATCTTTGTTAAACTTGTTAAACATTTATCAAATGAGGTTATGACCCTATTATTTTGCATCGTACTGCATGCTTGGTGGTGGACCCTTTTACAGTTCGCCACTATGCTTTCCTCTTTAATTGTACGATGACCGGACAGGCTGTGGACCCTATGATGACGCCTACCTAAAGCCCATTGGGACGGTGGCGTTTGATGTTTGTCTATGATCTTTCTTGTCGTGCCCTTAATGGTTTATTCTTTTACTGCTCTGGCTTCTGCCAAGTCATTGAGTACCTTCATTGTGGCTTTCTAGGCTTTTGTTTTTTTGTATTATATTTACACGAGCATATTTGTGTTTTACTCATATTGCCTATTGATGCTGCCTTGTTGGTAAGAGATTAAATCATTCATGGCGGGGATTTCTTTATTTACACTGTCCTATTTTAATGGGATGACAGTAGGGTAAGTGTGAGGTTTGGTGCACCTTAGAACCTTAGAACCGGTTTAAACCCCAGTGGCCTACTTTGCCACTGACCGTTCCAAGGCGGTAGCCCTATTGTCAACCATTTTGTGTTTGTGATGTCGTTTGCATTTATTATTGCTTTTGCCTTCTTGTTTGTCTGTTTGCGTGTTTGTTTCTGTTTTTTGTGATTGACTGTCCTCCTTGAATGCTACTTCCCTGTCCGATCTTTTATATTTCTTTGAACTCTACTTCATGGCTTCGTTTCTTTCGATCCTTTTATTATTTCCTATACCGACAGTTATAGGTTTTTTTAAGTAGAATACATCTTAAGCATGTGCTAGCGGGCGTGAGAGGTGTTGCTTCTTACATTACTTCTTTTGAACAGTGTTTGTTGCTCCCAAAGGATCACCTTTATCAGTATGTATTAATGCATTTGTTTTCTATTTCTGCTGTTTATCCTATAAACGTATAAAACTCCTTAGGTCCCTGTTGGATCTTTCTTTTATTCTTTCAGATCAACTGAGCCGAAGGCTAAAGGTGATCAATTGGGATCACTTTTCGTCCGTCTGTCGTCCGTCCGTTAAAGATTTCTTTAAACGTTTTCTTTTCAGAAACCGCTCATGGATATTCCTGAGATGAGTACTTTTCAATTTGTTAAAATCAGGTCCGCGCGACATCGAAGTTTCCATAAAAAAAAAAATCTTCTAAAGAGCCGCTGGATATATTTCGACAGTTTTTCTTTTAAAATGATTGCCAGCGCCAATTCTATCAAGTTTATTCAAAATAAAGTTCCCAGCGTCAAAAATAGCCGTGCCACGGTGGTTTAAAATGTGTATATGGAGATTTTGCATGTTTTGCAAAGATTTATATAGGATAAAAAGTAAACAATCTTCCTTTTCTAAAACCACAACGCACTGAGCTCATATAAACTGCATGCATCATCAGCTTATGATCCTCAAGCAAGTTTGTTCAAATTGTGACCCTGGGGTCAAAATTGGCTCCGCCCCGGGGGTCATAGACCTATATAGACATATACTTAACTGCTCATGAACAGACTCAATAAAACCGAGTCTGCTATTTTTACCTCCTGTTTGTGTTGCTTCCAAGGGATCCCCTTTTCAGTATTTATTGACATTTACACTAGTGTTTGTTCAGTGCTGTCTGGTGGCCGTAAACAGTCAGTAGTGATATTACTTACTGGTCATTTGGGATCAGCAAGCCCAGCCTTTATGGTTTTAAAGTAGAATATCGCTTAAGCCGGTGCTATGAGGCGTGAGAGGTGTTGCACTTTACATTACCTATCATGAACAGCCTAGAAAAAACGATTCTGCTACATTTATCTCTTGTTTGTTGCTTCAAAGGGATCCCATTTTCAGTAGTAATTATATGGAAAAGCTTCAAATAATTCTTACAAAAGCCAGACGTTTAATATTTTGCATTAACTATAAGCTTATGGTCCTTTACCAAGTTTATTCAAATGGTGACACTGGGGTCATATTTTGCCCCGTCCCAGGATCACATGTTTTACATAGACTTAACTGAAAAAACGTTTAAAAATATATTCTTCTCTGAAACTGCAAGAGCCAGAAGTTTAATATTTTGTATTAACTATAAGATTATGGTCCTCTAACAAGTTTGTTGAACTGGTGACCTTGCAATCAATTTGGCCCCATCCCCAGGGGTTATATGCTTTGCATAGACCTTTACGTATAGGGAAAACTTAAATCTTCTCTGAAACTACAAGAGCCAGAGGTTAATATTTTGCATTTACTATAAGCTTATGGTCCTTTACAATGTGTGTTCCAATGGTGAAATTGTGGTCACATTTGGCCCCGCCCCCGGGGCCTCATGTTCTACAAAGAATTATATAACGAAAAACTTAAAACAAACTTCTTTTCTGAAAGTGCAAGAGCCATAAGTTTAATATTTTGCATTTATCCTAAGGTTATGGTTCTCTACCAATTGTGCTCAAATGGTAACACTGGCGTTACATTTTGCCCTGCCACATGGTCACCTCCTTTATATAGACTTAAATGGAAAAACTTAAAATATCTTCTCTGAAACTGCAAGAGCCAGAGGTTTAATATTTTGGATTTACCTCTACCAAGTTTATTCAAATGGTGAACCTGGGGTGGGGGAGGGGTGGTGGTGGTGGGGGGGGGGGGGGGTCACATTTTGAATGGAATTGTTCACATTTTGAATGGAATTGTGAAGTTGTAAAGCAGTTTCGGCCATACCTTGAGTACATTAGAAATAAATGTAATAATATAACTTTGACAAGTATGGCGGAAACAGATATCTTAACTGGAAATAATAAATTTGATATCATTCTGAGCAAAATTATCATGCAGGCCAAACTTGTTATATATCAGCAAAAAATGTAAAAGCAAAACCCATGACTAGATATCGTTAAAAATCATATTATATCTTTATACAAAGTGGTAAAATGGAAAGCATATATACAAATTTAAAAGTAAACAAAATAAAGCCATGATAAATCGATATATAAACATTGGTAAAATATAGACTTTTTATTAAGCATTTCGAAGTTCAGGGACACCATGACAATCATCATAGTAAAATACTGATGTCTACTTCTCAGTGTTTTTTTAATGTTTGTATTTTTTCCTATCGATATATTATATACTCAGTTGCAAAAGAAACTGGACACTTTGAACATTTTACTTTACACCCTATCCTCTTTATCAAGCAACAGACCCTTAATGATTCGACCTATTGAAAAACAAAGGACAACAAGATATTGGCAAACATGGCATATTCATTTTTGAATTCATCAATTTAACTCTAAAAGAAATTATACAATTAAATCTAAAAAATACTCAGTGTCCACTTTCTTTTGCAACTGAGTATATAGATGTTCCAGAAAATATTTTGCGTATTATTACCCCCACACCCACAGAATGGAAAGTAATCCATGCAAGTTCTGAACTCTTTAGTATGGCTAATTTAATATTGTCTTTCTGTGTGAACTAGACCCTTCAAGGGATTGTTTAGACAGACACAATATTGTGTACGTTTGCATATATTAAATAACAAAAAAGAGTCTCAATGGAACTTATGTCATATAGCAGACTAATGTCCTCTGATTCGACAGTGGCTTATCATCAGTGGACGTGGCCTGCAGTTACATAGTGACCACTACAGCAGCAGGATCACATAACAGCACAATACATACAGCGAGTGTGTAGATATGGGTGTACATACACTCAACAAAATTCCTAATCGGTCACCTCAATAAATTGTAATTAAAAAAAGAATAAATTCAATTTCGTGAATTTAGTGATCGCATAATTTCAATTCAAACAAATAAAGAGTTGACATCTTCCGCAGGAATGAATAAGGCGACCCGGTAATTCAAAATTCACAAACTCATGTTAATTGACGTCTGTTCTATGTTAATAACGTGTGTGCCCTCCATCGGCAGCAATCACGGCTCGACAACGACTCCTCATTGATACAATATAGCTGTGAAGATACTGCTGACGGATATTTCTCCAAACGCGGTTGACGCCACGCTCCATTTCCCAAAGATTTAGCTGCTGAGTATGGGCCCGTACCTTTCGTTTTAATAAGTCCCAGACATGCTCGACTGGGTATAGGTCGGGACTTTTAGCAGGAAAAGGGATGACTCGTATGTTATTGGCCTGTAACATTGCCAGTGTTGCTCTGGCGACATGGAACGGAGCGTTGTCTTGGACGAGTTGCATGCCACGGTTTGCAGTAATGTGTGGTATAAGAACAGGTTGATTGATGTCCGTCTGATATCGTCGTGCATTCATGTTGCCTTGTATGGACACAATCGGTGTTTTGGTGTGCATCGAAATACCCGCCCATATCATAATGGATCCTCCCCCGAACTGGTCTGCCTCAAGCACACAACTGGCGCTGTTTCTCTCATCACGTCGGCAACAAATGCGTTTGCGGCCGTCGGCACAACGCAATGTAATCCTTGTCTCGTCGACGAAAAGAACATTCGCCCAGTCGGCCCTGGTGAACCGTAAATGTCGCCTAGCCCAAGCTAAGCGAGCTTGGCGGTGTCTTCTGATTAAGATAGGACCTTTCCTTGGTCGACGGCATCGAAATCCGACGTCACGTAACCGGTTTTGAACGCTTTGAGTTGATACATGACGTCCAAGAGTCCCTCTCGTATGCCTAGATGTCGTTGTAGCTGGTAGAAAACGATCACGGAGATGTGATACGATAGTGTATCTGTCCTGCCGTTGTGTTGTCACCCTCTGTTTGAACCGTCGGGGTCGATCAGCCACACTTCCGGTTTGGTTGAATTTCGCCCAAAGAGCTCGGATGGTGGATAGCCGCCGATTGAAGGTTCTTTCCACCTTAAATAAAGTTAAAAACGGAAATAGCCACCAAAATAATAGCTACAAATAAATTATATCGATATTCTTTTGAAATTTCAAAAAATGAAACTCACCTGTCGTAAACGTGTTCCGGCCTGTAACATTCCGACAGCTCGGCAGCGTTCCTCTTGTGTCATTCTCGCCATGGTATATTCTCGCCATTGTATGTGTTTTCCAAGTAGGAAAATCATCAGCAATGACAAAAGTGTACATGAACACGTGCATATTGGTGTCCATGCCCTGCACGTGCAAAATGTGCTATATTGGTTAACATGCCTAACACGGTTAATTTGAACGCGAGCCGGCCAGAATGAAATCAATAATTAGCTGCAGTGCCTATTCAAATATCGGAAATGTGAAATTTCGTGTGAATACATGCATTAATATAAAAATAGTAACACAATATAAACTGACCGTTTAGGAATTTTGTTGAGTGTATGTGTGTATATCTGCAAATGTGTATATATTTGAGAATAGATCAACCCATGTGTAGAATACCTAAAAATTATATAGAATAGTGACTATAACTGATACATGTCTATTCACAAAAGAATATGTTTTCTCTGTTTGTATATGTAATGGATGCTTTAGTAAAAACAGTTGTTGTTCAAATGGTGAACCTGATGTCCAAATTTAGCCCCGCACCAGGGTAACTTGTTTTATTTAGACTTAATAAAACCGAGTCTGCTTTATTCTCTTAATTGTGTTTGTTGCTCCCAAAGGATCACCTTTATCAGTATTTATTACATGATAAAATTGTATTGTCCAATACACAATATACAATTAAGGTACTGTTTATAATGAAATATTGTAACTGCAGTTGACAACATACAGGTGGAAAGCATCAAGTTATATCCTAAAGTGAATTATATATTATTCTTAATTCCATAGACATGACGAGTGGGACAATCACGTGTTTGGTATCAGTGACATCGAAGCGTCACGTGTTGATCCCCAGCAGAGATATGTACTGGAGTGTGTACATATGGCGATGGAGGACGGCGGTATTACCCGGCACTGTTTAAACGGATCACGGACAGGCGTTTATATGGGTAATATATAGTGTTTATTTAATTTGTTTTTATTTATAACACGCATGAACATATAAAAATGAGACCAAAGCATCCAAACGCAATGGCATCGTATCATCATGATAATCCAGAACAGAACAACGACTAGAAATGCATCCCACGAAGTTGTAAAGTTATCGCACTCGATAAAAGTGAAGCGTAGTGATTTGTTTTTAGAGGGGTCAATCACTAAGCATGAGGTGTGTTGCAATACTAAAGAGGTGTATCCTTCTCTGACGAATTTCCTGATTTTTTCAAAATGGTCAAGAAACCCATCAGGCCCTTCTAATTTCCGAAGTTTAGAGATTACATCTCGATATTGTCATAAAATAAAGATTGTCATCAGTTGTCACAATATGTGGGCTATGGTTCAGCGCTTTCAAATTGCCGCCGTATATAAGGTTAATTGAAAGTGAAATTATCATGTCGTAGGAATATTTTTCTCAACTATCATTAATAATATGTAAATAGTCGTTTCCTATCAGTTCCGTCATAGTGTTATGTATTTATACATGTATGCTATTGCTGTAATTTGCTTTATTTGTTCACTGATTTGTGAAATTAAGCAGTTTGAAATAAAGTTTACAAAGTTTACAAAAGGTGTGTTATGTGATCAACAGAATCTTACATTATTGACTGTGTTTTATTGACTTTAATAAACTCGTTGGATAAAAAGATAGGATTCTCGGCACAGCCTCGTATCCTATCATTTTATCAAACTCGTTTATTAAAATCAATAATACACAGTTACTCATGTAAGATCCTCTATGTATATATATATATTCAGGTTCTATGAACAACGACTATAAAAGTCTGATGAAAGGCGAAACGAGCCAAAAAAGTTACAGTTCTACCGGGATGTCTCCTACTCTCATTGCTGCAAGAGTATCGTACGTGTTCAACTTGACAGGACCGTGTCTGGTACTGGATACAGCGTGTTCCTCATCACTTATGGCCATACATTTAGGCTGCCAGGCGCTAAGATCAGGTAATACATTGCAGATATTGTTCAGGTCAAGATACATGAACTATGTCTGGCACTGGATACAGCGTGTTCCTCATCACTTATGGCCATACATTTAGGCTGCCTGGCGCTAAGAACAGGTAATAAACTGCAGATATTGTTTAGGTCAAGATAAATGAACTATGTCTGGCACAGGATACAGCGTGTTCCTCATCACTTATGACCATACATTTAGGCTGCAAGGCATGAAGAACAGGTAATTCATTGCAAATATTGTGAACTATGTCTGGCAAAGGATACAGCGTGTTTCTCATCACTTATGACCATACATTTAGGCTGCCAGGCAAGAAGAACAGGTACTACATTGCAGATATTGTTCAGGTCAAGATAAATGAACTATGTCTGACACTGGATACAGCATGTTTCTCATCACTTATGGCCATACATTTAGGCCACCAGGCGATAAAAACAGGTAATACATTGCTAATATTGTTCAGGTCAAGTTCAATAAACTATGTCTGGTACTTGATACAGCGTGTTCCTCATCACTTATGGCCATACATTCAGGCCGCCAGGCAATAAAGGTAGGTAATAAATACACTGCAGATATCGTTCAGGTCAAGATAAATAAAGCATGCCTGGCACTGGATATAGCCTAACGAGAATGATACATCGTGGTGACCGTTCCTGACAGGTAGTCAAAAAAGTACGTTCATAGGGAAAACCTAAATATCTCAAGAACCATATTGGACATAGTTTGACCATTTTGTTTCCAGAAATGATCAATATACCAACGACTATCAAGTTGTTCAAATAAAAAAGTCTCTGAGGTGAAAATGGCATCAACCCGGGGGATGCTTAATATATCTAAAATCTATATAGGGCAGAGTGTACATAGTTCGACATGTTTTCTTCGATATTTATATTTTGATGATCAAAGATGTTCAAATTAAATCCCTGGTACCAAAAAATGTCTGCCCAGCGGGTTCAATGTTGAATATAGAGATGGATACAGATGGAGTAGATATAAGATATAACTCTAAAAATTCATCTTCGCAAGAAACCGGATGTTTTACAAGTTGTTTTTCTCAGAAATGACTAGAATACCCTCCATGACGTTATCATGTGACCGTTTAAGGCCCGTTTGGGACTATTGTTTCATTATGTCATACGTAACTGAATACAATATAATCATACTGAAATTTAAATGAGTAATATAATTAGAATGAGACGGTGTTGTTGTATGCGTCATATACACCTCGGATGTGTTTTGATAAAAGAGTATGAAAGTGGACCTTTGGAAACGGCCGAACCAGATAAATACAAAAGATTGCAGTCTCGGTTTGATTGAGACTGTTCATGAACGATAGTGAAATATGCTTGCTACCGTTCACGCCCCCTAGCCCCGGGTTGAGCAGAACTCGATATTGATAAAATCAATAGTACAGAATTTTAACCATCCCGAAGATGGCATGCATATGGCGGTGAACATGCACATGATGATAATTTAGTCCGATTAAAAATAAACACGCAATCTTGGAGTGTTCTAATTTACCAGTTGTTTCATATTCTCACACTAGTTTAAAAACAACGCACATGGTTTAAATCAAAGTAAACTAATTATTTGAATAATGATTAAATTTAAAATGTTCTTTTAAAGGTGACTGTGATTTGGCGATTTGTGGAGGCGTAAATAGCATCCTTACTCCCGAAACTTTCTTTCCTCTGTGTGAAAATCATATGATGTCGACTATTGGACAATGCCAAACATTTTGCGACACTGCGGATGGTTATGCTCGTGGGGAAGGGTGCGGCGTTGTTATTCTACAACTAGTTAAAGAAGTATGTTATTTAGTCATATGAAAAAGTATGATAGGTGCTGGTATTCTATGTACCTTATAATCTTTCCAAACTAACAGGGATCTATTTTCAAACAAACGTATTTCTTTTTTTTCGGATTATATATTGGACACAGTACACTATTATTAGGTTCGATCATTAAAGATATATGTGTTTTGTTCTTGTATTTATGCTTATAAAATGGGGTATCACTAGCTATACGTTTAATTGCAATGATTAAATTCTAAAACATTGCAATCAAAATATATAGAACGGCAATGCTGTTCGGCCACGTTGGAACATGTAAACAACAAACATAAAATTTCGACAAGTGAATAAATAAATGTGAGCAAGTACTACGAATAGCCGGCTTATTTAATCTGGACAAGTGTATTACATCGCCGTGGCATCTTGTTTGCATGTCCCATAATTAGATACGTTCACATTATATGTTCATATCTTTGAATAGGAATTAGACCATTCATTATACATTTCTTATGATTCATATTCATTATATAATATTAAGAAAATTGCATATATAATCATTTTAATTATATATAGGCTGTAAGGGAAAGAAACAAAATATGGGCAACAATCAAGACAGGAACCAACCAAGATGGGTGCGCTGTTCACCCAATCACTGCGCCATCCGGTGAACAGCAAAGGGAGCTTCTGGAAAGCACGTACAAACGATACCACATTGATCCATGCGATGTGCAGTATATAGAGGCACACGGTATGCTATTAAATAAAACCACAATATGGCCTTCAAATATATTATAACAAAGAATTAGCTAAAAAAAAAATATGTTTAATAATAATTAAGATGCATGAGTTTGCTTTTCATAGCTTAGTCATTAAAGCCTTCATCTTCTTGGATTGTGACTTTCTGTGCTTTTGGTTTATATGCAAATATACATGATCATCAATGTGCTAAACTTAACTTATCAGGGTTACCGTTACCATAAACTTCGTAAAACCTTTGCAAAATTTTATTATCGTTACCCTGATCTTCTTTCCAAATATCAAAATAATTTAAGGACTCTTCTGCGACAAGGACTTTCACAACCTGACTTCTATGGTGATGTGCTTTATAAACTTCGTAAGATTCTTGGTCATGATCACTTTCATACTATCTTTGTTAAACTTGTTAAAAGGTTTATTAAAATAGGTTATGACCCTATCATTTTACAACGTACTGCATGCTTGGTGTTGGACCCTTTTACAGTTCGCCACTATGCTTTCCTCTTTAATTGTACGATGACCGGACAGGCTGTGGACCCTATGATGACGCCTACCTAAAGTCCATTGGGACGGTGGCGTTTGATGTTTGTCTATGATCTTTCTTGTCGTGCCCTTAATGGTTTATTCTCTTACTGCTCTGGCTTCTTCCAAGTCATT
The DNA here is from genome assembly GCA_037043455.1 of Cyrtodaria siliqua. Taxonomy (NCBI): domain Eukaryota; kingdom Metazoa; phylum Mollusca; class Bivalvia; order Adapedonta; family Hiatellidae; genus Cyrtodaria; species Cyrtodaria siliqua. Next base: position 495 of record JAWPHD010000206.1, on the reverse strand, counting down.
GAGTACCTTCATTGTGGCTTTCTATGCTATTTTCTTTTTGTATTATATTTACACGAGCATATTTGTGTTTTACTTATATTGCCTATTGATGCTGCCTTGTTGGTTAGAGATTAGATCATGGCGGGGATTTCTTTATTTGCACTGTCCTGTTTTAATGGGATGACAGTAGGGTAAGTGTGAGGTTTGGTGCACCCTAGAACCGGTTTAAACTCTCAGTGACCTACTTTGCCACTGACCGTTCCAAGGCGGTAGCCCTATTGTCAACCCTTGTGTGTTTTTGATGTCGTTTGCATTTATTATTGCTTTTGCCTTCTTGTTTGTCTGTTTGCGTGTTTGTTTCTGTGTTTTGTGGTTGACTCCTCCTTGAATGCTACTTTCCCTGTCCGATCTTTTTATATTTCTTTATATTGTCTATTAATACTGCCTTGTTTGCTAGAGAATATAACCTGGTATGGATTTTATTTTTACATTTTTCTGTTTTATCGGGATGAAAAT